>OX457024.1:6899338-7499338 GCA_949752745.1 Protula sp. h YS-2021
CCTCCCTCCTCCCTCCCTCCCTCCCTCCCTCCCCCCCTCCCTCCCTCCCTCCCCCTACCTCCTCCCTCCATCCTCCCCTCCCTCCCTGCCTCCCTCCTGCCTCCCTCCCTGCCTCCCTGCCTCCCTCCCTGCCTCCCGTCCCCTGGCCTCCGTGCCTCCCTTCCGTGCCTTCCTGCCTCCCTGCCTCCCTGCCGCTCTCCCTGCCTCCCTGCCTCCCCCTCCCTCTCTCCCTCCCTCCCTCCCTCCCTCCCTGCCTCCCTCCGTCTTTCCCTCCCTGCCTCCCTCCCTGCCTCACTGCCTCGCTGCCTCCCTCCGTGCCTTCCTGCCTCCCTGCCCTGCCCCCTGCCGCCCTCCCTCCCTCCCTCCCTCCCTCCCTCCCTCCCTGCCTCCCTCCGTCTTTCCCTCCCTGCCTCCCTCCCTGCCTCGCTGCCTCGCTGCCTCCCTCCGTGCCTTCCTGCCTCCCTGCCTCCCTGCAGGCCCTCCCTCCCTCCCTCCCTCCCTCCCTCCCTACCTCCCTCCCTCCCTCCCTTCCTCCCTGCATCCCTCCCAGCCTCCCTCCATCCCTCCCTCGCCCTCCCTCTCTCCCTCCCTCCCTCCCTGCCTCTCTCCGTGCCTCCGTGCCTCCCTCCCTGCCTTCCTGTCTCCCTGCCTCCCTGCCTCCCTGCCGCCCTCCCTCCCTCCCTCCCTCCCTCCCCCCTCCCTCCCTCCCTCCCTCCCTCCCTCCTCCCTCCCTCCCTCCCTTCCTCCCTCCCTCCCTCCCTCCCTCCCTCCCTCCCTCCCTCCCTCCCTTCCTCCCTGCATCCTTCCCTGCCTCCCTCCATCCCTCCCTCTCCCTCCCGCTCTCTCCCTCCCCTCCCTCCCTGCCTCCCTCCGTGCCTCCGTGCCTCCCTCCCTGCCTTCCTTTCTCCCTCCCTCCCTCCCTCCCTCCTCCCTCCCTTCCTCCCTGCATCCCTCCCTGCCTCCCTCCCCTAACTACCTCCCTCCGTGCCTCCGTGCCTCCCTCCCTGCCTTCCTGCCTCCCTGCCTCCCTGCCTCCCTGCCGCCCCTCCCTCCCTACCTCCCCTCCCTCCCTCCCCTCCTCCCTCCCTCCGCTAGCCTACAGTTAAATCCCAAATTGATGAACACCCATAGTAGTTGAACACCCTCCGTGCCTTCCTGCCTCCCTGCCTCCCTGCCGCCCTCCCCTCCCTCCCTCCCTCCCTCCCTCCCTCCCTCCCTCCCTCCCTCCCTCCCTCCCTCCCTACCTACCTCCCTCCCTCCCTCTCCCTCCCTCTCTCCCTCCCTCCCTCCCTGCCTCCCTCCGTGCCTCCGTGCCTCCCTCCCTGCCTTCCTGCCTCCCTGCCTCCCTGCCTCCCTGCCGCCCTCCCTCCCTCCCTCCCTCCCTCCCTCCCTCCCTCCTCCCTCCCTCCCTCCCTCCCTCCCTCCCTCCCTCCCTCCCTCCCTTCCTCCCTGCATCCCCTCCCTGCCTCCCTCCCTAACTACCTCCCTCCGTGCCTCCGTGCCTCCCTCCCTGCCTTCCTGCCTCCCTGCCTCCCTGCCTCTCCTGCCGCCCTCTCTCCCTACCTCCCTCCCTCCCTCCCTCCCTCCCTCCCTCCCTCCCTCCCTCCCTCCCTCCGCTAGCCTACAGTTAAATCCAAATTGATGAACACCCATAGTTGTTGAAAAACGGGGGCTTGAAACAGGAAGTGACGTCATAATGACGTCACGTAATGTTTTCAAACCCCCGTGGGGTTTCGAAAACAGTGACGTCATATGACGTCATATTGACGTCATATTGACGTCATATTGACGTCATATGGTTACCATTTGGTAATCATATGGTAATCACATGGTTACCATATGGTAATCATATGGACGTCAAAATGACGTCAGAAGATGTTTTGATAGCCCCATGGGGCTTTTTAAAACAGTGACGTGATTTTGACGTGATCTAGACGTGTTATGGAGGTCATATGGAGGTAATATAGAGATGATATGGAGGTGATATGGAGGTGATATGGAGGTGATATGGAGTGATATGAGTAGGATAGAAAGGGGGGTTCTGGCCCACTTACAAGTAGTTAAGAAAAATGATAGTAGTTAAAAAAAGAGAGTTCCGAAACACCCTGAGTAGTATGAAAAGAAGAGTTCTGCGCCACTTTGTGACGTCAGCGTTGTCTGGACCAGAAGTGACGTCAGAACACCGTTTTCCCACGCCACTTGATGACGTCATACTGTCTGGACCGAAAGTGACGTCATACTGTCTGGACCGGAAGTGCTGTCTGGACCGGAAGTGACGTCATAGGCGTAACCAATGCGTAACCATGGTGATAATGACGTCATCAGTCACGTGACCAATGAAAAGCCAATGAAATCAATGAAGACAATGAAGCCCCGCCCACTTTCTGTCTATCATACTGTCTGGACCGGAAGTGACGTCATAGGCGTGGTCATGGTAACGAATTGAAACTTTGTAAACAAAAGTGAACTTTGTAAACAAACTATGTAAACAAACTTTGTAAACAAAATTTGTAAACAAACTTTATAACAAAATTTGTAAACAAACTTTGTAAACAAACTTTGTAAACAAACTTTGTAAGCAAAATTTGTAAACAAAATTTGTAAACAAACTTTAGTTATTACATAATTGAAACTCATTGAAACTTTGTAGACAGACTTTGTAAACAAACTTTGTAAACACAATTTGTAAACAAACTTTGTAAACAAACTTTGTAAACAAAATTTGTAAACAAAATTTGTAACAAACTTTAGTTATTTGCATAATTGAAACTCATTGAAACTTTGTAAACAAACTTTGTAAACAAACTTTCTAAACAAAAATTTGTAAACAAACCTTGGTTATTTGCATAATTGAAACTCATTGAAACTTTGTAAACAAACTTAGTAAACAAACTTTTCCCCCACACACCACGACTGAGCATTTCATAAGCCACATAGGTATTTCAACCTTCTGATGGCCAACTTTTTTTTCCCCACACTCTCTCTCTCTCTCTCCACACACACACACACACACACACACACACACACACACACACACACACACACCACGACTGAGCGTTTCATTTCATAAGCCACATAGGTATTTGAACCTTCTAATGGTAACTTTTTCCCTCCACACTCTCATGCATACATACCAACACCATGATAAAATGTTTTGCTTATGTTGCTCTTTATACTCCATTATTTGTTTTTTGTTTTTGTTTTTTTGTTTGTTTGAAATGCAGTGTTTACTTAGAGAAAAAATGGCGTCCTACAACCTGCAATCATCAGCAGCAGCATTTCGTCATCAGTGTAATCAGACTGCGTCATCTATAGCCAGCGTAATCAGACTGCGTAATCAGACTTCGTCATAAACAACGTAGACAGCGGTGTCTGACTTTATTGTTTTTCTGAGGCAGCAGTGTCTAGCTGCTTGGAGTTGCAGTGTGACCCTAAGTGTTATACTTAACCGATTTGTCTGAAAATTTCACTGTTTGATTCAGTTTTATATCTAGTTTTCACATAGTCATGGACTGGTTGCATAGCTAGCTGTATGCATCATGAATTCACCTTAAAAATGACAAGTTAAAAGTGGAATAACTTTTGTTATGATTGACCGATTTACATGAAACTTTCACTGTTTAATTCCGTTTTATATCTAGTTTTAACATTAAGTGGTTATAGGCTATTTGCGCAGCTGGCTGTGTGCATATTTACCACCATTTTAATTTTGTAAAAAGTGAAAAATTGAACAACATGCTGTTTAACAAGTTGTTCAACAAGTTGTAGTTCAAGCAAAGAAAAAACAAGACATATGTTGAATAGGTTTATTAATACATTTAAATACACTTAAATATACTTAAATACACTTAAATACACTTAAATATATACAGCTTAAATCTACAACAATATTATAACATTTATTGATTTACAAAGTTTTTATTATAATGTTTAGTCAAATAAGTCTATTTTTCTTCATCTGCTTCACTCTGTTCACTGGTATCCATATCACTTTCATCGTCACTGCTTTCATCTTCCTCCTCCTCATCTAGAAGCTCTTCAAAGAATGCATCGTTTCTTCTTATAGCCGCCTTTAGTGCCTTTGAATACTCGTAATGTTTTTCATCAACAAAGTAATTAAAGTCTTCTAAAATGGTTTCATAATGTTCGTTTTGTTGTAGACGTTGGGTATATTTGAATAGTCTCATAAACAGTTGTTTAAGTCGACGCTTATAAATGGGTCGAAAGTCATCACTTGCTATTTCACGCGCATCTTCAAGCCCTTGTTCTTCATATTCTGAAACCTTTTCTTGAATTTTCTTATCATATCCATCGTAGACTTCTTGAACCATATCATACCACACAGAATCTGTTTCTGACTCACTTTCAGAGTCTGTTTCTGACTCACTTTCAGAGCTGCTGTCATCATCAACCTCACCACAATGTTCCATATGTTTGAACAAAGCTTCTTGACTGTTGTACAACGCACCACATTCTGTACAAGCATGTGCATTCTTTTCAGTCATGTTGACGCTTTGACTTTCCATAGAAGACTCATCTAAAGTTTCAGTGATAGGTGGTTTTACAGGGTTTACCATATCTATCTCCAATTCTTCTTCTTCTGAAGTGTGAGCATTCTTTAAGTGTCTTTTAAGACTTTGTGGCCAATTGTAAGATTTCAAACAAATGTTGCATTTATACATCTTTTCGGTTCAACATACACTTTTCAAATATTAAAAAGCCTTTAAACATAGCCTTATATACAACTTGTTGAACAACATGTTGAACAACATGTTCAACTTGTTGAACAACATGTTCAAGAACATGTTGAACAACATGTTCAACATGTTCAACATGTTGTTGAACATGTTGTCTACGCCTAGGGTTAGGGTTATGCCCCTTAGGGGAGTCTAACGTCATGACGTCTTTATGACGTCATCAAGACGTCTTTATGACGTCATCATGACGTCATTATGCTGAGTCAGCAATTATAACAAGTTTGAATTTTTGAGCAAGTTACACACCATATTTTGATTACATCAAAGTAACATAAAAGGAAGAGTGAGACATGCATTTCATGCATATCAAACAGAAACAAATTCTGCTGAGTCAGTTTTTTTTTTGGTAAAGCGCGCGCCTGTTCGAATGACGTTATTATGACGTCATCATGACGTTTTTATGACGTCATCATGACGTCATTATGACGTCATCATGATGACGTCATAATAACGTCATTCGAACAGGCGCGCGCTTTACCAAAAAAAAAACTGACTCAGCAGAATTTGTTTCTGTTTGATATGCATGAAATGCATGTCTCACTCTTCCTTTTATGTTACTTTGATGTAATCAAAATATGGTGTGTAACTTGCTCAAAAATTCAAACTTGTTATAATTGCTGACTCAGCATAATGACGTCATGATGACGTCATAAAGACGTCTTGATGACGTCATAAAGACGTCATGACGTTAGACTCCCCTAAGGGGCATAACCCTAACCCTAGGCGTAGACAACATGTTCAACAACATGTTGAACATGTTGAACATGTTGTTCAACATGTTCTTGAACATGTTGTTCAACAAGTTGAACATGTTGTTCAACATGTTGTTCAACAAGTTGTATATAAGGCTATGTTTAAAGGCTTTTTAATATTTGAAAAGTGTATGTTGAACCGAAAAGATGTATAAATGCAACATTTGTTTGAAATCTTACAATTGGCCACAAAGTCTTAAAAGACACTTAAAGAATGCTCACACTTCAGAAGAAGAAGAATTGGAGATAGATATGGTAAACCCTGTAAAACCACCTATCACTGAAACTTTAGATGAGTCTTCTATGGAAAGTCAAAGCGTCAACATGACTGAAAAGAATGCACATGCTTGTACAGAATGTGGTGCGTTGTACAACAGTCAAGAAGCTTTGTTCAAACATATGGAACATTGTGGTGAGGTTGATGATGACAGCAGCTCTGAAAGTGAGTCAGAAACAGACTCTGAAAGTGAGTCAGAAACAGATTCTGTGTGGTATGATATGGTTCAAGAAGTCTACGATGGATATGATAAGAAAATTCAAGAAAAGGTTTCAGAATATGAAGAACAAGGGCTTGAAGATGCGCGTGAAATAGCAAGTGATGACTTTCGACCCATTTATAAGCGTCGACTTAAACAACTGTTTATGAGACTATTCAAATATACCCAACGTCTACAACAAAACGAACATTATGAAACCATTTTAGAAGACTTTAATTACTTTGTTGATGAAAAACATTACGAGTATTCAAAGGCACTAAAGGCGGCTATAAGAAGAAACGATGCATTCTTTGAAGAGCTTCTAGATGAGGAGGAGGAAGATGAAAGCAGTGACGATGAAAGTGATATGGATACCAGTGAACAGAGTGAAGCAGATGAAGAAAAATAGACTTATTTGACTAAACATTATAATAAAAACTTTGTAAATCAATAAATGTTATAATATTGTTGTAGATTTAAGCTGTATATATTTAAGTGTATTTAAGTGTATTTAAGTATATTTAAGTGTATTTAAATGTATTAATAAACCTATTCAACATATGTCTTGTTTTTTCTTTGCTTGAACTACAACTTTTGAACAACTTGTTTAACAGCATGTTGTTGAACAAGTTGAACATGTTGAACATGATGAACATGTTCAACTTGTGCAACAACATGTTGAACATGTTGAACATGTTCAACTTGTGTAACAACATGTTGAACATGTTCAACTTGTTGAACATGTTGTTGAACATGTTGAACATATTCAACTGGTTGAACATGTTGTTGAACATGTTGAACATGTTCAACATGTTCAACTTGTTGAACATGTTGATGAAGATGTTGAACATGTTGAACATGTTCAACAACATGTTCAACATGTTGAACAACAGCTTGTTGAACAATTGTTGAATAATAGTTTGACGTAAAAATAATTCAAACACATGTTTGAATGGTGGGCGCGCGCCATTCCAACAACCCACCTATGCAAACTACTGTAAATTGAATCCAACGGTGAAATTTTCATGCAAATCCGTCAACTATAGCGAAAGTTATTACAATTTTTCACTTTTTACAAAATTAAAATGGTGGTAAATATGCACACAGCCAGCTGCGCAAATAGCCTATAACCACTTAATGTTAAAACTAGATATAAAACTGAATTAAACAGTGAAAGTTTCATGTAAATCGGTCAATCATAACAAAAGTTATTCCACTTTTAACTTGTCATTTTTAAGGTGAATTCATGATGCATACAGCTAGCTACGCAACCAGTCCATGACTATGTGAAAACTAGATATAAAACTGAATCAAACAGTGAAATTTTCAGACAAATCGGTTAAGTATAACACTTAGGGTCACACTGCAACTCCAAGCAGCTAGACACTGCTGCCTCAGAAAAACAATAAAGTCAGACACCGCTGTCTACGTTGTTTATGACGAAGTCTGATTACGCAGTCTGATTACGCTGGCTATAGATGACGCAGTCTGATTACACTGATGACGAAATGCTGCTGCTGATGATTGCAGGTTGTAGGACGCCATTTTTTCTCTAAGTAAACACTGCATTTCAAACAAACAACAAAACAAAAACAAAAAACAAATAATGGAGTATAAAGAGCAACATAAGCAAAACATTTTAACATGGTGTTGGTATGTATGCATGAGAGTGTGGAGGGAAAAAGTTACCATTAGAAGGTTCAAATACCTATGTGGCTTATGAAATGAAACACTCAGTCGTGGTGTGTGTGTGTGTGTGTGTGTGTGTGTGTAGAGAGAGAGAGAGAGTGTGGGGAAAAAAAGTTGCCATCAGAAGGTTGAAATACCTATGTGGCTTATGAAATGCTCAGTCGTGGTGTGTGGGGGAAAAGTTTGTTTACTAAGTTTGTTTACAAAGTTTCAATGAGTTTCAATTATGCAAATAACCAAAGTTTGTTTACAAATTTTGTTTAGAAAGTTTGTTTACAAAGTTTGTTTACAAAGTTTCAATGAGTTTCAATTATGCAAATAACTAAAGTTTGTTACAAATTTTGTTTACAAATTTTGTTTACAAAGTTGGTTTACAAAGTTTGTTTACAAATTGTGTTTACAAAGTTTGTTTACAAAGTTTGTCTACAAAGTTTCAATGAGTTTCAATTATGTAATAACCAAAGTTTGTTTACAAATTTTGTTTACAAATTTTGCTTACAAAGTTTGTTTACAAAGTTTGTTTACAAAGTTTGTTTACAAATTTTGTTTATAAAGTTTGTTTACAAATTTTGTTTACAAAGTTTGCTTACATAGTTTGTTTACAAAGTTCACTTTTGTTTACAAAGTTTCAATTCGTTACCATGACCACGCCTATGACGTCACTTCCGGTCCAGACAGTATGATAGACAGAAAGTGGGCGGGGCTTCATTGTCTTCATTGATTTCATTGGCTTTTCATTGGTCACGTGACTGATGACGTCATTATCACCATGGTTACGCCTTGGTTACGCCTATGACGTCACTTCCGGTCCAGACAGCACTTCCGGTCCAGACAGTATGACGTCATTTCCGGTCCAGACAGCATGACGTCATCAAGTGGCGTGAAAATGGTGTTCATGACGTCACTTCTGGTCCAGACAACACTTCCGGTCCAGACAACACTTCCGGTCCAGACAACACTTCCGGTCCAGACAGTATGACGGCACTTCCAGACAGTATGACGTCACAAAGTGGCGCAGAACTCTTCTTTTCATACTACTCAGGGTGTTTCGGAACTCTCTTTTTTTAACTACTATCATTTTTCTTAACTACTTGTAAGTGGGCCAGAACCCCCCTTTCTACCCTACTGATATGGAAGTCATATGAACGTCATAATGACGTAATATGGAGAGTGGGCGGCCATTCAATCGGGTGGCCATTCAAACGACCATTCAAACGGGCGGCCATTCAAACGACCATTCAAACGGGCGACCATTCAAACGACCATTCAAACGGGCAGACGGGCAGACGGACAGTCGAACAGTCAGACAAACGGGTAGAGAGCTCTTCAACTGTTGTTTTTTTTAAGCAAAGGGACTCATAGAGGCATGGTTAGAGCTGGCCTGCTGTGTATTTTGACCCATCAATGACGTCACACAGATCGACTCAAGCTTGCGACCAACTGGTTGAGAATAACCACTCTATCTATGCTATGATAGAGCTGATCGACAGGCCCCACCCCCGGGTTCTCAATCTGAGGACCCCCCGGGTTCTCAATCTGAGGACCCCCCCAGGATAGAAGCAAACTGCTTGCATAAAGTAAGGACCCCCCCTGGCCAGTCGACCTGAAGCGAGGACCCCCCCCCCCCCCCTGCTCACCGACTTTTTAGCCGCTGGCTCACGGCTCACCGTCAGCAGTATAAAAAGGTCGATTCGACACCCCTGTGGCCATTGCATTGCCAAACCATCATGGAGACATCTCGAAACGCAGCAACGGCTAGCAACATGGAAATTGATAGCCTTTTTAGCAATGAAACAATGGCTTTTACAGATGCAGTTTTAACTGCAGAGGAGACTGCTGCCTTCCTAAGTACACTAACAGAAGCTGAAAAAGCCTTGGAGGAAGCATTAGGGGCTCCGTCAGCCGTGTCTACAGTACAGCAAACTAGACCTGAATAAGTACAGCAAGCAATGCCCGATCCCGAGGGATCTGACTACCCGTTCTGGGTTGCCAATGCGCTTGTAAATGGTAGCACCAAACCACTTAGTACAAAGTTACAGGCTCATCTAGAGCATCTTGAGGAGGAAGAAGTGGTCATGTCAAGCGATGACGACGGTGACGACGACGATGACGACAATGACGACAATGACGACAATGACGACAGCGACGACGATGAAAAGCAGCTCAAATCTAAATTCGAATTGAGTAAAACTATTCCTGTTACTGAGGAAGACGTCATGCTGTTGAAACGAAACTTTCAAGCAGTGCTTCCTCTGATCAATTGTAACATTTTATGGTGCTTATGTGAAGAAGGCTTTTTCGATCAGCACACATACATGTACCTAACGGAAGAAGTGAACACTGTCATACAGCTTATCTACATGCTAGAAGGAAACATAGAGCATCTTCCCGCGTCAGAGCCACAGTTCTCCGAAGCCATGACCCGACGTTTCGTTCAACTTATTAGAAGTCTCCATGAGGAACTTTTTAAGACTTTATGTCTACCGGAGCCAAAGGGTGTTGATGAGGATCGCGATTCCAAATGTGCAAAGGTCATGCTACATGGCTTCAAGTACCTTGAAGAACGTATTAAGGTGTATGATATGATGGCTTACCTCTACGAAAAAGGACATTTCACCATGCCAATGCTCTTTCAATGGATAATTGGGAGTCGCAAACGAGGAGACTTTTTAGTGATTGTTATGAGACAATCTCTAACAGACGGTTTACCAACAGCCTTTCTGGATGGTTTCAACGAGATCACTCCGCGATTTTGCAAACATCTCATGAAAACATACATGTAATGTCCATATAAAAGGAGTGAGGTGTCAAGTGCAGTCATCATTCGACGCGCAGCCATGGAGAAGACAAGCAGCTTTAAAATTAGTGCAAACTTAACCATTACTGTGGAGCATGGACAATTTGGATTATTTATTCGAATCAATCGTGGAGAGAGATTGCTTGCTTTATCACCATCCTTGTGGAAGATTATGTGTCTGAACTTAGCAAGATTACGCGACATTGGCTTCAAACTGTACTTAACGCAAACGAAGTCGCTTGAAGTCATTTCATACTTGGATATGCGCTATGTGAGTTTTGTGCAAGCATCACTGTTTGAAGGGAAAGAATACAAGTTTTACATCAACATGAATGATGGTGAATGGGAGACATTGCTTCAGGAGATGGATAGCATTCAACCTTATCGCCATGTACGGAATGTCATGGTAAGAAAACTCCTATCAAGCTGCAAAAGGACAAACGGATGAAAGTGTCAAAGTTATCCAAGAAAAGACTGGCTGAAGTTCAATCGGAGAATATGGATGTGCAAAATCAACTTGGACTTACCTGTGAATATTGTGGTGCTTACGGATATGCTGAGGATTATGATTGTCACTGCCACAAGTACAATTGCAAGTTGTGTGAACCAGACAACTTCTGCAACAAGTGCGGCTCACTAACTGTTTCTGCGGAGTAAGACTGAGAGTCATTTGCTTACCAGCTGTCATAGTGTGCAGACGTGTTATATGGATATGTGAAAGATGGATGTAGAAACATGTTTCAAGGAGAAGTATGTGGACTACATGATAAGTGAACTGGCGCGTTTTCGATCTATTCAACAACAACTGCAACACTTTGACATTTATTGGGAACTTGCGCATTCCACGTTAAGTGTACCAAACTTACGTGTATGTTTTCAAACATTGACGGAGCTGAGGAGTTTGATGTGGAAGCAGCATATCACTTCGCTCGATTTGATCCAAGACTGTTTGATGAAGTGAGAGAGTGGTTAATCTACATTGCAGTATAATGACAGACATTACATTGAGACAATATATTGTGCAAAAGACATATTGTGAAGAAATGTTATTAGCTGTAAAAAAAGTTTGCATGTTTAGTATGTCCTGCTTGTCAAAATGAAGAGTGTTCAGAACATACTTGTCATTCTGCATGTGTCTATACATATTGGAATGAAGCTAAATATTACATTCATTTAGATAAAGTGTTAGATAATGCAAATCAACGCTGTGAAAAATATGGTGTAGATGCTATCACATTTGATGAATTAAGTTGTTGGTTAATGTTCATTGAAGATCAATGGACTTCAATTATTCACACCATTGTATCAATACTTGATTTGTAAGATATGTTGATTGAGCTTTTATAAAATTTAAGATATGTTGATAAAATTTAAGATGTGTTGATAAAATGTAAGATATGTTGATAAAATAAAATGCAAGATATGTTAACAAGTGTTGATCATTTAGTGTTAACATGTCGACGTGGAAAGACTACTTAACCAATATTTACTTTAAACCTGGTCAACCCGGGGCATTTGCTGGTCCTTATAAACTTTATCATATATTAAAAAAACATGATCAACCAGTCACTCATTCACAAGTGAAGAAATGGTTACAGATCAAGATGCCTTCAGTTTACTACAACCTGTAAAATATAGGTTTAAAAGACAACGTGTCATTACACGTGGAATTGATGACATGTGGGATATTGATTTAGCTGACATGGGAAACATAGCTTCCTATAATGATGACACCCATTTTTTATTGGTTGTCATTGATGTGTTTTCGAAATATTTGTGGGTGCAGCCAATACTTAACAAAGCACATACGAGCGTCATAGAAGCCTTTCAAACGATTTTTCACGAAACACAACGAAGACCACGAACTCTAAGGTCGGATAAAGGAACTGAATTTAAAAACAGATGGGTAAAAGCATTTTTGAAGAAGGAGGGAATACATGCCTATACGACAAAGAATGAAACCAAAGCTAACTTTGCTGAGAGAGTCATTCGTACTCTGAAGGGAATGATGTATCGATATTTCCTTCATAATCAAACGTATCGATATATGGACATTCTTCCAGACTTAGTGTATAATTACAACCATAGACCTCATGGCTCCCTCCCTAATAAGTATGCTCCAGCAGATATTCGTAAAGACATAGAATCGAAAGTGTGGAAGTATATGTATGTAGACAAATTGAAATTAAAACCAAAGAAGAAGAAAAAACCCTACAAATTTAAAATTGGTGATCAGGTTCGCATTTCTCACTTGAAATATGTATTTCAACGGGATTATCATATAAAATGGACGCAAGAAGTCTTCATTATCACACATCGTTGTAAGAAGCAAGGAATACACTTGTATCGTGTGAAAGACTTTTTGGATGAAGATATTGATGGACATTTCTATGAAGAAGAACTGCAGAAAGTGACAAAAGATAGTGAATCGGTCTACAGAATTGAAAAGGTTTTGAAAACACGAAGAAGACGAGGTGTTAAAGAATTATTTGTGAAGTGGTTAGGTTGGCCAAAGAAGTTTAACAGTTGGGTGAAAGAAACAGATATCAGAAAATGAAGCATCCATTCACATGTTTGGTCTCTGGACCTACAGGCAGTGGCAAAACTTCTCTAGTTAGAGAAATTCTAGAACAAAAGTTAATTAAACCCTCTCCAAAAACCATTTTATGGCTCTATGCGGCAGATCAGCCTTTGTACAAGGGAATGAAAGGTGTAGAATTTTACCAAGGCATTCCAGATGACATTGAAGAGCGTTTTAACCCGAAAAAGCCAAACTTACTCATCATTGATGACTTAATGACAAAATGTCATAGTGATGAGCGTATGACACGTCTCTTTAGTGTTGGTAGCAGTCATCAAAATCTAAGCATTATTTTTATTGTACATAACTTGTTCCATCATGGTAGAGAAATGCGAAATATTAGTTTGAATACACATTACATCATTCTGTTTAAAAATCCTAGAGACAGTCAACAAATAAGTACATTAGCACGACAAATGTATCCTGGAAAATCTCAATTTCTTATAGAAGCCTATCAAGATGCTACGAGCAAACCTCATGGCTATTTATTCATTGATTTGAAGCCGAAGACGAATGATCAACTACGTATTCGTACAGGCATTTTACCAAAAGATACACATTACGTATATGTTGATAAGGTAGCGTATGAACAAGAACCAAGTCACTTGACCATTCGCAACCAAGATGTCTAAACGTATTCAAGCGAATCAACCATTTCTTCATTTGCTCGCACGCAGCGGGCCTAAACGACGTAAAACCTTGCTACAACAAGCTACTAAGGAGGAATTAACTAGCTTGTTTGAAATTTGTTTGAATATATTGCGAGAACATTTACCCTTAAGCTCAAAAAGGTATAAGGTATTCAAGCGTAAACGTCATACCCTACGCGCACTAGCAGATAAGAAGATATCACTTCAAAGAAAAAAGAAGTTGATTAATCAGAAAGGAGGATTTATTTGAGCTATTGCTAAATTTGCATTGCCCTTGTTAGCTCAGTTGCTGTTAAAATGAAGCGTACTTTGAAAATGGTCCTTATTCCTGAATATGAATATAAAATGTTGTTAGAAAAGAAGGGAAAAAATAGTGAAATCAAAACAAAAATGAATAAACTTTTACGTGGGAAACGAACTCGTGAAAAGGCAATAGAAATGTCTCAAGTGCTTGGACGTCATTTACGAACAATTCAGTCACAACAACAACAACAACGACAAAAGTCTGCTACAGCATCTAATGCAGAAAAATCAGAAAAGTCCCAACAGTTTCTAAACCATTTCCAACCTATTTATCATGCAAAACTAGTACAACTTCTGACAGAACTTAAGAAATATGGTACGAGATGGACAGATAAAAATGAACTTGTTTTAAAAACGGGTACTGTCATTACAAATTCTAACATTATTGATTTGTTGAAAGAAGCATTGGTTGCTACAAAAAGAAAAGAACAACGAGAACCACCACGTGGTTGGAAGCAGTTTATTGAGGAAATTGTAGATGCTAACATTCCAAAAACTGTTTTTGGCAAAAAGACAACTCGTGAAGATATTGCAAAAGAGATACAACAACGTCAACAAAGGTTGTTTCCAGAAGGATGGGAAACTTTTTAACATTAAAGAGTTGTGGTGTTGTTGTTGTAAAGAAAATGGAAATAAAAATACTATTCCTGTAAAAATTAGGTGTGTTAGTGCTTGTTGTCAAGGAGAAGTAGTAGATACCAATGTAGATCATGTAGATAGTAATTTAGACAACAATGAAGACAGCAATGTAGAGAGTGAGGATGAAGAGTGTCAAACATGAAGTAATGTATATACACATCTAGTCTATCTACATCACATAAACGATTTAGCTGTCATGGAGTCAACAAGTTTTTACATTACTTTACCTAGCAATGCTAGTATGAACTATTATCCCAACAACAAGACTTCAAATTATCAAATTCGTATGCCTCGAACCATCTATCTGAACGGAAAATATGAAGTGGCATTAGCTGAAATTCAATATCCACATACATGGACAACCATGAGACATGGAATGGACTATTCTATTCAGTATCGACAACAACCACTTACAGATTCTGTTCTTGGCACAATCAATATTCCTTATGGTTACTACAGATCCATACAAGAAATATGTCATGCAGTCAATGAAGAAGCGACTAATTCTATGAAAGATGACCTTAAAGAAGGTATTCGGATAAAGTATGATAAAATTAGACGACGCGTTTTTCTATATCTAAATTATAGCTTTGAAGTGTCATTCTCCACTGGATTAGCTGAAATTTTAGGATTTATCCCAAATCAATGGTATACTGAAACGTGTACAGCTGAATATAAAGCCGATGTGAAACAGGGATTTTATACACTTTATGTGTACTGTAGTATTTGTGAACCACAAGTTGTTGGTGATTATTATGTTCCTTTGCTACGTTCTGTTGGAATAAAAGGACATGATGGAGACATTATCATGAAAACTTATGGAGAACCTCATTATGTTCCTGTAAACACATCCAAATTTGATGTGATAGAAATGAATATTAAGGACGACACAGACCATAATGTTCCATTTCAAACTGGGAAGGTGATCTGTAAACTTCATTTTCGACCAAAAGCATTATGAAAGCATACACACACAATCCATCTATATATCGCAACCATTTTCTTCATCAAGTGGGTGGAGAATTACCAGGATTTAAAGGAGCGCGAATACAATATGGAGATGGTATTGGTTCAATACTGGGATCATTGGCTCGAAAAGCTATTCCACTGCTTAAGGCAGGGGCTAAAATCGTTACACCACATCTTAAAAAGGCTGCAAAAGATGTCGCGAAAGATGTTACAGGTCGAGTAGCACAACGTATGTTTGGTGATGAGTTAGGAGGACAAAAGAGAGCGAAACCAGCAAAACCTGTCAGAAGGCGAAAGGCAGCTAAACGGATAACATCAACAAAATATAAGAAAGATATTTTTTAATCATGTCTTTAATTCATAATCATTCTTGTGAATGTAGTCTTTCTCCATTAGAATGGTTTCGCATACCACCAACGCAAACTGCTGTAGAAAAAAGTTATAATGTAGACTATCAACCACTAACTACCATTAGAGAAGGTGCTCCAATAGAATTCTACTTTCCTGCGAGTACAGAAGAATATCTAGATTTAAAGAACAGTAAACTCCATATTGTATGTCGCATTGTAAAGGTTGATGGAACACTGTGTGGTGTAGATGATAACGTGTCATGTATCAATGATTTGTTTAATGGGTTATGGTCCAATATTGAATTATTTCTAAATGATCGTTTGATATCACATAGTAACAATACCCATGGTTATACCAGCATCATATCTCATCTCATTCATGACTCGGAAGAAAGTCTCCGTTCTGAGCGCTCTATGCGTCTCATCTATAAAGATACTGCCGCGTCAATGAATACTCATGAGGTGAAAAGACCTAATCATGAAAGATATGTATCAGGTTTTCATGTAAATATTGAAGGTGGTGATATAGCTGAAACAGGAAATAATGGTTTACATAATCGCTATTTGTATACACGTCTAAGCCGTGAGTTTGTGCTTACAGGTGGTTTAAGGGTAGATTTGTTTGAGCAGGATCGTTATCTTCCCAATGGTGTTAGTATGAAATTACGTTTACATAGACAAAAAGATGGATATGTATTAATGGCTGCAAATAATGGTTTTAAAGTAGAAGTGAGAGAACCATTTTAACCATGAGGGTTAGTCAAGGTATTCAGTTGGGACATGCAGATGCGTTGATGAAAAGTCCTGCTAAGTTTATTGTTAATAGAAAAGAATGTAAAGTTTTAGCTATTCCAACTGGATTTCAATCTTTTGTGAAAGATAGCATCTTTTTAGGCCAATTACCAAAACGTATTGTCATTGGAATGGTTCATAATGAATCCTTTGCTGGAACAGTATTGAGAAATCCATACAATTTTGAACATTTTAATCTTAACTTTATGCAGCTTTACTCTGATGGTGAACCAGTCCTATCCAAACCTCTCAAGCTTCATATAAATCAAGGCAAATATCTTGATGCTTTTGAAACTCTTTACAAATCTTTTGATAGATTGGATGGTGAGAAAAGTTCCATTATAAAACGGGAAGATTGGCCTAGAGGTTATTCATTATTTTCTTTTGACTTAACACCTGATTATGATGGTGCTGATCATTATGCCCTTATCAAACATGGGAATTTGAGACTAGAAATGAATTTTGCTGGTGCCTTGCAAAATACAGTCAATGTTATAGTGTATGCTGAACTTGATAACATTGTTGAAATAAGTGCAAATCGTAGCATTCAATTCGACTACCAGTCATGAACACGAAGCAGATAGAAGCCATCCTATCCCATGATGCCACGACAAAAGACTTGTTTCAAGGTGTGTTTGCCATGGACCAGTTACCATCTTTACAACGCGGTGCCTATGTCATCAACACAGACGATCATGATGAGCCAGGAGAGCATTGGGTGGCAGTATATTATGAAGAAGACCCTGCAGAATATTTTGACTCTTATGGACTTTTACCTATAGACAGTCGTTTGAATAAGTTTTTAAAGTTTAATTTCATTTATAATTCAGTTCCATTACAAACACCAATATCCTCTACATGTGGATTTTATTGTATATATTATATAATTCAAAGAGCTCGAGGACATAGTCCTTTTGAAATCATTGATGTATTAAGAAGAAGTGATGGTGATTTTGTTGTAAAGGATTTTGTAAAATAGACAGTATAAACCATTATTTTATTGATGTTGTATTAGTTAAGTTGTATTAGTTAAGTTGTTGGTAATTGTGAATTGTATTATGAATATTGTAAATAAACAAGACAGTTTTATACAACATTCTTTTTTATTGTGTTATACATTATTTACATTTCAACAATTATTTTACATTAAGCTTTTATTTTACAAATACATTCAATACATCGATAAACAAATGCCATTCATACCAATCTAAATTAATATATGTATCATAGACATTACATCCACGTTTGAAAATGCTATGAAAACTAGCATAACACTGTCCATTACCAAACTTTATTATTTTAACATCTTTGTGTTCAGACAGTTTCAGTTCATATCCATGATCATTCATGTCAATGTCCATCACCATAACACACATGGGATGTGTCAGCTCAATGGACTTGGTGCCCCGCATGAGTTGCACTCCTTCCTCTTTGAATTCAAGCGTCAGGTTCTTTCCAATACAATGCTTGTAACAGAGCGTACCATTCCACTGTGTTGAGGGTGATGTAGTCGTAGCATTCTGTAAGCTCGTCATATTGGCGAAATCGTACAAACACGTCTAGACAGGTCTCGGTCACACGCACTTCTAAATCCTCTGAGAGTATTAGGAGAAAGTCAGGTATCCTCAACTTCTCTAGATGGTCTTTCAACACAGATTGATTGTCAGGTGATGAAACGATATACTTTCCAAAATGTTTTAACACAATGTCATCACATAAGTTTCTCATATATGAGAATCCATGTGTAATGGGTTCATATTCCGATGAAAAGTCTCCATCTCGTTCAACAGTCAGATCAACTATGAGCTGTCTCCTTGTCTACAAAGACGTTTTTATGCTCGCAAGATGTTGAAGAGTGGATGTTGTATCACTTCTAGGAATCGTAAGACTGCGCACCACTTCTTCATATCAAAGTGAATCATATCTGTATATGGTGTATCTGGCAAAACTCCCTTATAATCCTCTGGATAATCCTGTAAAAGATTTCTCCAGAATGTCACACGTATGTTAGAATCATGTTCAGTCACAAACACTTCCACTTTATTTTCAAGTCTGCGTTCAAACCCAGCTTCAAGCGATATGTTTTTAAAGTCTTTCCACACTTCTGGTTTAAACCGATGATAACTTGTTCGAGAACCTAGTATCACTTCATTCCTCTCATTTACAGTAAGGTAAGCACCACCGTTAAACATGAGTGCATTCATGATTTTTTACTTTGTTATGAGCCGTCTTCTTGTCTGCGAAGCCTTTTATCTACTTCTTTCACCTGCTTCTTCAGCATTTTCCATTCAGGTATTGTCAGCAAAATACCCTTTTTGGTTGGACGGTTTTTTCCAGTCCCCTCATCTCTGAGGTATTTGCGAATGTTTACCACGCCTTCATTGCTTTGTTTCATAATCTTGATATACTTTCCATTTCCTAGAGAAAGCATTCCATCCCACGACTGTGGTGTTGGTGCCGTCTCCACTTTCGATTTCTTGATGGTAGTGGTAGGATTTTTCACTTTTAAGTCTTTAACTGTATCTGCAAGAGTATCCATATCAGTTGTAGATCTCTTACGACTTTCACGTTCCATGTTAACGCTTCAATGTTCCCACCTCAAATAACTCTTCCGTTGGAGGACCTCCCCTCTTTTATACCACAGCCTTGTAATGTCCATGCGCTAAAGTGGAATAGCCATCATTCAGCACATATCGCTTGTCGTCATATGGGGAGAGGGCTACTTTCCTCAACTTCTCCGAGAAAAGCTGGTGACTATGACTTCGAATAATGTGTCCCGTAGCCATCGTTTGAGTCTTCTTGAACAAACTGTCTCTATACTGTACATGTTTAATACGTCTTTGACAAGCTCGAGTAATGCCTTTAGCTGTATGTTTTTCTTTCCCACCGCACAATAAACTGTACATTTTCGGTCTGAGTCCAACAAACTCTTCAATGGGGATACCTGCAGTTTCATCCTTCATTTTCCCAAGCACTTTTTTGTTCACGTTGGAATGTAGGAAGTGATCTGGCGGATAGTCACTTGTGTCGAACAGGTCAGCATCTTGCTGCATATCCTTGTAGATATCTTCCGTTTCTATGTCATAACATAGACTGTCAGTGTCGCTGAACAACAACTTGGCATTGGGATACTTGACCATGATGTAGTTGTAATGAAAGTTGAACATAAGCACTTTGCTGAGGTCGAGAATAGTGAAGCCAACTTGAATGGGTTTATCCAGAAGCAAATCCACTTTGCGTAAATGTACTGCGGTCAAATCTTCGTTGAAAATTTTGAATTTGTGGAACGAGGGTTTGGCTACAAGTTTCTTGAACCGCTTTTCCTTGTGAACAAGTTCAACATTGATTCGCTTTCTCACATTTTCCATGGTTTTGCCAAACACAGAGTTGTTCATCAGTTTGAAGAAGTCTTTCTCAAACGGGTTCTTGGCCAATTTTCTCTTTTCCGTGTTCAAGGTAATGTATTTTGCCAACCATTTGCTCTGTTCAAACATGATGGCGCGATGTACTTTGGTGACTTTCAACCCGAGTGAGACGTACTGTTGTAAATTCCTGTAATGAAGTACATATTTCTTCTTGTCAGACAAGTTAGGAATGAGCTTTTCACTAGGTTTCTCTTTCATGTTCAGATCTTTCCGCAGCTTCTGACTGTACTCTGACAATTCTCCAACTTTAACACATTTCCGTTCTGGAGCCACTGGGTAGTGATTATGATGATCATGGATTGAATGTGGGTATTCTAAATCCACTTCTAAAATGAATCCAATGTCATCATCTTCTGCTACATCCATGAAGTCGAGGGATTCTGGCTCACTCACCCACATAAATCCTCTTTGTGGCATGCTTTGTGACATGGCCCAGCCATACAAGTTATTTGCGTCGAGGTACATCAGATAGTTGTTTGGTATCTCAGAATTGTAATCTGCTACGTAGGGATTATTTGCTTTCGCATACTTGTGTGTGATGACAGATATTCCTCCACGTATCCCTTGCTCAACCATTTGGTACATGTCAATGTCATTGATCAATTCCAACTTCACCTTTGTCACTTTTAACATTGCATCCCACGACAGTCCTGGTGCTGTATAGTAGTGAGCAGGGTCCAATTCATACGTGTTGAGGCACACTTGACGAAAATTTTCAAACACGTCAGCTAGTAATAGCACATCTGATTTCAGGTACAGGTCGTGGTATTCACCAAATGTGGTACAGTTGAATGTATCCCACACCTTCTGCGCATGCACATAATCCTCATCGCTAATGTCCTCTTCGCTAAGCTGACTATAAAACTTGTCCTTTGATGGTAGCTGTGTTTCAGCAAACTTGGATGGTTCGTCAACGTAATCGTAGGGGTACACTCCCTTTCTCAGCAACAAATCTTGTTGGTCACTATCGTGAATGTGAGAGGTCATGTTGTAGAAGTTATCTTTCCCTTCTGCTGCAAGGTTGGATACCAACTTCTGTAGAGAGGTACTCATGAACTGAAAGCTGTCTGTAAATTTCAGATTGCTCATGGTGAATGCAATATATTTCGCAATGGTGTTGGGAATGACGGTAATCGTTTCATCTTTAAATTTCCCAATTTCCTCCATGATTAGGTGACTGTCATAGCCTCGCAAATTGTGAAAAAACACAGGAATGATAAAAGAATCTTTATCCCCTTGATTATCCTTTCTAAGTCGGAATTGTAAGTTGCATTCACTATGTGCAGCTCCACGATATTTGCCATTGATGTGGTCATGATCTCTCACACGATCTGCTCCTAGAGGTTCATGACAAATGTAGCAATCAACAGCGTTCTTGAAATTCTCTTTGTCTTCGGAAGTCATCACCATTTCCTTTGACCGCTCTAAACCACGCACAATACGATCGCGTTCATTCACCATATGGTCTAAAAAGACTTTCACAGCATTGTCTCCTCGATACACGACTGATGCACGTGTGTTGTACTGGCTCACAACCACATAGGCAAAGCTGTTTGGACGATGATGTTGATACTTGTCTCCTTCTTCATGCTTTTGTGTGAAACATTCAAAGTCAGCATAAATCACAAACGGTGCTCGCTGTTGTTTAGCCACATTCTTGAACTTGATGAAGGACTCCTTAGGAAATGATAAACGTTGCGCTCCATTCTTGTCACACACTTCACGATGCTTATCTAAAAGATCTTGTCGCATAAACCCGTGAAGACAATTGAAGCAATAAAAATGTGCACACTTATGCTTTGATCGATAGGCCATAAGTCTGCTAAAACTCTTGATGAGGCAGTAATGCCTTGTCTTGTCATTGCTAATCAGAAGTAAGTTGATTTCTCTTACACTGACGTTTCGACTAAGTTGTATTGGAACAACTACATCTTGTTCATATCCAAACACGTTGATGGCTACATCGTTCTCCTTTTCAAACTTTGGAATGTCAGTAATTGGTGTCGGAAATGTCATACCCTCTACCTTTAATTCCTTCTCAAATGGTTTGTAATGATTCACGCGATTTGGGTTGTTGTCAATAGGGTGAAGGTAAGCTAATACTGACCATAAGAAACACTTGTTATCATCATTCTTAATCTTTATCACACCCATTGTTTTCTTCACTTTCTTCGGTAGTGGAATAAAACTACTCACTTCTAGAGGCATCAACGTGGCTGTGTGTACTTCCATGTACAGTATGTTATCCAATACCCAGCCAGAGCCTTGTCGCTCATGTTCGTCAAACTTGGTAAATAATTCTTTATAGGCTTCTGGCAGGTCCTGCTCAATATCTCCTGGATTATATGCTGCATATGTTGGGCTGCTGATAAAGGCATTATCCACTTGTTCTACCATAACACCTTCAGCATTTGCTGTCAATTTCTTGAAACGTGCATGCACGACAATGTACCATTTCATTCCATGGTTTAAGGTCTCCAACAAATGTGTCTTGATACGGTTCTCTTGCTGTCGCATTTCAAGCAGTAAATCTGATCCATCCTCATTTTAAACCGTTTTTCCTGCGCGTTTTCACCAAGACTAACCCTTCTACCTCTCCCTACTTGTCCTGTTTTTGGTTTCTGTGAAACATGTTCTTCATGAGGTACATTGTCCATCTCAGCTGGTATGCATGCATGCATGTGTCTCATAAGTATCCATAGATGGAAATTTTACATTGCATTCCATACACTGAACTTGTCCGTATGGCCAAATTTCATCTTCATCCATCTTTTGTCTCTTTGCTCCTTTCATCTCAGCTTTACTGCATGTATGTGTCTCATAAGTATCCATAGATGGAAATTTCACATTGCATTCCATACACTGAACTTATCCGTATGGCCAAATTTCATCTTCATCCATCTTTTGTCTCTTTGCTCCTTTCATCTCAGCTTTACTGCATGTATGTGTCTCATAAGTATCCATAGATGGAAATTTCACATTGCATTCCATACACTGAACTTGACCGTATGGCCAAATGTCATCTTCTTCCATCCTTTGTCTCTTTGCTCCTTTCCCATGCTCTTCACTTTTCATCATAGCTGGTTGTTGTTCCGTCAACTGCTGAAACTGAAATGCTGAAATGTAATCTCAGACATCACCCTTTTATACACACTCATACATAGACAGAATTTGCGTTCATTTCATAACAGAAGGTGGCCCTTAAAAGGGCCGAAAGATGTTAGTAAGTTGGCTCTTCACCAACAAGTCGGATTGCCACAGTCGCACTGGTATCTGTAAAACTGTTCCATGGAGAACGGCCGTCGCGAGCACTTGAACGGATGATAGTTGTAATATCCGAAGTTTTTTAGTGTTGCACCGCACCACCAGCAGTCTGTGCATTCCTCTTGTCCATACAATCTTGCAGTGAACTTATACCATAGCAAACCACCGCAGGTTTTGCAGCAGTAATGACGTGGTGCATTGTGATCCACCGGGCAGTTGTGTGGTTGTCCTGGATATTCTATCCAGACCCAACACTTGTAACATTCTGTCGTTAACGTTACTGCCCTTCCGTTCCGCATCACTGTGATTGTACGATTTGTTGACATCTTGCTGCTTGGTTTGGGAAATGAGGCGGTCAACCCTCATTTATACACTACTACATACTAGCAGCCATCCTCGCATTATAGCTTGGCGTTAAATGACAGTCTCACGGTCGCTGCAGTTAGGGAACTGCACCTCCCTGTCGCTCCGCCACCGACAGCACCGGAGAGAGTTTTCTTTTACCAACTGCTGCCGGACCCAGTTCATGGATCCATCATGTGCGTGCCCGTCCTGTTCAACCGTCAAATCACGATTGGAAAGAGGCTCAGAGATATAGAGGCTGGTCACTATGATGCAGCGTTCTTTAGAACGATGATGCTAGGGGAGTCAATACCTTCGCGGATGGAAGAAGAAGAGTACCCGGCCTGGGGGAGATTCTTCCTCCAGCAAGACTTGGATATTTGCCCAGGATGTGGGTGTATGATCTCCCCAGACCGGGTACTGTCTGAGTGCGGCCATCAAATGTGCCTGATCTGCGCGGCGCACTGGACCCAACTGCTGGCGCTAAATGACCGCTACTCTGTGAGGTGCTTTACCTGCGGCATGCGAGGGGACCACTTTTTGTTCAACGGGCAACAGCTCACACATTGCAGTAGGCCAGTGCAGGACATTGCGGAATTCTTTTAAACCGGGACCGGCAGCAGCAGGAGAAAAACTAACATCTCCTGGCTCTTTTAAGAGCCCACCACTGATATGAAATAAGCGCTAATCATGTTATGGTGTTAGTATGTTTGTGTATGCATGAAAGTGTGGGAAATGCTAAAAAAAATTAAAAAAAAGACTGTCCGTTTGTCCGGGTAGTCCGTTTGTCCGGGTGTCCGTTTGTCCGACTGACCCGTTACCAGTCTGGTCTGCTGTGTGTTTCGAGAGAGAAAGGTAAAAAAAAGAGTGGTCATTGCTTGTATACATAGAGTGGCCTGCGGTGAGCCGATAGCCAGCGGCTAAAACCACCATGGGCGGGGGGGGGGGGGGGGCTCATGGGCCAGTGAGCCAGGGGGGGTGCCTACCAACCTGGTGTTGGCAGGCCCCGGGGGGCTTGCCAACCTGGTGATGGCAGGTCCCGGGGGGCCTGTCAACCTGTGTTTGGCAGGCCCCGGGGGGCCTGTCGACCTACTGTGCGGCTGGCCCCGGGGGGCCTGTCCATCAGTTGGTTGCAAGCTTGAGTCGATCTGTGTGACGTCATTGATGGGTCAAAATACACAGCAGGCCAGCTCTAACCATGCCTCTATGAGTCCCTTTGCTTAAAAAAAAAAAAAAAAAAAAACAACAGTTGGAGAGCTCTCTACCCGTTTGTCTGACTGTTCGACTGTCTGCCCGTCTGCACGTTTGAATGGTCGTTTGAATGGTCGCCCGTTTGAATGGTCGTTTGAATGGCCGCCCGTTTGAATGGTCGTTTGAATGGCCGCCCGTTTGAATGGCCGCCCACTCTCCATATTACGTCATTATGACGTTCATATGACTTCCATATCACCTCCATATCACCTCCATATCACCTCCATATCACCTCCATATCATCTCCATATAACCTCCATATGACCTCCATAACACTTCTAGATCACGTCAAAATCACGTCACTGTTTTAAAAGCCCCATGGGGCTATCAAAACATCTTCTGACGTCATTATGGCGTCCATATGATTACCATATGGTAACCATGTGATTACCATATGATTACCATATGGTAACCATATGACGTCAATATGACGTCAATATGACGTCAATATGACGTCACTGTTTTCGAAACCCCACGGGGGTTTGAAAACATCACGTGACGTCATTATGACGTCACTTCCTGTTTTCAAACCCCCGTTTTTCAACTACTACCCATGCATATAAGTCCGTTATGAGATAAGCGGATTGGGTCTGATGCGAAGCCTTTAACTGCCCCCCACCCGACCCCCATTGCGGAATTCCCCGTCGCTTGAGACATCTGGCAAAGTTGTCACAGCTGTCACACTTTTCCTGATATCCAAAGCTGGTCGTCAAACTTAGATTTAACTGTATACTGTGTACTAAATGATTGTGTCCAAAAGTCTGTATTGAAATAAGTTTGCTGTTGTATTAATTTTAAGCAAAGTCCCAGGAACCCGGAAGTGAAGGCGAGATAGCGTCAAGTCTGAGTCAAGTGCTTCTCAGGGCCAATGAGAATTTAAGGCTCCAATGCGGTCATTTGCGTGTGGAATGGGTCAAATCTTCAAGCCGTGGCGTTTTACAAAATGGCGCAAAGTACAGCATAGAGAATGGGACTCTTGTTATCAAGAATGCAGGTATGGGGTGCATCTGTTATACCGGCGTGGGGGGGGGGATGGGGTGGAGGGGTTGTTGTATGTGTTATATGTAATGCATGCCCAAAGGCAGACCCGGAGATATTGCGGGCAATTTCGAAGAGGACGCCGAACGCGCAGAGTGCAAATTTCGTTCAAAAAAAAAAAAAAGGGGGGGGGGGAGGATGGCTACCTTCATTTAGGTCTCCTCGTTTCCCGATAAATTCGAAATTATTCCGAAAATGTACCCCGCGTTTAGTTACAACGCTTTTTTTTTTTTTTTTTGGTTTTACTTCAAACATAGCTCTCCAGGTTCGCATAAAATATCATGAACGCATAGTAACCGATTTGTTCGTGAGTGCACACCCTCCTCGCATCCCCGGGTGGGTGGTGGGTGGGGTGGGTGTGTGTTGGGGGGGGGGGCGTGTGATATAATGGATCTGTCATATTATGCGTTTTAACAACATATAAAAGCTCTTTATAGACTCTTTATAAAAAGAGTTTGGTTGTTGATAGAACTTTGGCACGATATTTCTGTAAAAGGAAACAGTTGTGCTTTCGCTATTTAAAAAAAGAAAGTTGATCGCTTGTTTTGAGTATGCTGGCTCTTTATTTATGCTTTGTGGGTTGTATTTGTAGAATCTCAATATAAAACTATTTTGCCTAATTTTCCTAAACTATCTTATATTTTACGTAAACTACGTTATATTTTGTCAAAAGTATTTTTTAAATTTTTGGTGCCGAGTTGACTGGGCTTGGTGCCGAGTTGACCAAAAAAGTGCTGAGTTGACTAAAAAGTGCCGAGTTGGTAAATTGCCGAAATGAAAAGGGCTTGGAACATTTTTTAGTGACTACAAATCCCACAGATGTTTTCACAATTGTATAACCTGGTCAGGTATGAGTGACTTCGCCCTAGATTATGAGTCTGTTACAGTGGATGCGTCAAATCAACGGACTTGCAAAGTCACTGAAGTATTTCGGGGGCTGGGGGTGTGTTAAAATGGATCTACAGCAGAAACGGGATATGGTATTCTATTGCGGCGAACAGAATATCGTTTATTTCCGGCGATGGAAACATTTTCGTTCTGCAGGTCATGTCATTCGTGTTTAGGATTTAGCTAAAAGATTGTTTCGGGCTAGTTTTTATTTATTTATTTTTTTTTTGTTTATTATGAATTTTTTTGGAGGGGAGAGGTTGCAGGTGTCGAGGACCTGTACACATGCAAGCTTAGTTAAAAGTTGCTTGCATGCAAAAAAAGTTCATATTTTTCTATTTTTTGGACAGGTGCGGGCGACGCGGGCTTATACACATGCAAGCTTTACTCTCATTATGGTGTGGTGTTTGGCCATAAAAATTATAACGTCACGGGTGAGTGAGTACCTGGCTTAAATAATGGGCAGCTTATGCTGTATCCCTGCTCTTTTTTCTTCTTTAATAAATAGAGAAATTGATGAGAAAATGGGTTAATTTTGGTATTGTTCGAACAGTCCTCCTCCATCCCCTTTAACTTTTATCTACTCTACCCACCCACACACGCTGTTTACACTCTTATGTCGAAAGATTTCTTGAATATATTTTAAAATCCGTTCTTATTCATTACTCACATGGACAGATCCATATTTTAAGAGAGGATGGGAGATGGGTGGGGGGCGGAGGGAGGTGGGCAATAACATGCAATATCAAGCTTTATACATCGAAATTTTCTGAATATTCCAATTCCAATAGATTTCTATGTTCGCTGTCTATGTCCTTGTAGCTATGCCCTGTCCTCGAATAAGGCCACCGTCATGTGGTTACGTCACAGGCTGCTCACATGATGCTGTGTACGGAGAAACGTGTCAGTACACGTGTCACGTGGGCACCAAGCACGTTTCAGGCAGCAGGAGTGCCACGTGTGAGCTGAATGACGCACAGACAAACACGTACTGGACTGGCGACACTCCAGTGTGCGAAGGTACGTAAGTCATGCGCGAATTGTCAGGCCTAATTACGAGTGGGATGAGTGGGGAGGGGAACGGGGCAGGGGGGCTGGAGGGGGAAGCATTTATTACCGGACTGGCGATACTCCAGTGTATGGCGGTATATTTGTACAAAAAAAAAATCACAACGTACTTGTCGTATATTTAAATTTTTCTCGCGTTCATTTGAATGGCGTCGCGGCAATATTCTCATCCGTGCAACATTTACATTTCATATGTTATTGGACCATTTATTTCTCACTCTTTAATTTGGCCATAATTTAATCCCGCAGCATAATTAAAGACCTTGTGTTTTAAAGAACGTTTTTCTGACCATGCGTTTTATCACGTAATTTAATTTCTTAATTTTGGAACGCGAAAAGTTAATTATAGGGCGCGATAAATTGAATTCATTCTATTATATACTTTTTAATAATAAAAACAACGTGCAGAAATTAATAGTGACTTGGATAACATAAAAAGTGGTTCGCGAAACAATTAAATATTTTCTCATCTATTAATTGCACATAAATACCATTGCGATTAAAAATAGATGTTGGAGCGCGAACGCCATGAAATTTTTGTACAAATATACCGCCATACCAGTGTGCCATGGTAAGTCATGCGCGAATCGTCAGACCTAATTACGAGTGTGTGAGTGGGGAGGGGTACAGGGGATGGGGAGCAATTTATTCAGCCCCAGTTGTGGTGAAATGTAACACAGCGGCGGAACTCCCTAACTAGCCTTTTGCAGTGAAATTGAACTTTTAACCCACTATTTTAATATCACAATCATGTTTAATTTCCATGGAGGCTATGTGATTATCATTATTATTATTGTTATTATTAGTATTTGATAATTATTTTATAATTATTATTGTCTGCTTCTTTTTAGTCTTCTTCTTCTTCTTCTTCTTCTTCTTCCTGTTCTTCGTCTTTTTATTATTATTGTTATTATTATTATTATTATTATTATTATTATTATTATTATTATTATTATTATAAAGAAAAATGCCTGTCAATTCTGTTACAGGCACATCCCGTCGGTCGAGTTTTCAAGAAGATGAAGTGCCTGCTGCCAAGGGGACAGTGCCCCAGCGAGGCGTCTTGCTATGGACAGCTTTATTGCTGGCTTTTCATGTGTATAGTTGATAAACATTTACACTTGCAGATTTTAGTATTATTTTTACATATCCCGGAATGTGTTCTTTCAAGTCACTACTCTCAAAGGGTCTCAGTCACAATTACTCACGTACGGGTAACGGCAATCTAAGGATTTCCATGGAATTCTGTGAATTGTCATCACCCACTAAATTATAAAATCCATGCGAGATAAATACTTGATAGATTCTCCTGCAAGCTGAGAAATAAGACTATGTATGATGTAACTCATTAAGTATGGATTATTTTATAATGCTTAATGCCCCTTGATTATTCCCATTTACGCAATCAAGGTTTGAGAATAAGCATAAGCGTAGTCATGCTTTGAGATTTCCGAAGCCTATCTGGTGCTGCATGGCAGTGCAGACATACGCTTGCCATCATGTTACTGTGTCTGATATTTGCGATGATTACTACTTTTTGTCTACTCCCTATTTATATAATATTTAAAGTGAAAACAAAGAAAATGTGTGTGTGTTGTGCGCGTTTCCACAAAAACAAAGGATGTGGACTTTATGTAACATGTCCTGCCCAGCAGATTACAGTTGGAATAAAATGGCAATTTAATGGCAATAAAAATTTCCCATCACCGTAGCCCATGCCCAATCCCGTCCCCCATGCCCGGCACCAGCTCTACCTTATCTCCTCCCCTAATCCAACCCCTATCCCCGCCCCCATCGCTGAATCTCATCCTGCTCCAATCTGCCAAAATTCGGGTCCCCCATCCCCGTCTTCCACACCCACCCTAAGCGGTGCCTCATTTGAGGGCCCATTCCAACCCCTATCCCCCCATCTCAGAATCACATCCCCGCTCTCATCTCTACCATCCCAGCACCCTATCACCGCACCCCATTCCCCAATCCCCGTCCTTCATACCCGCCCCATTCCCAAGCCACGCCTTATCTCCATTCCAACCTCTCCCATCCCTGTCCCCCATACCTGCCCCAGCACGCAGCCCTCGCCTTACATCTCCCCGTCCCCCATATCTGTTCCCTATCCTCGAATTACCGCCACTGCTTATCCGAAAATGCTAAAAATCATTTCAAATTGTGTGTGTGTGTGGGGGGGGGGGGGCGGTTGAGTTGCGGAGGAATGAGAGTGTATTAAGTAGAAGTGGTGGTGTATAAAAAGAGGAACAATGACTCATACTAAACAAGCCGGATGTTTGGCAAATAAAAATAACTGAAGCAAACAAACGAAATAAACCGAAGACAACCTTAGCATTTCCGTTAGCTATTTTCGCTACTAATGCAAGGAAATTTAATACTCAGTTCATTAGTGTTAACATATATATATATATATATATATATATATATGTTACAGCGGATCTGTAGAATCAGCGAATCTGTAGATCCGCTGAAAATTTCAGCGAATCTGTAGATACACTGGTTCGACCAGCGAATCTATAGATCCGCTGAAAATTTTAGCTGATTTTACGCCGAGAAAATTCTACAGATCCGCTGAAATGATTGACGAAGCTAAAGTACTGTTTATATTGAGTATTATCATAGCCCATAATAAAAGACACTGTTTTCATTGAAATGCCATTTGAAGCACATTAATTGCACTTTCATGCGAGTGTTACTATCCATGATCGTACTTTAATTGCAAGCTTCATAACTTGTGATCTTCTTATGAGAAAGCAGTCGTACATATTATGTGATTCTGTTGGAGTGGTATTTGCTGAAAAGTAATTGCAATTTAACAATGCAATAAACAGATATACACTTAGTTCGATCTGCTTCGGGTTCTCTGGAGTATATCAGTTTGATCTGTGCTCGTTCAACTTGATTACCGAAAACGACGTAAAATTAAATGTACAACTTCCACCGAGGCAAGCAGTTCAGTTTGAATCAACGTTTGGTGGACAGGGGTTTGTGAAGTGCAATTGTGCTGGTAGTAAACGGCGTCAAACAAACAGATGTAAGTGTTTCAAAGCAAAGGTAAAATGTAACTCGAGATGTCACTCTAGCCTAGCGTGTACAAACAAGATGTAACCCTCCTCAATTTGAATTGGAGCTTCATTATTGAAGCATGAGTTTTTTTCACAGTTGCTGATTTTAGAGTAAATTTTGCTTTCAAGTCATGATCAGAAGTACTAGTGCTTCTATGACCAGCTTCCTTGATTGCAATTGGAGTTCCATTATCGATGAAAGGGTTTCCTAAGAGTTATTGATTGCATGAGTGAATTTGGCTTTTAAGTAATAATCACAGGTGAGGGTTAGCACTTGAACTGTTCTTTAATTGCAATTGGAGCAGTGGCTTATAAAAGTCTTTTGTATCTATTTTTGTTGGGCACTATAACGCCAAACATCATAGGTTTTAATGCAAAACAGGTCATAAATGACTTATTTGTATTAATAATGTGGTTGTGTGTTTGTATTAATAAAGCGGTTGCAAAGTAACGTCTTATGGCATTAGCAAAAACAGCACCGTTTACACATTAATACCGTATACTTCGGCCATACTACTCAATATCAACGGTACTTTAGCTTCGTCAATCATTTCAGCGGATCTGTAGAATTTTCTCGGCCCAAAATCAGCGGATCTGTTAGATCCGCTAAAATTTTCAGCGGATCTATAGATTCGCTGGTCGAACCAGCGTATCTACAGATTCGCTGAAATTTTCAGCGGATCTACAGATTCGCTGATTCTACAGATCCGCTGTAACACACACACACACACACATATATATATATATATATATATATATATATATATATATATATATATATATATATATATATATATATATATATATATATATATATATATAGGAAGTGACGGTGCAGAAGAAGAACAATGACTCATACTGAACAAGTCGGATGTTTGGCAAACAAAGATAACAGAAGCAAGAAAACAAAAGGAAAAGAAAAATGGAGATAGATTTAGCAATGGGAGTTATTTCCGTTACTAATGCAAGGAAATTTAAAATTAATTTAATGAGTGTTAACAGACATCGTCTGTAATAGTTCCGTTTGTGCGTTGGTATTTGGCTCTGATATGATTACACAGGCTATCTTACTTCATCTATTCATTTTGACCTCATTTCGTGATGTTGTTTATGTGGTAAAAATCGATATGTGAAATGTTTTGTTCCACGTGAAGAATTTCCGTGCAATGTAGATAATCTGGATTTTTCTACCATATGGTTCTCTAGATGTATCCTTCAACATTTTCACAAATGTTTATTCATAAAATAAATGAAAATATGTGAAATCTGATTTTTATGTTCGTTCAGAGCTTACTCAAGAAGTTTAGTGGCTTAGAAATTAGGGACCTGATTTAAAATATCTGAAAAATTTCTCACGGTGCCAACTATTGGTTTTACCCGTTTGACGCAATCATTTCAGTGGTCTATAGGTAACCCCTTTTTTGTTGTAGTGAACCGATAATTAAAACTAAAAGCAAATCCAAGAATTTCCGCTATTTCTGACATTTCGCCAACGGTGATGGCAAGGACAAGAAATGCGAAAGACAAGCCAACTTTAACTGTTCTCCGTCTATGGTCTTTGAAACTCTTTACTCCCACTATAGGTTGACCGTGGACTTTTGGCTACTCTTAGGAATTAAAACTTAATGTTCTGGTCTAAATAGGAGTGGCAGTCACCAACCGGCCATCCTACAGTTTTATTTCTTGATTTCTATGCCTGCCCTGCTGACCCTTCCGCATAGAGAGATCTTAAGTGATCGCTTACAGATTTAGCTCCATGATCTTGGCATCAACTTTGTGTTTATTAAAAATTCAAGTAATTAAAGTGTGATTAAGATTGCACCCACTCTGCAATGCCATTGGCCGTGCTAAGAGGTTTGGAGATCATTCTCCAGATTGACTGAGTGAATTCAAAGAAGAGAATTCAAAGCTTTTCTGTGAAACTCACCTCTTATTCTCGTACCTGATGCTTTACGAGTAAAAGCGTAATTCCTGCAAAACGTCAGTACATTGCGCAACATAACACTCACGCAAACCATCATCACAATGCCCTCGTAGGCTTTGACGGAAACGAGTTCACAATTACAGCCTTCGGACAGTGAAGAAAACAACAGTGTTACTGAATGACAATGCAGACTAAACTTCTAGGATACTCATACCACGTTTCATCCATATTTATTCACAAGTATTTTGTTGGAATCGTATTACAAGAAAAGTGTGACGCACGGCGGTCAAGCAAAACATCATATTCCTACTTAACTAGTTGGGTCGTGCATAAAGATAGACACACATTAAGTAAATGTTCTGTGGTTTATTGCCCCAGAAACGTCTAGAATAAATGCTCATATATTTTATTTTGGCGGTACAATAAGTATGATAAGCACACATGCACACTGAGGGACCTCATGGTGGGATAACTCGCCTATCTGACCAGCATCCAAATAGGACTACATTTTATTCATTGTCCGATCATCATATTTAAGTGTCTTAAATGAACCTCTCTCCAGGAGTCCGAGATATTGTGGAGCTGCTTCATAAAACTGAGAAGTTAATTGCTATCACCAAGATACAATATTTCAACCGAACCTGAGGAGTACAAATTACAAGTCAGTGTGTTTTTGTTTGTGTTTTACATGTTGCATTTTATGTTATCTTTAACAAACTAATTTTAAATATTTCACTCATGCACATATAAATGTTGTACGCTTCAACGTAGTTCGCTTGTATTTTGATTTATTAAATATCATAAACATAACATTAAAGAAAATAATATAAACTGTAATAAATCACACTGAAAGAACGACCTGACCACAATGAAAGTTACCTACCAAAAATGCCATTCTTATAGCAGTTGGGAATAAAAGCTATGGTTTTGTTACAAAAATATACACAAGTTTTAAATGAACTAATGAAAAATAGTCCAAAGCGGTAACGTGCCTGATTCAGATGCATGTAAAAATCTCATGCATAAGTTAAGCATTTCGTGAATAAAGTTGTATTAATTCGTTAAAATATATCATCACAAGTATGCACGACAAGCTGAAGGAGATCACATCAATTCGGTTTTATAAAAAAAAATCATCAACGATATCTGGATTTCTGGTATTTAGAATACTCATCGAGATATCGTTTGGTTTTTCGGTGTTGATAAGCAATTGGAAATATGAGATAAGGAAATGGCATATCAAATACAATGTGCTAGTGTAGAGATTAAAATTGTAGCTTGATGATGCTGGTCTACTTTCATAAGAAATGTTCGTCTAAAAAATAATCCACCACAGGGTGTTTAAAATATACTGCTGTTACTGCTTACTAGTCTCAGTTTTTTCCAATATCGTAAAATTTAAACGCAAATATATAAACATCTTTAAACTGAGTCGTGTTTTGATGGATCGATATTAGAATTTTATTGTGTTTTAAACTGAAATTTTGTTTCTTAAGTATATAATTAGGTATCTTTAGGTATTTTCTTATCCTGCATATAATAGAATACGATAATCAAAAAATGAAGAATCTTTCGAATAGTTACATTAAGAGATAAACGATGACAAAACCATTTCTGCCAGGACTTTGACAACATTCTATTTAGATGATCTGATCCGCTCTAGAGCCTAGGTCCAAGACCTTAACCTACCCACAAGGTTTACAGCTGAATCTAATTCTGTCATGAGAAAACAAAGAATCTATAGGATGGATTTGGCAGTTGCAAGGATCTTGTGTTTCTTTGCTAGTTTAGCTAAACGATCTCAGTAGAATTGGTGAAGAAGATTACCAAACATTTGTTCCTTTTTCGTTAACATTAAAGTCTTTCTTGAGCAAAACTTCTCATGTTCTCCCCTCACACGCCCTCTCCCTCCCATACCGTGCCCCTTCCAGGGTCTTCCCTTCACACGCCGCCCCCCACGCCCTCCTTCTGTCACTCACTTCACCCACACCCCCCTCCAACCCACACTTGCTACTTGCATTCCTTTGGGCATCGACAGATCAATATTTTTAGAGAGGGTTGGAGATGGTTGAGGGATGAGGCGGAGGAAGCTGGGCGATAACATGCGATAACAAGCTTTATACATCGAAATTTTCTGCGTATTCCAATTCCAATAAACTTCTCTGTTCTGTGTTCAGTGTTCTTGTAGCTATGCTTTGTGCTGGCATAGGACCACCGTCACGCGTTTACGTCACAGGCTGTTTGCATGATGCTGTCTATGGATAAACATGCCATTACACGTGGCACGTGGGTACCAAGCACATGTCAGGCAGCAGAAGTGCCACATGTGAGCTGAATGAACACAAACTTACTGGATTGGCCATACTCAAGTGCCAAAGGGTAAGTCATGCATTGAGGGAGGCTTTTATTCAACCCCAGTTTATGGTAAAAAGTAACACAACGACGTAACTCCCCCTAGGCTTTTACAGTGAAATTGAACTCATTATTTTAAAAACACAAACATGTTCAGGAATTGAATGTTATTATTATTATTTTCCTATTTTTGTCAAAAGCTCCCTCCTCCCCCCTCTATACCGCCTCCATCTATTTTTTATGTATGTTGCAGTGATGGCAGTTATATGTGGGTTTCTATAAGTGGGGACAGTGATGATGTGGGAAGTTTTTATATGCTACATCCATGTTCTGTTCACATAGTAATTGTAATTAGAATGAAGTCTAATCCAGTAGCAGAACATATTGACCCGTGACTAAGAATCATCTGAAAAAGATACAAAAATATCATTTATTTTCTTTTTCAATATTTTCGCTTCAAAAATAAACTTCATGTATAACTAAATAAAAGAGAAACAGAAAGATGAAGAAAAAACGTCATACTTGAAACAAAAGTCACATTTGTATGAATTGTTAGCAAACAGAGTTTTAGGTAAATGTACGTTGAGGCACATGGTTAGCATATATTTATCATGTTTTGCAATTAGCTTACACTTAGTGTATGCGCTCTGATCATATATGATCACCATTTGGTGCTTTCATGGGATAGCACCTGTTTATAACGTATAGTAAACTATGCTTATAGGCCAGCATAGTATGAGATTTTACTGGGTACAGTTGCACAGAGTATAGAAATCGACTTGAAATCTCATTGAAATATTTGAAATAATAACCAATAAAAATAATAAAACACAATTTTCTCGAAACCCCATACCTATCCTGCCCCCATCCCCTCCTCCCATCCCCGCACACTATCACCTCACCCCATCCCCAGTCTCTGTCCCCCATACCCGCCATCAACTCGGCCTTATCTCCGCCCCCATCTCAACCCCTATCTCGGCCGCATCCCAGAATCCCATTAACGTTCTCATCTCTGCCATCCCTGCACCCGAACCCCGCCCCAGTCCCCGAATACCATCCCGTTCCCAACTCCCCCACCCCCGTCTTCCATCCCGCCCCGAGTAAGGGCCTCATCTAAGCGCCCATCCCAACCCCCATTCCCCCATCTCAGAATCACATCCCCGCTCTCCATCCCAGCACCCTATCTCCGCATCCCATCCCCAATCGCCGTCCTCCATACCCGCTCCAGCCCCCCAGCCCTCGCCTCACATCTCCAAGTACCACATATTTATTCAATAGCCCCGCATTACCAGCACTGCTTATCCGAAAATGCTAAAAATGATTTCAAATGTGTATGTATGTATATGTCTGTGGAGGGGGAGATGCGTTTTGATGCGGAGGAATGAGTGTGTATTAAATAATAGTGATAGTGATATTAAGTGATATTAAATGAAATGATAGTGATATTAAGTAATAGTGTAAGAAAAATGACTCACGCCGAACAAGCCGGATGTTTGACAAATAAAAACAAATGAAGCAAATAAACGAAAAAAAGACGAGGGCAGCTTGAGCATTGGGAGTTATTTCCGTTACTAGTGCAAGGAAATTTAAAATCAATTTTATGAGTGGGAACAGACATCGTCTGTAACACATCCGTTTGTGCGTTGGTTTTTTGCTTTTTGCTCTGATATGGTGACAAAGCCAACCTTACTTGACCTATTTATTTTGTTGAGAATTGACCTCATTTCTTAATTCTATTGTTTATATGGTGAAAAAATGCGTAAAATAAGACAAATATGTGAAATAATTTGTTCCATGTGAAGATATGGTTTCTGTAAACGGACATATATTTTTACCGCATAAATTATAAAAATGTGCAAAAATTTTTTTAACATAGAATTTCTGTGCAATGTGGATTTTCTGGATTTTCTGCGATAGGATTTTGTAGATATAGCCTTCAACCTTTTGATAACTGTTTATTCATATAATAAATGAATATATGTAAAATCCTTCTTTTATGTTCGTGCAGATCTGACTGAAGAGAACGAGACTTGTTAAAAATTATACAGGGGGGAGCGTTGTGGCCTGGGTGGGGGAGGGGGAGTAGAACGAGAATAAGTGGGAAATCGAACGGAATTGTTGTATCTAGGCGCTAGGCGGAAAAACCATTTTGGATCTGAGTGACCTCCCTCATTAGGAGATTCCGTTTTCTTCGATATTACGATCCGATACCGTAAAATGTCTCCTCTGTATCTTATCCACATAAACATTCGTGACACATTTCATATTACGTCACAAGCATTGGCGGTAACGTGTTCACTAGATCACCTACCGAAGACCGGGAGGCTCATTTCTTCTTCCATCTTTTCTAAGAACACTTCCTAAGAAGTTCCCAAGAACTTATTCGGAACTTCCTAGGAACTTCCTCGGAAGAAATGATGCTTTTCTTCTTGCTTACTTCTTAGGAAGTTCTCGGGAAGAAATGATACATTTCTTGTTAGGAACTACTTTGGAAATTCCAAGGACGAAGTCATATATTTCTTCCTAGGAACTACCTAGGAAGTTCTCAGGAAGAAGAAATACATTTCCTCCTAGGAACTACCTAGGAAGTTCCAAGAAGAAGTAATATATTTCTTGCTGAATCCATTTCCCAAAAAGTACAAAAATTGTCCGATCGACTAAAAAAACATGAATCGTACGCAGAACCCCTTACGAGTACTTCATACCAAAAATGAACGACATTGGATCACAAATGCAGGTGGAGACACATTTTAATTTTTTCTTCAAACATTCCCCATAAATTCAAAAATTATCCCATTCACTAGAAAAGCCCAAGCCGTACGCTCGATACCCTAGGAAAATCTCATACCGAAAATAAATAATATCGGTTAAAAATGTAAGAGAAGATGCCTTTTGAACTATTTTTGAAACATTTTTTGTGAGATCTTTTATTATCGCCCATGTTCATAACAGTTCTTTATTAAATACAAGGGCTGGAAAAAATCCGATTTTTTTCAATAAAATCATGATTTTTTAATTTTATGATTTAAATCTGATTTTATTTGATGTTTTTGATTTAAATCAAACTGAAAAAATAACCGAAAAAATATCTAAAAGCACCAACTTTTAATTGAAGACTAGAAGCACTCTCTTGTACTACAAAAACATTTACATTTCAAAAAATCTATTATTTCTTAAATTGCGGTGTGGTCATGGAATGAACCAAAATGGACATTCTATGCATGTAAACATAATTGTTTGAATGTGTGAATCAAATTCAAAGTAGTATATATAGTGCTCCATGTATTATGTCGATTGCGTCTGGAGGTGCCGGCAGAATTGTTTCATGTGCATAATATGACCGTATATGGAGTACTACGAATGGTGACAGAAGAAAGGTGAAACATGGTATTTGAAAGGCCACGGTGGAACTGTATGAAGCCAAAGGTGTGACTTACAATTTTCGAACTTGTGGCTTTATATTGCTCGTGGCCTCTGACGTATCACTCCTATTCTAACAATATCATATCCTCTCATAAAACGCTTGCTTCCAAGCAACGAACCTACCCAGATGGGTCCCATAAAACTGTCGTACCCATTCCCCTTTCTATAGCACTATTCCTTGGTTTTACTCGTAACGTCTATGCGACTATCTTCTCGTGGAAAATCTCAAAGTATCTAAGAATAAATGCTCTATTTCTGTCACATATATGTATTATATTACGTAAAATACACGCGTTCTTTATGCTACGCGTTCTTCACTGTGTTGTTTAGAGCAATTTTGTGTTCATGTGCTCATACTCATGTGTTTGTGCATTTATATGTCATTATTGTTTGTTGTCTTTGGTTGCTTGTTATTCATGCAAGACCGCTGGTAGGCTTCAGTTTGCCACATGTCTTTGTTGAAGATCAAAATGAACGGTTTAAAATTAGTGTCTTCTAATTTCAGGTGTTTGCGGGACTTGGGGAAAAGAATTGCTATTGTGTCTTTCTTAAGAGAAAGAAAGTCAGATATGTACCTCATTCAAGAGGCTTACGCCCTTGAAGGAGACATAAAAAATTGAGAAATCATTTCCCATAGTAACCCATTATCGGGGCGTATCCAAATCCTTAAATTTTTAAGATATGGAACGTGTATAACCCTTATAAATAATTATGGTCCCAACTCGGAGACAGACAGAATTCCCTTCTTGATCAAGCTACGGGAAACTTTGAATGAAATAGACTTTGGAGACTTACTCATATTAGGAGGGGATTTCAATATAGTATTGGAACCAGCCTTAGATAAAGAGGGTGGAATTAGCGATTCAAAGTAAAGGGTCTCTCTGAACTTGACATCATAGATGATTGTAATTTAGTAGATCTCTGGTGATCGAGAAATCAATCTACGCAACGCTATACGTGGTCTCAAAGGTCGCCAAACATCAAATGTAGATTAGACTATTTTTTGCTGTAGAATAAATGGGCCGAAAAAGTGAAATCTGCTCGAATATTGCCCGGGCTCTTTAGCGACCACTCATTAATAGAACTAGAAATTGCTTCAGACAGGGTAACTCGTGGACCTGGTTTTTGTCAAACTAAATTGTCTGTTCTAAAATAACCTATATACAATGAACAACGGAGGGAAATAATAGATCGTGAATGGGAGGCAGCAGAAACAATAGCAGATACAGCTGTAAGATTTAACTGGTTAAAGCACAAAATTGTTGAGTTTTCGATTACGTATTGCAAAAATAAGGCAAAAAACGTAGAAAGAAAGAAACGGAGCTCATGAAGCTACTAGAAGACATTGATAAAAAGATAAGCGCTGAAAGGGCTACAGAGGCTGAAATTGTTTCCTTTGCGGAATGTCAGGAAGAGCTAGAGAAGCTCAACGAAGACAAAAAAGCCCGAGGGGCATGGCTGCGATCACGCATACGGTATATAGAAGAGAACGAGAGGAGCACGCCTTACTTTTATAATAAGGCAAAAATTATTTTTGAGAAAAAGACTCTCCAAACTTATGTGCAAAGGTCTTGAAGTTACGGAGCCAAATTCTATCCTTAGAGAAATACACAAATTTTATTCATCACTGTATGAATCATCTGTCCATCTTGAGGGTAACGATATTCAAAAAAAAGTTTTTGAGGCAGGAGAAATTAAACGCTTCACTGAAGCTCAAAAACAAAGCTGTGAATGAGATATCACAGCGGCTGAATGCTTTGAAGCCAAACAAATCAAGCCAAACAAATCACCAGGATGCGATGGGCTGACACCAAAATTTACAAGGAATTCTGGGATATTTTGGGGACGAAACTAGTTGAGGCACTAAATTTTAGTAAACGTAATGGGGAGCTCTCGACATCACAAAAAGAGGCGTTATTGCCCTTTTAGAAAGAAAAGGCAAAGACAATAATTTTTTTAAGAACTTGAGGCCTGTTTCTCTACTTAATACTGACTATAAAATTCTAACCAAATGTTTGGCGATGAGACTTGAAAAACATATTCCGAGCGTTATTCATAGCGACCTAGCAGGATTTATAAAGGGTAGATATATTGGGGAAAACATCAGATTCTTCTAAGACCTGATCAAACTCTGCAAAATAAAACCGGCATACTGTTGCAGCTTGATTTCGAAAAGGCCTTTGATTCGGTTGAATGGCCCTTCCCATTCACGGCACTATAAAAGTTCAACTTGGGTCAAGACTTTATTTCCTGGATCCAATGCTGCTATAAAAATATCTGCAGCTGTGTTTGCAACAGTGGCTTTACAACAGATTGGTTCGAATTACACAGAGACCTGAGGCAAGGGTGTCCACTCTCGTCTTTTTTTTCTCCTGAGTATAGAAATTATGGGTGGTATGATTAGACAGGACAATGACATAAATGGGTTTGAGATAGGAAATCGAAAACATAAACTGAAGCAATTTGTAGATGATTGTACATGCTTGCTTAGAAATACACGTTCTGTCTTCAAAATAATAGAAACTATACGAGCGTTCTCGGGATTTTCTGGCCTGAAGCTAAATATTGATAAGTCTGTTCTTTACTGGTTAGGCCCGTGGAGATACAAAAGGACTACAATTGCGGGTATGAAGGTAGAGATTGATACCTTCGAACTTCTAGGTGCACATATGGGAACAAATAATGAAGAAAACTAAAAAAGAATGTTGACTCAAAAATAAAAAAAATTGACAAATTTCCTCCACGAATGTGTCAAAGAGACCTAAGTCTGTGCGGGAAAATACTAGTGACAAAGACCTCTGGTATATCCAACCTAATATATTATATGACAATGTTACATATTGAAGAGATAAGAATTTCTAAAATTCAATCTGAACTAAACAAATTTGTGTGGAACTATAAACCCCCTAAAGTAAAACACTTGGTATTGATTAACGGTCCGGAGGAAAGTGGTTTAAATGCCATAGATGTTGAATCACAAAGTAAAGCGTTAAAACTTAACTGGTTGAAACAACGAATCCTTCAAGGGGTGGGCTGGAATAACATAGTCAATAGATATTTGAACTCTATGGGTGGTTTGCTTTTTTTTGCTTAGGTGTAACTACGACATCGACAAACTAGGTTGGCTGGCCACATTTTATAAGAAAATGTTACTGTATGCCATAGAAATGCTAAAAGCTGACTGCGCCGAATATGTCATTTGGAATAATAAAAATATTCTGATTAACGGCAAAAGTATTTTTACAATTAGTGGTTCGATAAAGATGTGCTCATTCACGACCTGTGTGACAAGGAAGGAAAAACTCCTCACCTATTAACAATTTGTAGATAAGTATACAATAAAGTTAGATTTTGTAACCTTTCAAGGCGTAGTACAGGCTACGAAGAGGGCTATAAGAAAAGATATTACATTAAAAATAGGAGGTGAAAAACCGAACTTTTTGGTCAATAACTTATTTAAAGCAATTGACGGTAAAACCATAAATATTACGAAGGTAAAAAGGCAAACAATTTGCTATGCTTTTCACCTTTATAAAGAGTAGCCCTGCAACAGCTATGGTAAAGTGGCATACATCGCACCAAATAAGTAATGAAGTTTTCTACAGGAGCATTCCACTTGCCAAAGAAACTAATTTCGTTCCAGTTTAAATTAGTGCATAACATTGTTAGTTGTGGAGAAATTCTCTTCCGATGGAAAGTAAAAAGTTCCACAGACTGTGAATACTGTCAAACTGATGTGAAAGCTACGCTTGTTTACGCCCTAATTGACTGTGGGTATACACAAAAGTGGGCGATGGATATATTTTTAATTTTGGATATTCCGGACAAATTACAGCACACCTATACTATAAAAGACCTTCTTTTTTGGGGGTAGAAGATCTGGCTTTAAATCCAATCATTCTGGTAGTAATATTTGAGATAGTTTGCTGTAGGGGCAGAAAAGAAAATGCAGTTCCTTCAGTTGTAGCTCGAAACGTTTACCAAAATGTGCTTACCGGAAAAAGCGTTTAACCCATCAAATGTTTCGAAGCAAATGGTCACCGTATAATCCTGTGGTGGAAAAAGCCTTCTTTATGAAAAGTCAATACTAACATGAAATAGTAAAATCCGATTAGCCACAACCAATTCTCCTGTTATTTTTTTGTGTATTGTGTGTATGTGTGTGGGTACTGTATGTGTGGGGGTGTAAGAACGAGTGTGCGTTTGTGAATGTGTTTGTGTTGTCACACCGTAATTGTAAAAAAAATCTGTCATAATTTTCAAATGTTCAGATAACTGTCTTCAAGTTCGTAATTTATTGAGCGATTGGTAGCCAGTTTCCAGCCTTTTCCACTCCGAGATTTGTTCAATTATCAATAACAAAAAGCAGGGATATGGAGGTGGGGGGATTTAAATAACCTAGCTCGACGCGTAACACTAATACCTTTTTTACAAGCACACACAGTTGAGAGAAAGGCAGGAGTACGTTGGAGATATCGATGCTACCGGGAGTTTCTAAAGAGTACTTGTGTGATGACATATCCATTAAAGAGTACTTCCTCAAACAGTCATAATACTATGAGATTCAAGGGTTTCTTTTCAAACACCACAGGCAGTAACCTACTTAAAGCGTGCTTTCCCTAACTAAACTCCTTCTACCTACCTCGGATGCTCATGTGCACTAATAAGCGTAACATATGAAATGCCTTTTTTAAACAAAGGCGTCTCCAAGTGCCTTCAATGAACGGAGTCTGAATGACACACATGCTAACTAGAAAAAAGAGAAAAAAAAAACAAAAATCGTGATTTTTTACGTTGATTAAAATCATGATTTAAATCAAGTAATTTAAATCATACTAGCCCTGTTAGATACCACAATGTACTAATCAAATTTTCTATTAAAGAAGTGTTAAGCTGAAATCAAGCGTAAATGCGAGCCGCAATTGTTTGTGTTCGATAACACTCTTCCAGCAGAATGGACGAGAAAATTTAGGATCCCAGTCTGTTTTCTTCCTTCACATTGCTTGATAACTTCCTAGGTAGTTCCTAGGAAGAAATGTATCAGTTCTTCCCTGGATCTTCCTAGGTAGTTCTTAGGAAGACGTGTATCAGTTCTTCCAGAGAACTTCCTAGGAAGAAGTGTTTTAGTTTTTCCCGAGAACTTCCTGGGACGTTCCCGGGAACGTCCTAGGAAGAAATGTATCAGTTCTTCCCTGGAACTTCCCAGGTAGTTCTTAGGAAGAAATGTATCAGTTATTCCCGAGAACTTCCTAGGAAGAATTGTATCAGTTCTTTCCTAGAACTTCCTGGGAAATTCCCGGGAACTTCCTAGGAAGACGTGTATCAGTGCTTCCCTAGAACTTCCTAGGTAGTTCTTAGGAAGAAATGTATCAGTTCTTCCCGGGAACTTCCTAGGAAGAAGTGTATCAGTTCTTCCCGAGAACTTCCTGGGAAGTTCCGGGGAACTTCCTAGGAAGAAGTGTATCAGTTCGTCCCGAGAACTTCCTGGGAAGACGTGTTTCAGTTCTTACCTAGAACTTCCTAGGTAGTTCTTAGAAAGAAGTGTATCAGAACTTCTTGGGAAGTGTTCTTGATGAAGTCGGAAGAAGAAACGAGCCTCTGGGTCTTATTTATCAACCTCCTCGTTAGTGTCGAATGAAAATGAACAACTCTGCCCAGTAAACTTGCTTCAACGTTGCATAGACGTCGTATTCGGTATAAGATCAACGTCCGTTTTAGGATGTTTATGGAAGTCAAAACAACGTCTACTTCGAGACATTGGATAGACGCCGACCGATTTTCGGTTGCAAATGGAAGTCAAAGCACCTTCTCTCTTCCGGCGTTGTAAAGACGCCGGAAAATATTTCGAATTGCCATACAGATTGCACAGGTCAGTGTGCCGTCACTCTCCGTCACAGTAACCCCACCCTTGGATTGTCTAGTCACGCAGGATAATATGAAATTGATTTCCATGGATGTTTTTTCAAAAGTAAATAGTGGAAAAACTTTCATACACTTTCAAAAGCATTCTTTAAGAGGCTTTGACAAAATCATGATCACAAACCCACCTTTATTACAGGACCGACGTCCAATTTTCGAAGTATTACTGTGACCGTAAATTGTAAACTACAGCAATGTTCACACCGAGTTTTTGGACTTTTCGTAAATGTTTCCCAAAGGCAATCAAAAACCAATAAACGCCGGAAGTTGTGTCCGTAAATGCCCAAAGCCTCTGAATTCGCTTTTCTTCGTTTTATACGGGTTTTAACTATATAGAAAGGAAATTGCCTCATTGTAGTTCGAGTAGTCCCGGCCTAAATATTGGTCAATTAGAATCGGTAGTACACTAGTTCCAAGCCTCTTTCTCGTATTTCGTGTGGTACCAACCACACTCGCTTATATGCAAGCTGGTTTTTTGCTTGCAACAGTCAGTTAAAAGGTGCTTCTTTTCACTCTTTAACTTATATTCTTCGGAGAATAAGTTTGCTTGTCTGGGATTTAAATCTAAATTATCGAGCTTGGAGATTTTGCCTTAACGCTGTTCGTAAATATGTCTTTACAAGGACGGATTTACAGGTACTCTTCCCCGGAGTAAAGTTATTTTTAAGTTTTTTATTGGAGTGTGTGGTGCTGGCTGACGACTCTTACAGGATAACAGTTCACCTCAGTCAGCGGATGTCTGGTTAGACCTCAAGCTACTAACAATTTTTGTGTTATATAGTAGCCCGTTAATTTAGCTTGGTGTGGAGTAGCAGTCCGCCGGAAATTCCTAAGCTGAGCTAGACTTCTTGGCAGTGTCTGCATACAGAAGACCCGAGTTTAATCGACAAATTCTGACAGACATGAGCAATAAAGACTCTTCGTATGACCGAAAACAGCTTGGTTCAGTTTCGGTACCAAGTACCGATTATATACCAAAGCCTAGGCTGGGTCCTGGTACAAGGTACCCACTGAATAACTGGGTCTTGGTTCGTAACTGGGTAGGCTAGTTTTCACCAGGCCCGAGCCTTTAGGTTATGAGTAGTTTGGTGGGGGTACGGCATCCGTTGCCAGTTATTTGAGTGTTATTGACAAATTACTTACATAGCCTTTTCTCCATTTACTTTTCATACAGAACGAAGGCCATTATTTACAAGCTCAAGACAATGGCTTTGCACATTGATTTCTTCCATTAAGCCACACTCCGTCGACGACATGTGCAGGATAGATATTCCACTCTGTGAACCACTAAATGCGTGTCGCCGAAGATCATGCACAAGCCAGCTTTGTCAAGTCTCATGGCCAATGCACTCTGATGGTGGGGATGAAGCCAGGCGCGGATAAAGACAAAAAAGTCCAAGAAGCCTCAGCAGAGGAAACTTCAGAAGCAGTCATTGAAACTGACATCCTAATCGAAGATACTACTGGACTGCATACTACAAGGCTCTTTTGAAAGAGACTCAAATCCTGTTTAGATATGTCTTGCGAATAAAAAATGAAGATGTAACGTATTTGGATTCCTCAGCCATTGGATGGTTCACAATATGACCCGCAAACCATAGCTGTAAATGCAATCGAATCGTGAGGCTTGCAGTCTTGTGCAGACTACCGAAGCGATAAAGCTTTGGCGAGTGCACACTTCCCTGTTGGTGTCAAACCAACGAGATAAACAGAGCACCACTTACACACCAAGTGTGGGTCAAGACGTGCTGACAGGGCCAGGGATTGGGGCAGTAAGTGACTAAGAAGATGACATCTCAGACTTAATAACACCAGGTGTCTAAATCCCTTGTGAGAAGCCGATTCCACCCTCATTCCAGGATGGAATCCCTATCCCCTCAGGATTTCTCTCAAACGCAGTGAGACAACGGAGTGCACTTCGATCGATCCCGAAGATTCCAGAAAATTGCTAGTCTCTCATCGCCAAAAGCCAGATGACTCACAGACCATAAACCCTGGGCTTCCAAAACTAGATGGGGAGGAAGCAGCAGGCAAGCTTCTTGAGTATTTGGTGATATGGTGAAGCGCAAGACTCACTTCAATATATCTGCAACATGCTTCCTCTCTACAGCATTGTTGATCGAGCGTAAAATGCCATCGCAAGCCTTATCTCAGGATATGGCTTCTGAGGCCAGGGTGACCCACCCCAGAGAAGCACGAAGCCCTTCCGGACATGCTGAACTATGGAAAACTAGTAAGGGTTGTGGAGCGAGTTTTTTGGCATCAAGCAAATCAGGAAAAAGGGTTTAATCATCTGTCCACTCTAAGGAAATTTCTAAGCGTGATCTCGTTTCAGGTGAACACAGGACAGGTAATTATAGAAGCCCTAGGCAAGGGTAGGCAGGGGTACCGATCAGATGCATATCGATATGCATCCTTGCAGCCATCAATCAGTAAGACATGTGTTTTAGATAGGAAAAAGATACTAGTTTTTTTGTATATGAGCTCTAGGTGGCTAGCGACCGGCTTTTAAGAGTCACACCAATTGGCTGGAGCTCAGTTGAAGTTGAATTTAGAAACAAGGAACAGACATTCTAAAACTGACAATTGTAAGGAACTGGTACTTGTAGCTTTTTACGATTAGCATCATCTGATCGGGCAAGATTAGACCAGGAATTTAAGGGTATCTGGGTAATCTTCCATTACCGTCCCTGATAGAAGGTGGTCCTCGTATGGCTAGGGAAGGGTTTAGCGCCTTTAGATAAAGTGCGACAGATTTCTCGGCTCTCAGTTTTCTTTTCACGACAGGTGTTGAGATACGCTCAGAGGAAATCTAAATTCAACCTTTTCGACAAAAAGAAAAGATATTAATTCGGGACTTAATCGCAATTTGAAAAGAAAACGTTTCTATGTGACCTGACTGATCAGCTTAATGGTGTGGCGGCCTTTTGCACCTATGGACCATGAAGCAATCAAAAGTTTATCTTTAAATTGGGTCCTTTCAGAACGCCGTTACTTGAAGAACATTAATTTTTCACCCATTTCTTCATATTGAAAACAAATTAAATGGTCTAATGTCAACTTTCGGAATGTATCTTATAACCGACTAAACGTCGTTAAGCAATAAAAATACACATTGTATAAGCAGTAGTTCTCAGTCTTTTTGCAAAAATTATGATAAGCTATTTAGGAGTACAAGAGGCCTTGAAGAAACAATAAATACTAATTTTGCAACACGTATTAATTTCAAAGAAAAGTTTATTTCACCATAGACTTACTCCATGAAGTGCAATCTCATCGGATCAAACTGTTAAAGCTTACCATTAAGCTAATCTTGAATACATCATAATGGCACTCTTAGCATGTAATATTTGCAGGTAACTTAATAAAGGTCACATGAACAGAGTGATTAACAAACTTCACTGTCTTATGCTATTATACAACAAATTCATAACATATAGTACGCCTCTCAATGCAAACTTATTTAAGGTGTTTTTGAAAGATATTCCCGTAATGTTGTCATTTGAATAAATAATTAATATGCAACCTTTTAATCGTGTCATAAACGTTAAAAACTTTTTATTTCACATTTCTAACTTGCAAAAAGTGCTCATCCTTAACAGATTTCAGAATAAACAGAATAAATAACTAGACAACTACCTTCAACATTTGGTCAGATACGCACAGAGCAGTTTTCAGCGCTGTCTAGCTTGTGTGTTCGATAATACCGTCATTTTGTCATGTTGCGACCAACAATAAAGCGTTTATATATTGCACAAACATTATTAGCTGCTTGTTATATGATACAACTTCTTGTCATTATTAAGATTATAAAATACACAAAAATAAATTTTAAAGCATAAGTACTATGAATTGAAATGGAACTGTAATTGTTTTCTTGATCAAAATTCACAACGGTTATTCCAGAAAGCAAATTTTTTCCCTGAAAATTTTGACGAATGCATTGCAAACTTTCTAATAAGGTTATTTTTCAAATTTTACGTGTCGTCGAAAACTGTAAGGCAATATGAGAAACACCCGGATACTGCTTAAAATATTATTTTCTTTCTCTTTTGTCGTTATAAACCAATACAAAATCAAATGAGCGCATATGTTACTCATTCTTAGTCTTTTTTCTAGTGGAATAATCATTCATTAAAACTGTGTAGTAAGTTAGTTCGCATTGCATTACAAGATAATATCAAACAAACATTTAGATTCCATAAAAGCGATACATGAAATACAGTTCTGCTGTTCTACTACATCGCTTTGCACATCAACAGTGATAACGCCGAGTTAAAAAAACCAGTGCAACATGATATAAAACAATCATTCATATCCCCTGTGGTTTTATTTTTTGCGTTTTATATCGTTGCATTTAAAAGTGTTGTGAAAAGAAGCAATGGTAATACTGGACACTTGAAAAATAAGAAATGCCAAACTGAATAATCACTATTATAACCAAATCAAAAATATGGAAATAAAATACTGATCTTATCTTTTAAAATACAAAACCTGTCCAGCTTTCAAGAACATATAACTATATGGTACATACATATTGAGAAATGTAAAAAATGTTTACTCTGAAATTGCAGATAGTTTTTTGAAGGATTATCGAAGTGTTAGTTTATGAGTACATTGTTCATTGCGTTTTAAACTCTGTTGCTTATTGTTATCATTATATATATTGTATCGTCAGCCATGTAGCTGGATTCTACAACGGATTGCTCAACAAATGTGGGATAGCCCCGTGCAGTATTTTTGTCATCTACAGGCCTTTGAAAATTTGGGAGATCGGGATCTGCTGTGAATTCTTTTTCTATTATATCTTCATTTGAACCGTCTACATTAAGCAAGGTAAACTTAATTTTGTGATGGAAAGGCCATTGTAAAATAGCATCATATTCACCCCTCAGAATAGCTGCATAAACACTCAAATGCGTGCCCTGGCCTTTACCTTGACCGTTAAGATTCACATCGCCGACAAACTTGTATCCAAAGCGTGACGTGAAGAAGGGCTCACTTGTTTGGTAAGTTATGACTCCAGTAGCTTCATCATTCTTTCTACTGGCATAATTATTGATCTTCCACACGAATTGCCCATCTGTAAAATATGCAAAGACATCATTTGACATCGAATGAAACAAGAGAAACAAATGCAAAGTAACCCATTTTTGTGTTTGTGGATGACTATGAACGGGAAACATTTACGGTTTACGATTAATCGTCTACGTCAAGCAAAAGTCTATCATTCGTGTCAATTGAAACAAGAATGCAAACGATATATCAGTTTCAAGGGTTATTGATTAATTGAGTGTAAGTAAGAGAGAGAGAGAGAGAGAGAGAGAGAGAGAGAGAGAGAGAGAAAGAGAGAGAGGGAGAGAGAGACAGACAGACAGAGAGAGATAGAGAGACAGGGAGAGACAGGAAGAGATAGAGAGAGAGAGAAAGAGAGAGAGAGAGAAATAAAGACAGAGAGAGAGAGAGAGAGAGAGAGAGAGAGAGAGAGAGAGAGAAAGAGAAGGAAGCGAAAAGGGGAAAACATTTTTAAAGTAATAGGACATGAGATTGTGTGGGCCGTTAATCTAAGCTATGGAACGAAAGGAAAGCATAAATAGCTTACCTCCATGAGCGAAGGTTAGACTTCCAATTTTGCTGTCCATTTGCTCAACACGGCTTTCAAGTGCTTCAACAAATAGAAAGAAGCCAACCATTAAACGTTGCAGTCTATTTCATTTTTGATTAAAAAGCCCATTAATGTATCAGAAAAAAATATTTGCTATAATCCCAGGTAAGCTGGGAGTTAATTATCTACTACAGAATGGGTCCATTGTTCTTTTCCGGCAAAATGTAAATGCGGCAGGCGATGCTGAAGAAAGGTTTATTGATTAAAATGATTTAGAATGTGTACTTGAAGCTAATTTGCAGAGTGACTGACGTTCTTTGCACCTGGCGAGAGAGAGAGAGAGAGAGAGCGAGAGAGAGAGAGAGAGAGAGAGAGAGAGTGAAAGAGAGAGAGAGAAAAAAAAGAGAAAGAGAGATAGAGAGAGAGAATAGAAAGGGATAATAGATTATTGCCATTAGCGGTGTTCAGATTAGCATTTGTGTTATCCTGTTGTGCAGTCCAAATTTTAGCAAAAAAATAAGCTAATGATTGCAAAAGTCATTGCTTTTAACTTTGAAACACAAAATTTATTTATTTATCAGAAACCACTTTTATATAGTCTCGTGCAAATTAGGTATTGGACAAAATGTAGGCTATTGAAGTAACTATTGAATGCCCTTACGCACTTATATTGCTAAAAGCTAAACCAGAGCATTTTCAGTGATAGCACAGATAAATCTATTTGGAAATTTACAGAGCAAAGATATACATTAAGCTTCAGGTTCTTTCATGTTATATATCTACAAATTATTCCTGTGAAATAATAAAAAAAATTAATTCCAATTCTTGTTCTTATGGTGGTAAGTTTCTACATTTACGTTGCAGCTTACCTCAGTACATTTTAAATATGTCAATATTTGAAGAAAGCAGTGATTGAAAACGTCTTCATTTTCTATTGTAGTATTTTATTTTACAAAACTATGTGCATGACTTGTACATTCTAACTTAGAATGGGGTGAATATGTTACATTTACTACACTTGTATAAAAAAAAAATGCAGAAGTGTATTTTTAAACTAAATTCATTCTGCGAACAGTAATAATTTCACAAGATTTGTATTAGGTTTCTTTACATTTATTCGGTACTCTGTTGTACAATAAAAAATGGATTATTTCGGAAGTGGAATCCGTTTCTCTGTCGAAGACAGTTTTCTTACACATGAATATATGAGTGTAAGTAAGAGAGACAGAGAGAGAGACAGAGAGAGAGAGAGAGAAAGAGAAAGAGAGACAGAGAGAGACAGAGAGAGAGAAGGAGAGAGAGACAGAGAGAAAGGCAGACAGACAGACAAAAAGAGAACAAAAATTTACAGGCAGGATTGCATAAATAGCTTACCGTCATTTGCCGAGTTCAAAAGAGCAATCGTGTTGTCTTGCTGTGCAATGTGACTTTCAAGTGCTTCAGTAAACAGAAATAAATTTAATTAAATTATGTAATGCAAAATTGCAAGTTTCTTTTAGTTCCATACAAATCGGGTACCAGATTCAACATATTGGCGCAATTAGATAAAGATGTATAGTGAATCATTTTAACCAGTTTTTATCATGTTTTTCTCACTACAAATACGTACATTTAATTTGACATATTGATTTAAATCTATATTTGACTTAGTAAACTTGTGAAATTAGTAAGATGAAATGTAAATTGAAAGAATAAAAAATGTATTATATTGATTGGAAAGCCTTTTTTTGCTTTGGAACGTTTCCAAACATGGCCGAGAAGTTTCGGCAGAAGAAACGAACTGGTAGGTTCAACGGTGCTATCGGTATATGACTTTGATTTAACTTTCGAGGGGCAATGGTAATTATTGTTGATGCAGTTCCATTCTTCTCGCCTTTCAGCATTTCTGCTAGAAGCGAAGGTCTTTGCTTCTTTAACTGACCTTGGTAAGCGACTAAAATTGAATGACGGTGTGTTTTGAACGGTGTAAAAAAGCTTACAATTCGTTCACAGTTTTTCACATTCACTATTAGATGCTAGACGGATAGCCTGTGAGAGGACAAATCTAATTTTGTGCACAATGAACGCTTACAGTGGCTTTGCTGAGCTTCCTTCGGGATTTCTTTATCGGTAAGTACTGTGTAGTTACCGTGAAATTTTTAGCGTGAATGCACAATCAACTCAGCGAGTTTTATTTTGTTGTACAGGTTCAGTTCTAAATTACTTGTTTGTAGACCAGTGAGGAACATAAATGAGCAATTAGGGTGCGATCGATCTTGCAAATTTTCCGCAGCAGGTGCTTGAGCCCATTTCATTGAAACCTAGGAATTCAAAATGTACAGGAATGTGCAGGAGGGAGCGCTAATCGGTCCTGAATTGGAAATTGGCTTAGGATTTTCCTAATCTATGATGTTACGGGCAAAAAAAAAATAACACAGAGGATTCTTCGTCCACGCAGCCAAACACCCATAACATTTTGTGCAAAACCCTTTAAACTGGATTAAAAGGCAAATTCTAAAAATAACCCCAATAATTTTAATTTGCTAAATGCATTTTGTAGGCAATCAAAGTAAGTGTGAACTGAAAAGACATCGAGGTTGAGGTTAAAAAAGACTGGAAAATGAATCTCTTTATAAAACTAACAAAACAATATTCGATTGAATGTCACGATTAATTTATAGGTCTTTAATCCTCAGTCCTTTAGATATAGACTACAAAGTATGAAATACAGACCACTGTTATCTTAATTCTCAAACAATTACAAAATCGATAACATTATATTTTAACAATATAAAGAAATTTACCTTTAATTTTCGCATTGAGACGGTTAAAAATGTTTTCCGTCCGCAGCCACCTCTCCCTGTCACATTCTCTATCAGTATTATTAGCGCATCCAGATTCCGTATGTTGCCCATGCAAAAATCCACATAATTGCACAACTAGTGATATCAACACCAATGTATTATTCGGTGACATTTTGGCGAATGCTCCGTTAAAATTAGTTTCTACAAATTAAGAACATGGAATTGTAGGCATTCTCTGAGCAGAAAAGCTTCCATATTCTGCACCTGCAGTGTAAACTGCTGGCTGAAACACTTTTGTGCTTTCATTAAAGAGTGACTTACAAAGACGAATATTCAGAGTTAAGGTACAACTTCTGCCATTCAAAATTTATAATTAGTTTAATTTCTTAATGGATTAATTATTAGCTACATGTTTGCCTTTCTGCTATCCAATTTGATTGTGAGACATGGAGTATGTACCTTTTAATTCTAAATCATGACAAAGTTGTAGCAAGCCTCTGAAAATCACGTTTGTGTAAGTCATATAACGTACACAATGTGAATGCGTCTCAGTAATACCTGGCGCACTTCAGATCTTTATTATTTACAAAGCAAAATCAGATTTTGTACTTGGCTTCATGAGAAATATAATTTGATTCCTTATACATGTTAATGTTACACAAACCTGTGTAGTAGTTGTATAATTGGTGTTCTAAAACATATATAATGGGTGTTCTAAAACAGTTACGTCATATTGTTTTAGAACACCCATGGGTATAGTAAAACAGTGACGTCATATTAACGTCATTATGACGTCGCAGGAATAGTGGGCAGCCATTCAGACGAGTAAACGGGCAGATAGACAAACGGGCAGCCGGGCAAATGGGCAGCCGGACTAAATGCGCCACCGTAACACGGACCAAATGAACCATCGAAAAAATGATCGATCATTTTTTTCTCTCTTCCCACGCATATACCAACAACAATGACAGAGTTTCATTAAGCCTAGCTATTTTAACCCAAACAGCTCTCTCTCTCTCCACGCATCACGGCACACACAAGCAGGCAGGCGAGAAAGCAACAACTTTTTTTCCAATCTCTCTCTTCACACACATAACACTACGGCAATCGGGTAAACGGGCAGTCTTTTTTTACCCTCACGTTCTCTTTCGCTCTCTCACACCACGGGAAACGCAAGCAGGCAGTCAATCATTTTTTCCAGTCTCTCTTTCACCCAGGCACACACACACACACGGGCAACTTTTATCTTTCCCCAGTCTCTCATTCGCTCTGTCAATTTCTTTACACACATAACACCACAGCCAACGGGCAGTCTGTCTTATCTCTCACTGTCTCTTTCGCTCTTTGTCCACGCACACACCACGGCATACAGAGGCAGGCGGGCAGGCAGCAACTTTCTTTTGCTTTCTCTCCCCATGCACACACACACACACACCACAGCAAACGCAAGCAGACAGTCAATCATTTTTTCCCAGTCTCTCTTTCACCCACGGGCAACTTTTATCTTTTACTAGTCTCTCAATCGCTCTGTCAATCTCTCTACACACATAAAACTACAGCCAACGGACAGTATTTTTTCTCTCACTTTCTGTTTTGCTCTGTCTCTACACACATAATACCTACAGCAGACGGGCAAACGGGCAGTCTTTTTTTCTCTCACTTTCTCTTTCTCTCTCTCTACACATAACACCTACGACAGACGGGCAATCATTTTATCTTAATTTCTCTCTCTCTCTCTCTCTCTCTCTCTCTCTCTCTCTCTCTCTCTCTCTCTCCATACGCATATACCAACACCCACTGCACAATTAGCGTTTCATTTCTCAAGCCTGGGTGTTTTTAACGCAGACGTGGGCAAACGGGCCGACGGACACCTCCCCAAACGTACAAGCTCTCCATTTTTTAAGCAGAGAGCTTATAGTCACATGGCTCGAGCTCACTTAAAATTCAAAGGGGTATAAATCAATGATTTATAGATCCCTTTTTATTATTTTTAGCATTTCCCATATGTTGTTAGAAATGAAGGGAAAAGATGGTGAAATCAAAACGAAAGTGAATAAACTTTTACGTGGTAGACGAACTCGTGAAAAGGCAAAAGAAATGTCTCAAGTGCTTGGACGTCATTTACGAACAATTCAGTCACCACAACAACGAGAAAAGTCTGTTACAGCATCTAATGCAGAAAAATCAGAAATGTTCAAACAGTTTCTAAACCATTTTTAACCCATTTATCATGTAAAACTAACACAACTTCTGGCAGAACTTAAGAAATATGGTACGAGATGGACAGATAAAAATGAACTTGTTTTAAAAACGGGTTCTGTCATTACAAATTCCAACATTATTGATTTGTTGGAAGAAGCATTGGTTGCCACAAGAAGAAAAGAACGGCGAGAACCACCACATGGCTGGAAGCAGTTTACTTTGGAAATTGTAGACGTTAATATTTCAAAAACTGTTTTTGGCAAATCGAGAACAAGTGAAGATATTACAAAAGAGATACAACAACGCCAACAAAGGTTGTTTTCAGAAGGATGGGAAACTTTTTTAACATGGATTAAAGAGTTATGGCGTTGTTGTTGTAAAGAAAATGGAAATAAAAATACTATTCCTGTAAAAATTAGGTGTGTTAGTGCTTGTTGTCAAGGAGAAGTAGTAGATACCAATGTAGATCATGTAGATAGCAATTTAGACAACAATGTAGACAGCAATGTAGAGTGTGAGGATGACGAGTGTCAAACATGAAGTAATGTATATACGCATCTAGTCTCTCTACATCACATAAGCAATTTAGCTGTCATGGAGTCAACAAGTTTTTAGATTACTTTACCAAGAAATGCTAGTATGAACTATGAACGACAAGGCTTCAAATTATCAAATTCGTATGCCTCGAACCATCTATCTGAACGGAAAATATGAAGTGGCTTTAGCTGAAATTCAATATCCACATACATGGACAACCATGAGACATGGAATGGACTATTCTATTCAGTATCGACAACAACCAATTACAGATTCTGTTCTTGACACACTCACTATTCCTTATGGTTACTACAGATCCATACAAGAGATATGTCACGCAGTCAATGAAGAAGCGGCTAATTCTATGAAAGATGACCTTAAGGAAGCTATTCCGATAAAGTATGATAAAACTAAACGACGACTTTTTCTATTTCTAAATTATAACTTTAAAGTGTCATTCTCCGCTGGATTAGCTGAGATTTTAGGCTTTATCCCAGATCAATGGTATACGGAAACGTGTACAGCTGAACATAAAGCCGATGTAAAACAGGGATTTTATACACTTTATGTGTACTGCAGTATTTGTGAGCCACAAGCTGTTGGCGATTATTATGTTCCCTTGTTACGTTCTGTTGGAATACAAGGACACGATGGAGACATGGTCATGAAACTTATGGAGAACCTCATTATATTCCTGTAAACACATCTAAATTTGACGTGATAGAAATGACTATTAAGGATGAACAGGCTATAATGTTCCATTTCAAACTGGAAAGATGATATGTAAACTTCATTTTCGACCAAGAGCATTATGAAAGCATACACATACAATCCATCTATATACCGCAACCATTATCTTCGTCAAGTGGGTGGGGAATTACCAGGATTTAAAGGAGCGCGAATACAATATGGAGATGGCATTGGTTCAATACTGGGATCATTGGCTCGCAAAGCTATTCCACTGCTTAAGACAGGGGCTAAAATCGTTGCACCACATCTTTAAAAGGCTGCAAAAGATGTCGCGAAAGATGTTACAGGTCGAGTAGCACAACATGTGATTGGGGATTTGTTAGGAGGACAAAAGAGAGCGAAACCAGCAAAACCTGTCAGAAGGCGAAAGGAAGCTAAACGGATAATATCAACAAAATATAAGAAAGATATTTTTTAATCATGTCTTTAATTCATGTGAATGTAGTCTTTCTCCATTAGAATGGTTTCGCATACCACCAATGCAAACTGCTGTAGAAAAAAGTTATAATGTGGACTATCAACCACTGACTACCATTAGAGAAGGTGCTCCAATAGAATTCTACATTCCTGCGAGTACAGAAGAATATCTAGATTTAAAGAACAGTAAACTCCATATTGTATGCCTCATTGTAAAGGCTGATGGAACACTGTGTGGTGTAGATGATAAGGTATCATGTATCAATGATTTGCTTAATGGGTTATGGTCCAATATTGAATTATTTCTAAATGATCGATTGGTATCACATAGTAACAATATCCATGGTTATACCAGTATAATATCTTATCTCATTCATGACTCGGAAGAAAGTCTCCATTCTGAGGGCTCTATGCGTCTCATCTATAAAGATACTGCTGGTTCAATGAATAGTCATGAGGTGAAAAGAGCTAATCATGAAAGATATGTATCAGGTTTTCATGTAAATGTTGAGGGTGGCAATCTAGCTGAAACAGGAAATAATGGTTTACATAACCGTTATTTGTATACACGTCTAAGCCGTGAGTTTATGTAGATGTGTGTATGTAATGCTGTATGTAGCAAGACACGTTTTGAAAAATTGTTGTTTTACCTTTAAATTCAATTGAATAGAGTACGAATTTAAGCAAAATTTTTAGATGTATTGAATGTGTATGAACCACAAATTAAATATTACTCTGTTTTATTATGATTTTAGGATTTAATAAAAACGACATTTGAGCTTAAAGTACTTAGTAAACTGACATAGAATCCTTTTAAGGCAATGCATTGGTCAGTATTATGCTTAGGTATAATGCTTGTACATGAGACAATGGGTAGATGTTCAATCAATGTTTTGGATATTGATTTCTTCAACACCATACCAACCGTGGTATTTGCACGCTCTGATGATCGCAAGCATTCATGTGGGATATGCAAAGAAAATCTTGCAGTGTTTGACTCAATACCAGTAATTGATACTCGACGTTTTCACAAGCCATCTAAACCAGTACCAAAAGCAAATTTTAGTAACCTTGTTCCCATACAAATGTCGCATATTGTGCCACATATTAGAAAAGAAACCGTCAATGCAAGATCCTTAAGAGCTAGAAGATCTCTAGTCAAGCCCCTAATAATAGACAATAACATAGACATTTCTTGCATAACTGAAACGTGGCTTAATGATGATAATTATACCTTTGTGCCTCGTGATTTCACCCCGAATGGCTTCACATTTCTTAGAAAAGATCGTAATGGTGCACAAGGTGGTGGATTAGGTATACTTTGGAAAGACAATCTCAAGCAACTATGGAGTAAAACATACAATTCGTTCGAACACATTTTAGTTTCCTTGACGACTAAAAGTAAGACCTTACGTGTCATATGTGTTTACAGATCACCATCATCTTTGCCGAGCGTTTTCTTATCCGAATTTACTGAACAGCTTGAGAATTCCTGTCTTGGTGGTAGTCCTATAGTAGTTTGTGGTGACATAAATATTCACTGGGACTGTCAGTCGAACAAACTGACGAGTGACTACAGTGGAATTTTAAACGCTTTTGGCTCGAGGCAACATGTAACGCAGTCTGCTCATCAACGTGGTCATATTTTAGATCACATCCTCACAAGACAAGTAGATAATCTTTCGCCAAAAATCCCTGTTGCAGCGAATTTTGTCACTGATCATTGTTTGGTTTACTTTGACATCCAGCTTATAAATCAACAAAAGCCAATAACACTTTCGTCATACCACCGTATAAACAAAATTGATGTGCAAAAGTTAAGGGAAGGACATTAAGCAAACTGAAATGTTTCGAAATTTTGAACAAATGGATCTTGATTTGTTGGTTTCTAGTTACAACAATGAACTACGTACTTTGCTTGACAAACACGCGCCACTTGTTTATCGTAAGTTAAAGACCACGCATAGTGAGCCGTGGCAAAATGATGAATCTCGTGCTGCGATGTCTCGGATGCGAGCAGCAGAACGAAAACTGAACAAAAAAGCATTATGGTGTGGATAGATCCAAGTACTTTGCATTGCGAGAAAGTTACAGGAAACTGGCTGATACGACTAGTGCATTGTATTATTGTGACCTAATTGAACAGTGTTCTGACCAAAAGCAGCTGTACAAAACGGTCCATGGAATTATGCACAAAGAACGACAAAATTCGTTACCCGACACAGACTCTCCTGCTGCCCTAGCAAACAATTTCAATGAATACTTTAAATCCAAAATGGACAATATCAGAGCCACAATTGAGTGTGACGATCTTGACCCATTCACGTTTGACTGTTCTTTTCAAGGAACCCCTTTATGTCATTTCCGTGAACTCAGTATGGATGACATACACAAAATTATAAAGGAATCAGCCCCCAAGTCATGTGACACTGACCCTATTCCCACATGTTTGTTAAGGAATGTATAGATGAGTTACTTCCAATCATAACTAGAATTGTAAATCTGTCAAAATCTACGTCCACATTTCCCACTCACTTTAAAGAAGCTTTGGTCCAACCTCTTCTAAAAAAACCTGGGCTTGAAATAATTCCTAAAAATTATCGGCCTGTGTCAAATTAGGCCTTTGTCTCTAAAATAATAGAAGAAGTTATCTGCCAGCAACTAGTGCACCACTTAGAAATTTTGAAGTTAGATGAGAAATTCCAATCTGTCTACAGAAAGTATCATAGTACAGAGACAGCTCTAATTCGCCTCTTCAATAACCTACTGGTCCAGATTGATAACAAACAGGAAGTCTACCTGGTATTTTTGGACATGTCCGCCCCCTTTGACACCGTAGACCATGATATTTATCTTTGGAGGTTACAGCGCTAGGCTGGATGTCATCCTATTTATGCGATCGCAGTGCGCGGGTCAAGATTGGTAGTGTTCGATCTGATGCTAGTTATTTATAATGCGCACTTCCACAATTATCCAAAATAGGCCCCAAAGGTTACTCTCAATACACCAAGCCTCTCGGTCCGCTCATCAAGGCTCGAGAAATAGTGTATCATTTCTATGCAGATGATTCGGGATTGGAGAGAGGTTTCAATCCTCGTTCGTCAGCAGATCAGCTTACAAACCTTACAGAGATGTGATTACCGACATTGGAGCCTGGATGAGTGCTAATAAACTTAAATTGAATAAAGAAAAATCCGAGTTTCTAATTATTGCAAGAAAGTATAATGAGCAATTTATCGAGGTCGATCAGTTGTGCTTGGACAGTGAATGTGTTCCGCGCTCTGATACTGCACGTGCACTCGGTGTAATGATTGATTCATCTCTCACTATGGAAGCCCATGTGAACTCAGCCATTCGCATATGCTATTACTACCTGCGATGGATTCGAGATGTCAGGCCCAGATTAACGGAGCATGCTGCAAAGACACTAGTCCACGCTTTGATTATCAGCCGCTTGGACTACTGTAACAGTTTGCTGATTAATCTCCCGAAATGTCTTCTTGGGCGGCTACAACGGATACTCAATCATGCAGCTCGTGTGGTAAAACTGTTGCATGAAGAGTCCACTCGTGATAAACTGATCGCTTTTCGTTGGTTGCCGATTGAACAATGAATCATGTTTAAAGTTGCATTAATTACTCATAAAGCCCTTAACGATCAAGCACCAGCATACATTAGAGAGATACTTACGCCTTACGATCCGGCTCGTCGTCTCAGGTCGTCTGACCAAAGTCTACTCGTTGAGAATAGGACTAACCAGCGCTATGGTGACAGGGCATTTCAAAATGCAGCCCTGAGATTGTGGTACTCATTGCGTTTTGAAGTACGAATCGAAAAGGATATTTTGGTGTTCAAGAAATTACTAAAATCTCATCTTTTTAGACTAGCATACTATAAGTAGTTCCTTGATATGCCAATCTAGTCACTATAATCGTAAAGATTTGATGTGAGACATTTCAGTTTTAACAACTTTTGTAGAACTTTTGTAGAACACTTTTCTAGTTATTCATTCTTCTGTTATGCATAATTTTAAAGTTATGATTCTTTTATTCAGTATGTATGTAATTGCTTGTATTTTAGCTATTGTTGCGCTTAGGATTAAATCCATTGTAAGCGCATTATAAATACGTATAATAATAATATAATAATAATAATAACAGGTGGTTTAAGGGTAGATTTGTTTGAGCAGGATCGTTATCTTCCCAATGGTATTAGTACGAAATTACGTTTACATAGACAAAAAGATGAATATGTATTAATGGCAGCAAATAATGGTTTTAAAATAGAAGTGAGAGAAGCATTTTTAACCAAGCAAAGTGAGGGTTAGTCCAGGTATTCAGTTGGGACATACAGATGCATTGATGAAAAGTCCTGCTAAGTTTATTATTACTAGAAAAGAGAATTCCAACAGGATTTCAATCTTTTGTGAAAGATAAGATCTTTTTAGGCCAATTACCAAAACGTCTTGTCATTGGACTGGTTCATAATGAATCCTTTGCTGGAACAGTATTGAGAAATCTATACAATTTTGAACATTTTGATCTTAACTTTATGCAGCTTTACTCTGATGGTGAACCAGCCCTATCCAAACCTCTCAAGCTTGACATAAATTGAGACAAATATCTTGACGCTTTTGAAACTCTTTACAAATCTTTTGATAGATTGAATGGTGAGAAAAATTCCATTATAAAACGGGAAGATTGGCCTAGAGGTTACTCTTTATTTTCTTTTGACACCTGATTATGATGGTGATGATCATTATGCCCTTATCAACCATGGGAATTTGCGACTAGAAATGAATTTTGCTGTTATCTTACAAAATACAGTCAATGTTATAATCTATGCTGAATTTGATATCATCATTGAAATAAGTGTAAATCGTAGCATTCAATTGCACTACCAGTCATGAACACGAATCAGATAGAAGCCATACTGGCCCATGATGCCGCGACAAAAGACTTGTTTCAAGGCGTGTTTTCCATGGACCCGTTACCATCTTTACAACGCAGTGCCTATGTCATCAACACAGACGACCATAATGAGCCAGGAGAGCATTGGGTGGCAGTATATTGTGACGAAGACCCTGCAGAATATTTTGTCTCTTATGGACTTTTACCTATAGACAGTCGTTTGAATAAGTTTTTAACGTTTAATTTCATTTTTAATTCAGTTCCATTACAAACACCGATATCATCTACATGTGGATTTCATTGTGTGTATTATATAATTGAAAGAGCTCGAGAAATCATTGATGTATTAAGAAGAAGTGATTGTGATTTTGTTGTAAAGGATTTGGTATACAGACATTATAAAAAATTATTTTATTGATGTTGTATTAGTTAAGTTTTATTAGTTAAGTTGTTGGTAATTGTTAATTTTATTATGGATATTGTAAATAAACAAGACAGTTTTATACAACATTTTTTTTTGTGTTATACATTATTTTACATTTCAACAATTATTTTACATTAAACTTTTATTTCTCAAATACATTCAATACATCGACAAACAAATTCCATTCATACCAATCTAAATTAACATATGTATCATAGACATTACACCCACGTTTGTAAATGCTATGAAAACTAGCATAACACTGTCCATTGTTAAACTTTATTATTTTGACATCTTCGTGTTCAGACAGTTTCAGTTCATATCCATGATCATTCATGACAATGTCCATCATCATAGCACATATGGGATGTGTCAGCTCAATGGAGTTGGTGCCAAGCATGAGTTGCATTCCATCCTCTTTCAATTCAAGCGTCAGGTTCTTTCCAATCCAATGCTTGTAACAGAGCGTACCATTCCACTGTGTTGAGGGTGATGTAGTCGTAGCGTTCTGTAAGCTCGTCATATTGGCGAAATCGTACAAACATGACTAGACAGTTCTCAGTCACATGCACTTCTAAATCCTCTGAGAGTTTTAGGAGAAAGCCAGGTATCCTGAACTTCTCTAGATGATCTTTCAACACGGATTGTTCCTCAGGTGATAGAATGATATACTTTCCAAAATGTCTTAACACAATGTCATCACATAAGTTTCTCAGATATGGGAATCCATTTGTAATGGGTTCATATTCCGATAAAAAGTCTTCCATCTTGTTCAACAGTCAGATCAACTATGAGCTGTCTCCTTGTCTGCAAAGACGTTTTTATGCTCGCAAGATGGTGAAGAGTTGATGTTGTATAGCTTCTAGGAATCGTAAGACTTCGCGCCAGTTCTTCATATCAAAGTCAATCAAATCTGAATATGGAGTATTTACAACTCCATCATAATCCTCTGGATAATCCTGTAAAAGATTTTTCCAGAATCTAACACATATGTCAGAATCATGTGCAAAAACTAACACTTCAACTTTATTTTCAAGTCTACATTCAAACCCAGGTTTAAGCGGTATGTTTTTACAGTCTTTCCATACTTCAGGTTTAAACCGATAAGCAGAACTTATTATCCGAGAACTTATTATCACTTCATTCCTCTCATTTACAGTAAGGTAAGCACCACCGTTAAACACGAGTGCATTCATGATGATAATACCTTGTTATGCGTCTTCTTCTTGTCTTCGAAGCCTTTTATCCACTTCTTTCACTTGCTTCTTCAACATTTTCCATTCAGATATTGTCAGCAAAATACCCTTTTTCGTAGGACGGTTTCTTCCAGTCGGTTCATGTCTGAGGTACTTGCGAATGTTTACCACTCCTTCATTACTTTGTTTCATAATCTTGATATACTTTCCATTTCCTAGAGAAAGCATTCCATCCCACGACTGTGGTGTAGATACCGTCTCCACTTTCAATTTCTTGATGGTAGTGGTAGGATTTTTAACTTTTAAGTCTTAAACTGTATCAGCAAGAGTATTCATATCAGTTGGAGACCTCGTACGACTTCCAAGTTCCATGTTAACGCTCCAATGTTTACACCTCAAATAGCTCTTACGTTGGAGGACCTTCCCCTTTTATACTAAAGCCTTGTAATGTCCATGCTCCAAGGTGGAATAGTCATCATCCAACACATATCGCTTGTCGCCATATGGGGAGAATGCTACATTCCTCATCTTTTCCGAGAAAAGCTGGTGACTATGCCTTCGAATAATGTGTCCTATAGCCATCGTTTGAGTTTTATTGAACAAACTGTCTCTATACCGCGCGTGTTTTATGCGTCTTTGACAAGCTCGAGTGATGCCTTTAGCTGTATGTTTTTCTTTCCCACCACACAATAAACTGTATATTTTCGGTCTGAGTCCAACAAACTCTTCAATGGAGATGCCTGCCGTCTCATCCTTCATTTTCCCAAGCACTTTTTAATCACGTGTGTGGAACAGGTCAGCATCTTGCTGCATATCTTTGTAGATATCTTCCGTTTCTATGTCGAAACATAGACTGTCGGTGTCGCTGAACAACAACTTGGCATTGAGATACTTAATCGTGTTGTTTTAATGAAAGTTGAACATAAGCACTTTGAATGGGTATATCCAGAAGCAAACCCACTTAGCGCAAATGTGCGGCAGTCAAATCTTCGTTGAAAATTTTGAATTTGTGGAAAGAAGGTTTGGCCACGAGTTTCTTGAACCGCTTTTCCTTGCAAACAAGTTCAACATTGATTCGCCTTCTCACATTTTCCATGGTTTTACCAAACACAGAGTTGTTCATCAGGTTCTAAAGCAGGTTCGCAGCCAATTTTCTCTTTTCCGTGTTCAAGGTAATGTATTTGCTAGCCATTTGCTCTGTTCAAACATGATGGCGCGATGTACTTTGGTAACTTTCAATCCCAGTGAGACGTACTGTTGTAAATTCCTATAATGAAACACATATTTCGTCTTGTCACGCAAGTTAGAAATGAGCTTTTCACTGGGTTTGTCTTTCATGTTCAGATCTTTCCGCAGCTTGTGACTGTACTCAGACAATTCTCCAGCTTTGACACATTTCCGTTCTGGAGCCACTAGGTAGTATTATGATGATCATGGATTAAATTTGGGTATTCTAAATCCACTTCCATAATAAATCCAATGTCATCATCTTCATCTACATCCATGAAGTTAATGGATTCTGGCTCGCTCAACCACATAAATCCTCTTTGTGGCATGCTTTGTGACATGACCGAGCCATACAAGTTGTTTGCGTCGAGGTATCTCAGAATTGTAATCTGCTACATAGGGGTTATTTGCTTTCGCATACTTGTGTGTGTGTGATTACAGATATTCCTCCACGTATGCCTTGCTCAACCATTTGGTACATGTCAATGTCATTGATCAATTCCAACTTCACCTTTATCGCTTTTAACATAGCATCCCACGACAGTACTGGCGTTGTACAGTAGTGAGCAGGATCCAATTCATACGTGTTGAGACACACGTGACGAAAATTTTCAAACACGTCAGCTAGTAGTTGCACATGTGATTTCAGGTACAGGTCGTGGTATTCACCACATGTGGTACAGCTGAATGTATCCTACACCTTCTGCGCATGAGCATAATCATCATCGCTGATTTTCTCTTCGCTAAGCTGACTATAAGACTTGTCCTTTGAAGATAGCTGCGTTTCAGCAGAATTGGATGGTTCGTCCAAGTAATCGTAGGGGTACACTCCCTTTCTCAGCAGTAAATCTTGTTGATTACTATTGTGAATGTGGGAAGTCATGTTGTAGAAGTTATCTTTCCCTTCTGCTGCAAGGTTGGATACTCATGGTACTCATGAACTGAAAGCTGTCTGTAAATTTTAGATTGTTCATGGTCAATGCAATATATCTCTCAATGGTGTTGGGAATGACTGTAATCGTTTTATCTTAGAATTTCCCAATTTCTTCCATGGTCAGATGACTGTCATAGCCTCGCAAATTGTAGAAAAACACAGGAATGATAAAAGAGTCTTTATCCCCCTGCCGATCTTTTCTAAGTCGCAATATTTGCCATTGATATGGTCATGATCTCTCACAGGATCTGCCCCAGAGGCTCATGACAAATATAGCAATCAGTGGCGTTCTTGAAATTCTCTTTGTCTTCACGAGTCATCACCATTTCCTTTGGTTGCTCTAACCCACGTACAATACGACCACGTTCATTCACCATATCGTCTAAAAAGACTTTCACAGCATTGTCTCCTCGACACACAACTGCGGCACGTGTGTCGTACTGGTTCACAACCACATAGGCAAAGCTGTTTGGTCGATGATGCTGATACTTGTCGCCTTCTTCATGTTTTTGCCTGAAACATTCAAAGTCGGCACAATTCACAAAAGGTGCTCGCTGTTGTTTAGCTACATTCTTGAACTTGATAGAGGGTTCCTAGATAAATGATAAACGTTGTGCTCCATGCTTGTCACACACTTCACGATGTTTATCTAAAAGATCTTGTCGTAAAAACTCGTGAAGAAAGTTGAAACAATAAAAAGCTGTACCCTTATGCTTTGATCGATAAGACATAAGTCTGCTAAAATTCTTGATAAGGCAGTAATGCCTCGTCTTGTCATTGCTAATCAGAAGTAAGTTGATTTCTCTCGCACTGACGTTTCGACTAAGTTGTATTGGAACAACTATATCTTGTTCATATGTAAACGTTGATGGCTACATCGTTTTCCTTTTCAAATTTTGGAATGTCATTAATTGGTGTCGGAAATGTCATACCCTCTACCTTTAATTCCTTCTCAAATGGTTTGTATAGTTTCACGCGATTTGGTTTGCTTGTTGAAGGGTGAAGGTAAGCCGATCAGACAGCAGACAAATATGTGATGGTCAGTAACGCCCCTTCTGATTGGTTGTGATAATTGATTGACACATGCACACAACGGTGTTGACGCTGCGTGGTCATTTCTTCATACGCATGGGTGTGTCTTTCGTTGTGTTGTTTTTGTCTTTCGAAGAGTAATAAAACGGATTTGATCTGGACAAACTGAAAACAAGACGTGTTTATCTGATCTCGGCATTGGGCGAGTTTTGAGACACTTTTTTCCGTTCGTTCGTTTGTTTAAATCCTCATAATTTAGCACAGACAACTGTGACACACACACAGCGTTATTCCCTAAGCCTAACAGTTAAAGTAGTCAAACAGAAAAAAAGGGGACAGCAGTTCCTGTTTATAAGGTTACGCTGACCCTGAGAAAAATGTGAATTTAGTATTAAGGGTGTGGCACGTGTCAGACCTAATGAAACCGAGTATGGGGTATTTTCCCTTTTATTATTCAAATTCTTGTAACTGCTGTTGTATTTACAATTTTTATAATATGCAGTCTAAGTCCTTCAACATTTTATTATTGTTCAAATTTTTGGGAGTTTCAACTTGGATAATGCCCTTTCCTTACCCCTAATCATATTTCAAAATGTTACCAACAACAGTGGGAACAGTTCACAAGTGTTCTGTTGTTCCTGTCTGTTTCTCCTAGAATGCTATTCACAAATATCTCTGTTTTTCTCCGAAATCATTCTGTGTGTGAGTGCGTTTGTTTGTTTGTTTGTTTATGTTTTTTTTGCTGGATATCTTTTCAATGATGCAGTTTGTTGGCATCTATTCTGTGAATAATGAAATAACAAATTATTTGAAGAATAAAGAGAAAATAAATAGTAATAAAAATGCTTGTTTATGTGAAAAAATTCATTTATATTTATATTATACACATTGGCGTAGCCACACTTTTACAACTGGGGGGGGGGGGGACTTTCGCAACGGGGGGGGGGGGAGGGCACAGGATACTCTGGCTCCCACTCTGAAAAGTGGGGAGGGGGCTGGCCTCCCCGCCCTCCCCCTGGTGGCTACGCCTATGATGCAGTAAAATCCAGAATTGGTGAAGAGATAAGAGGATTAGGTCTGAGGTGAAGCCTGCCACTGACCATTGTGGAATTCCCTGTCGCCTGTGACATCTGGCAAAGTTGTCACAGCTGCCACACTTTTTTGATAACCAGAGTTGGTCGTTAGACTTATAAACTGTATACTATCTACTAAATGATTGTGTCCTAAAGCCTGTATTGAAATAGATTTGTTGTTATATTAATGTTAAGCAAAATTCAAGGAACCTGGCTCCAATGCGGTCATTTGCGTATGGAATGGGTCAAATCATCAAGCCATGGCGTTTTACAAAGTACAGCATAGAAAATGGAACTCTTGTTATCAAGAATGTAGGTATGGACTGTTTTTGTTATACCGGCGTAGAGGGATGGGATGCAGGGATTGTCCTATGTGTTATATGTAATGCATGCCCAAAAGCAGACCCAGAGATAATGCAGGCAATTCTGAAGAGGAAGCTGAACGCGTAGAGTGCAAATTTTGGGAGAAGGCTATCTTCATTTAGCTCTCCTCGTTACCCACTAAAATCGGAATTATTCCGAAAATGTACCCCGCGTTTGGTTACAACGCTTTTTTGGTTTTACTTCAAATATAGCTCTCCAGGTTCGCATAAAAAGTCATGGACGCATAGTACACACCCTCCTCGCATCCCCGGATGGTGGGTGGGGTGTGTGTAGGGGGAATGATATAATGGATCTGTCGTATTATGCGTTTTACCAACATAAAAAGCTATTTATAGAAAGAGTTTGGTTGTTGGTAGAATTTTGGTACTTTGGCATGCTATTTCTGGAAATGGAAATAGTTGTGCTTTCTCTAGGTTAAAAAAGAAAGAAAAGCTGATCGCTTGATTTGAGTATGCTGGCTCATTATTTATGCTTTGTGGTTTGTATTTGTTGAGAATTTTTCTGACTTCCTACCTAATCTTTCTGTCGAAGAATCACAAAGCCAGTTTACACAATCGAGTGTTTCTGCGGTCTTTGGTCATTTCGGCACTATACCAACTCGGCACCAAACGAACTCGGCACTTTCTGGTCAACTCGCCACTGTTTTAGTCACTCGACACCAAGCCTGTCAACTCGGCACCAAAAATTTAAAATTAACTTTCACAAAATACAAGATAGTTACGAAAATTAGGCAAAATAGTTTTATATTGAGATACTGAGAGTTGCTTTTACTTCTTATTTTACACACCTTTTTCTGAGAACAAAGTGACTTTGTTTGGTGCCGAGTTGACTAGTCTTGGTGCCCAGTTTGCTTGATGCCGAGTTGGTAAAGTGCCGAAATTACCAAACCCTGTTCTGCTGTAGATCCATTTTAACACTACCCCTGAAATACTTCAGTGACTTTGCAAGTCCGTTGATTTGACGCATCCACTGTAACAAACTCATAATCTAGGATGAGCTCACTCATATCTGACCAGGTTATACAAATATGAAAACATCTGTGGGGTTTGTAGTCACTAAAATGTTTTAAGCCCTTTTCTATTGAGGCTAACAGAATATTATACCGGGCTAGTTTTTAATTATTTATTTATTTATTTTTGTGTATTATTTTTTTATTATTTTTTCTGTGGGTTGGGGGGGGGGGGGGGCTGGAGTTAGCAGGTGCAAGTTTAGTTAAAAGTTGGTTGGTTAAAAGCTTTTGTTTCTGTTTTAATTTTTCACATTTTTCTATATTTTTGGACAGGCGCGGGCGATGCGGGCTTATACACATGCAAGTTTTACTCTCATTATGGTGTTGTGTTTGGCCATAAAATTTATAACGTCGCGGATGAGTGATTACCTGGCTTAAAAATAGGAATCTCATGCTGTATCCCTATTCTTTTATCTTCTTTAATAAATATAGAAATTAATGAGAAAATGGGTTAATTTTGGTGTAATTCGAACAGTCCTCCCCTACCCCTTTTCCTGTCACGCTCTCCACCCCATCCCTCTGTCTCCTACACCCTGCCCTCCCACGCACTCCCCATCCCATGCCCTCCCGCTTTCACACCCTCTGCCTCCGTCCCCTCCGCTGTCACGAACTCCATAACCCACCCCTTCAACTGACAGTCCCTCCTCCTCCTTGGCATTCTCCCTCCCATGGCCTCCAGCCCAACAAATTAAACGTCCAATGCCCTCCACCTTTCACGACCCAAACCTCCAACGCAATCCACCATCTATGTATTGAAACCCAACCCCTCCTTTTCCATATCAAACTTTATATATCGCAATTTTCTGAATATTCCAATTCCAATAGATTTCTATGTTCGCTGTATATGTTCTATGTTCTTGTAGCTATGCCTTGTCCTCGAAAAAGGCCACCGTCACGTGGTTACGTCACAGGCTGCTCACATGATGCTGTATACGGGTGAAAGTGTCAGTACACATGTCACGTGGGCATCAAGCACGTGTCAGGCAGCAGAAGTGCCACGTGTGAGCTGAATGATGCAGACATACACGTACTGGACTGGCAATACTCCAGTATGCGAGAATAAGTCATGCACAAATCGTCAGGCCTAAGTACGAGTGGAAAGAGAGGGAGGAGGGAGGGGGGAGGAAGGAAGCATTTATTCGGCCCCACTTGTGGTAACAGAGCGGCGAAACTCCCCAGCTAGCCTTTTGCCGTGAAATTGAACTTTAAATCACTTTTTCAATATCACAGTCGTGTTCTATTTCCATGGAGGGCATGTGATTATCATTATTATTGTTATTTTTATTATTTATTCTTTTCTTCTTCTTCTTCTTCTTCTTCTTCTTCTTCTTCTTCTTCTTCTTCTTCTTCTCATTCTATTATTGTTATTATTATTATTATTATTAATTATTATTATTATTATTATTATTACAAAGGAAAATGCCTATCCATTTTGTTACAAGAACATCCCGTCGGTCGAGTTTTCAAGAAAACGAAGCTCCTGCCACCACCGGGACGGTGCCCCAGCGAGGCGTCTTGCTATGGACAGCTTTATTGCTGGCTTTTCATGTGTATAGTTGATAAACATTTACACTCGCAGATTTTAGTATTTTTTTACATATTCCGGAATGTGTTTTATCAAGTCACTGCTCTCAAAGGGTCTCAGTCACAATTACTCATGTCCGAGTAACGGCAATCTGAAGATTTAAATGGAATTCTTTGAATTGTCATCACCCAATAAATTATAAAATCCATGCGAAATAAATACTTGATAGATTCTCCTGCAGGCTGAGAAATAAGACTATGTATGATGTAACTCATTAAGTATGGACTATTTTGTAATGCTAAATACCCCCTCATTATTTCCAGGTACGCAGTCAAGGTTTGAGAATAAGCGTAGACAAGGTTTGAGATTTCCGAAGCCTATCTGGTGTTGCATGGAAGTGCAGACATGCACTTGCCATCATGTTGCTGCATCTGATATTTACGATGATTGCTCCTTTTTGTTTATTCCAACTATAATCAATTGTTACACTTTCAATCTCCTAGTTTATTGCTTTCGTACTACTTGGCAAAGTGTTTCCGTATGTTTCCTTTTTTCCCGCCAAAACCTTGTCACGCGAACTCCTCTGAGACGGCTAGGGCTATTACGATTGGCAGAGACATAATGTAGCATATCTAGTTGCTCCAGCTCAATTTTGAAAAATTCATTAACATTTTATTTGCAAAAATGGGCATTGAAATTTGAAATTTGAAAATCTTGTCATGCGAACTCCTCTCAGACAGCTAGGGCTAGAGCGACCAAATTTGGCAGACATAATGTAGCATGTATATTTAGTCCAGTTGAATCTTAACAAAATTCATAAACAGTTAATATGCGAAAATTGACATGGCGATTTTGCCATTCACACCCAGTACAAGACAGGCAAACGCTTTAATTGCGCAGTCAGGGGACCTGGTATGAATCAGCATCGGCATATTGATCACAAAACTGTGCACAGTGAGAGCGATTACAGCCTGTGTGTCCATGTTGAAAGCGTTTGAGCCTTTCCCATTTGCTAAAATTTGACAATTTGCCTGAAATGAAAGGAACGTTTGCAATCATGATCCCCCCATGGAATTTGGTTGTTTGTAAGAGGTACCTCGGTAAACTTGACCTCCTCGGTCATGGTGAAAAACCGGAAGTTGATCACTATCTCGAAAATGGTTAGAGACAGACCAAATTTGAGGTTGTAATCGACCCTTTGGGCCTAAAAGACGCCATAAGCAAGAGGCTCCTCCCGTGTCCTTGACCACCTCGGCCATGGTAAAGCTGAAAACCCCAAAAGATGACCATTATCTCGGAAAAGATCAGAGATACAGCAGTTTTGAACTTTTTTCTACGTTTTGGTCGTAAAAGACAATTTGTAAGAGGTACCTCCCGTGTCCTTGACCACCTCGTCCATGGTCAAGCTGAAAAACCAGTTGACAATTATCTCGGGAACAGTAAGAGATGGACGGTTTTAAGGTTATTATCGACTCTTCAGTCCTAAAAAGTGATATGTAAGAGGTACCTCGGTGACTTTGAACTTTGGTCTAAAAGACCATATGAAAGAGGTACCTAGGCTACCTTGACCTCCTCTGTCATGGTCAAGGTTAAAACCGGAAGTTCACCATTATCTGGAAAACGGTTTGAGATACAGCAATTTGAGCTTGTTTGGGGCTTTATTCTAAGAGGCGATCAGCAAGACGCACCTCAGTGACCTTGACCACCTAGTTTATGCTCAGTTTCGGATTTTAAGAATTTGGAATCGTATTTTTGTGGCCACATGTGTAATTTTGGCTACTTGGTAGCGAAAACGGTCTAGTTTAATTTTTAAAGTGAAAACAAGGAAAGTGTCGTGTTGTTCGTGTTTCCACAAAACAAAGGTTTCGGACTTCCTATGACATGATCTGGCTTGCAGATTACAGTTAGGATCAAATGCCAAATTGTTGGCTGAAATTTGACCTCCGCTATGGTTTTATGAAGGAAGTCAGTCAACGGATAAATGTTAAGAAGTCCCTTCTAATCATAAACCATCCCCTCAAGTTAGCATGCTCGATCAAAAGCTGCCCGCCGCATTTTTCTCGCAATCCCCTACCCATCATGCCCCCTCCCTCTGCCCCTCCCATCCAAGCACCCTATCACACCCCATCCCTAATCCCCGTCCCCCCATACCCGCCATCAGCCCGCCTTATCTCTTCCCCCATCCAACAGTTTTCCCGGCTGCCATCCCCGAATCCCATCCCTGATCCAATTGCCCTCCATCCCTGTCCTTCATCCCCGTATTCCATACCCGCCCCAAGCCCGGCCTTGCCTGAGCGATTATCAAAACACCCTATCCCCGTCACTAATTTCGAAATCAAGTCTCCGCTCTCATCTCTCCCATCCCCGTACCCTATTATCGAACCCCATCTCCCATCCTCGCCAAATATTCGCAACAACCCCCGTCTTATCTCCGCCCCATCCCAACCCTTATCCCCGCCCCATCCCCGATTCCCATCTCCTCCATCCCCGTCCCCAATCCCCGTCTTCCATACCCGCCCCAAGCCGTGCCTCATCTAACCGCCCATCCAACCCCTATCCCCGTCCTTCGTCTCAGAATCACATCCCCTGTGTCATCTGTCCCATCCCCGCACCCCATTATCACACCCCATCCCCAATCTCCGTCCCCAATACCTGCCCCCAGCCTCCAGTCAAGCCTTGTCTCCTCTCCAATATCTCGAATCCCTGATCCCCTTATCTGTTCCCTATCTCACATCCCCCTGCACAGCTTATCCGAAAATGCTAAAAGTGACTTAAAAATATGAATCTGAACCGCTCACCTATGAAAATTATGTGCATGTGTGTGTAAGTGTGCGTGCGTATTTGTGTGTGTGCGTAGAGGAGGTGTGTTGGGGTGAGAATGTAGTAAATAGAAAGTGATGGTGTTTAAAAAGAGGTACAATGACTCACATTAAACAAGCCGGATGTTTAGCAAATAAAAATAACTGAAGCAAACAAACGAAATAAACGGAAGACAACTTAAGCATTTCCGTTAACTAGTTTCGTTACTAAAGCAAGGAAATTTAATATTCAGTTCATAAGTGTTAATATATATATATATATATATATATATATATATATATATATATATATATATATATATATATATATATATATATATATATATATATATATATATATATATATATATATATATATATATATATATATAGGAAGCGATGATGTAGAAAAAGAAGACCAATGACTCATACTGTACAAGTCGGATGTTTGGCAAACAAAGATAACAGAAGCAAGCAAACAAAAGGAAAAGAAAAATGGAGATAGCTTTAGCAATGGGAGTTATTTCCGTTACTAATGCAAGGAAATTTAAAATTAATTTAATGAGTGTTAACAGACATCGTCTGTAATAGTTCCGATTGGGCGTTGGCATTTGGCTCTGATATGATTACACATGCTATCTTACTTGATCTATTCATTTTGTTGAGAATTGACCTCATTTCTTGATGTTGTTTATGAGGTAGAAAACGATATGTGAAATGTCTTGTTCCATGTAAAAATAGTGTTTCTGTAAACACATACATTTGGACCGGTATAAATTATCAAAGAGTGCAAATCTTTTTTACACATAGCATTTCCATGCAATGTAGATTATCTGGATTTTTCTACGATATGATTCTGTGGATGTATCCTTCAACCTTTTCATAAATGTATGTTCATAAAATAAATGAAAATATGTGAAATCTGATTTTAATGTTCGTTCAGAGCTTACTCAACTAGTTAGTGGCTTAGAAATTAGGATCCTGATTTCAAATATCTGAAAAAATTCTCAGGGTGCCTCCTATTGGTTTTTAGAACCGTTTGACACCGTCATTTCAGTGGTCTATAGGTAACCCTTTTTTGTTGTAGTGAACCGATAATTAAAACCAAAAGCAAAGCTAAGAATTTCTTCTATTTCTGACATTCCGCCAACGGTGATGGCAAGGACAAGAAATGCGAAAGACAAGCCAACTTTAATTGTTCTCCGTCCATTGTCTTTGAAACTCTTTACTCTCACTATAGCTTTACCGTGGACTTTTGACTAGTCTTAGGAATTAAAACTTGGTGTTCTGGTCTAAATAGGGGTGGCAGCCACCAATCAGCCATCCTCCAGTGTTATTTCTTGATTTCTATGCCTGGTGACCCTTCCGCATAGAGAGATCTTAAGTGATCGCTTACAGATTTAGCTCCGTGATCTTGGCATCAACTTTGTGTTTATTAAAACTTCAAGTAATAAAGATGCCATAAAGATTACGGCCCTCCTGCAATGCCGATGGTCTTGCTAAGAGGTTGTGAGATCATTCTCCAGGTTGACTGAGGGAGTTCAAAGAAGTGAATTCAAAGCTTTTCTGTGAAACTCACCTGTTATTCTCGTACCCGATGTTTTACGAGTAAAAGCGTAATTTCTGCAAAACGTCAGTACAATGCGCAACATAACACTCACGCAAAGCATTGTCACAATCCCCTCATAAGCTTTGACGGAAACGAGTTCACAAATACAGCCTTCGGACCGTGAAGAAAATAAACATTCCAACAGTGTAACTGAATGACAATGCAGACTAAAATTCCAGGATACTCATACCACGTTTCATCCATATTTATTCCGCGTATTGTTGGAATCGTATTACAAGAAAAGTGAGACGCACGGCGGTCAAGCAAAACATCATATTCCTACTTAACTAGTCTGGTCGTGCATTAAAATAGACACACATTAAGTAAATGTTCTGTGGTTTATTGCCTCAGAAATGTCTAGATTAAATGCTCATAAATTTTATTTTGGTGGTACAATAAGTATGACTGGAGTTCACATTGAATGAAAGATACTCATTCATTACATTCATTACGAAAGAATTACATTCCTTATCTTTCAAAGCACACATGCACACTGAGGGACTTCACGGTAGGATAACTCGCCTATCCGACCAGCATCCAAATAGGACTACATTTTATTCATTGTCCGATCATCATATTTAAGTGTCTTAAATGAACCTGTCTCCAGGATTCCGAGATATTGTGAAGCTGCTTCATAAAACAAAACTGCGAAATTAATTGTTATCACCATGATACAATATTTCAACCGAACCTGAGGAGCACAAATTACAATTCAGTGTGTTTTTGTTTGTGTTTTACATAATGCATTTTATTTTATCTTTAAGAAATTAATTTTAAATATTTCACTCATGCACATATAAACGTTTAACGCTTCACCGTAGTTCGATTGTATTTTGATCTATTAGATAGCATGAACATAACATTAAAGAAAATAATATAAACTGTAACTAGATGCTCGAGAAGCATGAATCCGCCGGGTTCTCGCAAATTGTATGCCTGATTATGATGTTCCTGTGAACAACTGTTCCAAAGAACACCATACAGCCTTGTGGTCAGTGAAGTAGAGGTTTGTAGAGCCAGTGGTACATGGTTGATTTGGTGTGAAGATAATATCGATACATCGACCAGATGGCATTGTTGCTTCAAACGAGGTTGGCAGAAGATGAAATGAATTCATAAGATCTAGTAATGGCGACTGCTTCTGTGAAATGTTTATGTTGAAGTCACCAAGCACGATTGTTCTTTTCCATGGTAGTTGGACGAGAAGTTCCCGAAGATATTTACAGAACTTGTTTACCGGATAGATTGGCGACTTGTAGATGACACAAATTACAGTATCAGAGGTTTCTTGTGGAAACCTTTTGTTCACACAAAGAGCTTGAAGCGTTGTGTCAACGGTAATTTTTCTACCTTTCAGTAACGTATCGGTATATAATGCAACACCGCCTTTAGTGAAGCCATCGTTTCGGAAAACATCATCTATCCAATAATCCAGCCAAATCTTGGTCACTGCACTGCGGGATGCTTAGGAGCAGCCCTTGGTAAATTCTTAAATCAATCCAACCTCTAAGGCGGGCTGTAGGCGCGTGTGACCGATATGTGTAAAGCTCATTCCTAATTCAGTTTCTTCAAATTTTAAAGTTTTTGTCATTTTGACAATTTTAGTCGGATCCGGTCGAATCCTGGTCACTGCACTGCGGGATGCTTAGGAGCAGCCCTGGATAAAATCTTAAATCACTCCACCCACTAATGCGGGCTGTAGACGCGTGAGACTGATGTGTGTTATGCAAAGTCCTTATTCAGTTTCTGCAATTTTTTAAAGTTTTGTCATTTTAGCAATTTTGCTCCGATTCCGTCGAATCCTGGTCACTGCACTGCGCGATGCTTAGAAGCACCCCTGGGTAAAATCTGAAATCAATCCACCCACTAATGCAGGCTGTAGGCGCGTGAGACTGAAATTGCACAGACGGACAGACGGACAGGCCAACGAGAGATATCTTATGTGGTGGCTGCATTATGTGGTAGCATTTGATATGCCTGAAATGCACTTAAGTGGTAGGTCACGGACAAGATTATTTGAGAATAAAAAATACTTATGTGGTGGTTTATATTTGCCCGTGCCCTTGTGTGGTTCCCATCAGGCGTCATGTCAATGTCAATAATGTTTATGCTTTGTGTGTGTCATTTGTAAATAGACGGAATTATATATGTGGTACTTTACTGTATATTTTACAACTTTTTTATTTATTTATTTAAATTGCGTTGATGCGTGGTGCTTATTTTAGACCAGTGCGCATGTTTATTTAACTTGCGTTAATGCGTGGTTCGCCTTTGGAAAAACTGCGCATATTTTTTAACTTACGTTGCTGCGCGGTTCACATTTCGGATCACGGCGCATGTCAACTTAACTTGCGTCGATGTGCGGTTCACATTTCGGACCAGCGCGCATGTTTGGTTAACGTGCACTGATGCGCGGTTTGTATTTCGGACCACTGCGCATATCTGTTTAATTTGCGTCAAAGCGTGGTTCGCATTTCGAACCAGTGCGCATGTTCATTTAACTTGCGTCGATGCCCGGTTCGCATTTCGGACCACTGAGCATGTTTATGCAACTTACGTTGTTGCGCGGCTCACAATTCGGACCAGTGCGCATGATTACATAACTTGCGTCGATGCGTGTTTTTTTTTCCGACCAGTGCATATATTTAACGTGCGTTAATGCGTAGTGCTTATTTCGGAAACTGCGCATGTCTATTCAACTTGCGTCGATGCAGGGTTCTTTTGTCGGACCAGTGCGCATGTTTATGTATCTGGCGTCGATGCGCGGTTCGCATTTCGGACTAGTGCGCAGGTTTGTTTAGCTTGCGTTGATGCGAGATTCACATTTTGGACTAGTGCGCATGTTTCTTTTATTTGCGTTGAAGCACGGTTCTTATTTTAGACAAATGCGCATGTTTATTTAACTTGCGTTGATGCGCGGTTCACATTTCGGACCAGTGCGCATGTTTGTTTTATTTGCGTTGATGCACGGTTCTTGTTTTAGACAAATGCGCATGTTTATTTAACTTGCATCGATGCGCGGTTCACATTTTGAACTAGTGCGCATGTTTGGTTAATGTGCACTGATGCGCGGTTCAAATTTCGGACCAGTGCGCATATTTATTAAACTTGCGTCGATGCACGGTTCGCATTTCGAACCAATGCGCATGTTTATTTAACTTGCGTCCATGCCCGGTTCGCATTTCGGACTAGTGCGCATGTTTATTCAACTTCGCTGATGAGCATTTCGCATTTCGGACTAGTGCGCATGTTCATTTCGCTTGCGTTGGTGCGTGAATCAAATTTCGGACAACTGCGCATGTTTATTTAACTTCAGTTGATGCCCGGTTCGCATTTCGGAATAGTGCGCATGTTTATTTAACTTGCATTGATGCGCTGTTCACATTTCGGATCAGTGCGCATGATTACTTAACTTGCATCGATGCGTGGTGCTTTTTTTCGGACCAGTCCACATATTTATTTAACTTGCGTCGATGCGCGGTTCGCATTTCGAACCAGTGTGCATGTTTATTTACCTTGCGTTCATGTCCGGTTGCGCATTTCGATTCAGTGCGCATGTTTATTCAACTTCCGTTGATGAGCGGTTCGCATTTCGGACTAGTGCGCATGTTTATTTAGCTTGCGTTGATGCGCATTTCTTATTTTAGACCAATGCACATGTTTATTTAACTTGCGTTGATGCCCTGTTCGCATTTCGGACCAGTGCGCATGTTTATTTCACTTGAGTTAATGCGCGGTTCGCATTTGGAACCAGTGCGCATGTTTGTATAACTTGCGTTGATGCGCGGTTCACATTTCGCACCAGTGCGCATGATTACTTAATTTGCATCGATGCGTGGTTCTTTGTTCAGACCAGTGCGCACGTTTATTTACTTTGCGTCCATGTCCGGTTGCGCATTTCGAACCAGTGCGTGGTTCACATTTCGGACAACTGCGCATGTTTATTCAGCTTGCGTTGATGCGCGTTTCTTATTTTAGACCAGTGCACATGTTTATTTCACTTGCGTTAATGCGCGGTTCGCATTTGGAACCAGTGCGCATGTTTGTATAACTTGCGTTGATGCGCGGTTCACATTTCAGATCACGGAGAATGTTAACTTAAATTGCGTCGATGCGCGGTTCATATTTCGGACCAGTGTGCATGTTTAAATAATAACCACACATTAACACAAGTTAAATAAAGGGTTAAAACTGCAGGATAAGATTCAAAAATTCAAGATCGAGTCATAAAACACAAGCCGTATGCCCGACCCATCTAGGACTGCCTCATACTAGATACCAAAAATAAATGAAATCGGATAAAAACTGTACTAGGAAACGCACTTCGAAGTTTATTCTTCAAAAAATCCCCAAAAATACAAACATTGTCCGCAGTGGGTGTATTCTTAAGATTCTCCCAACCCCACAGCGGGATTTAAACAAATGCTGCTCTCCTTATTTGCTTTAGAAATTAGCTTTATAGTTGCATTATTTACCAACAGATGGTGTTACAGTTGATCTACGGACTTTGACGGACTCCCTTATGTGGTATGTTTTGTGCTCAATGGGTGCTTATGTGGCTACCTCATAAGAACCACCACATAAGGAGCAAAAACCACATAAGTGACGGATGTACCGAAAAACCACCACATAACATAATCATTGTGGGCACGGACAGACGGACGGACAGACAGACGGACAGAATGAAAACTATATCCGTCCGGTTCCCGGCGGATAATAAATCTCACTGAAAGAACGATCTGATAACAATGAAAGTTACCTACCAAAAATGTCATTCTTATAGCAGTTGGGAATAAAAGCTATGGTTTTGTTACAAAAATATACACAAGCGAAAATTGAAATATGCAAAAATAAGGATACATGGCGATCTAACAAGTTTTAAATGAACTTATGAAAAATAGACCAAAACGGTAATGTCCCTGTTTCAGATGCATGTAAAAATCTCGTGTATAAATTTAACAAATTCGTGAATAAAGTTGCATTAATTCGATAAATGTTTTATCACAAGAATACACGACAAGCTGAAGGAGTTCTTATCAATTCGGTTTGGTAAAAAAGATCATCAACGATATCTGGATATCTGGTATTAAGAATACTCATCGATATAACGTTTGTGTTTTCGGTGTTGATAAGCAATTGGAAATTGGAGATAAGGAAATGACATATCAAGTACAATGTGTTGGTGTAGAGATTAAAATGCTAGCTTGATGATGCTGGGCTACTTTCATAAGAAATACTCATCTGAAAAATGATGCGCCACAGGATGCTTAAAATATACTAATGTTACTTACTAGTCTCAGTTTTTTTTTTTTTGCAGTATCGTAAAATTTAAACGTAAATACATAAACATATTTTAACTAAGTCGTGTTCTGATGGATCGGGATTAGAATTGTATTGTGTTTTAAACTGACATTTTGTTTTTTAGGTCTATAATTAGGTATCTTTAGGTATTTTCTTATCCTGCATATAATAGAACACGATAATCTAACAATAAAGAATCTTTCGAATAGTTACATTAAGAGATATACAATGACAAAAGCATTTCTGCCAGGACTTTGACAACATTCTATTTAGATGATCTGATCCGCTCTAGAGCCTAGGTCCAAGACCTTAACCTACCCACAAGGTTTACAGTTGAATCTAATTCTGTCATGAAAAAATAAAGAATCAATACAATGGATTTTGCAGTTGCAAGGATCTTGTGTTTCTTTGCTAGTTTAGCTAAACGATTGCATAAGAATTGGGGAAGAAGATTGCCAAACATTTGTTCCTTTTTCGTTAACATTAAAAGTCCTTCTTGAGCAAAACTTCTCATGTTCTCCCCCTAACGCCCTCTCCCTCCCACATTGTGTCCCTTCCAGGGCCTTCCCTTCACACGCCGTCCCCCTCCCACGTCCTCCTTCTGTCACGCCCTTCACCCACTCCCCCTCCTCCCACCTACACTTGCTTCTTGCACTCTCACGTTGGAAGTTTGTTGAATATTTTTAAATTCTATCCTACATTCCTTTGGACATCGACAGATCAATATTTTAAGAGAGGGTTGGAGATGGTTAAGGGATGAGGCGGAGGAAGCTGGGCGATAACATGCGAAACAAGCTTTATACATCGAAATTTTCTGCGTATTCCAATTCCAGTAAACTTCTCTGTTCTGTGTTCAGAGTTCTTGTAGATATGCTTTGTGCTGGCATAGGACCACCGTCACGCGGACAACATATTATTTCTAGACTTATTATTATTATTATTATTATTATAATTATTATTATTATTATTATTATTACTATTATTATTCTAATTGCTATTGTTATCATAAGGGAAAATGCCTATCCGTTCTGTTATAAGTCAAGTTTTCAAGAAGTTCAAGCGGCCACGGGGACACTGCCCCAGCGAAGCTATTTGCTATGGGCAGTTTTATTGTTGGCTTTTCGTGTGTAGAGTTGATAAACATTTAAACTCGCAGATTTTAGTATTATTTTTACATATCCCGGAGTGTGTTCTTTCAAGTCACTACTCTAAAAGGGTTTCAACTACAACTACTCATGGGCGTATAACGCGGATAGGTTTGAGATTTGCGAAGCCTATCATGCATTGCATGGCAGTGCAGAAATACGCTTGCCATCATGTTGCTGCGTCTGGTCTGATTTTTTCGATAGTTGCTACTTTTTATCTACTTTATTTAAAATTGAAAGTAAAAACAAAGACGTTGTGTGTGTTGTTCGTGTTTCCACAAAACAATGGATGTAATCTGCTGGATGGTCAGCAGATTAAAGTTGGAATCAAATGGCAAATGTATGGCTGAAATTAGCCCTCCGCTGTTCCTTTCTGGAGGAATGCAGTCAATGATTAAACGTTAAGAAGCTCACTCCCGATCATAAGCCACCCCGTTAAGTTCACCGGCTTGATAAAAAGCGCCATCTCCATCCCGGGCCCCGGTCATAAACCACCTCCTCCAGTTCCCATGCTCGAGCAAAAAACCTCCTCCCGTCCCAGTCAGAAGCAGTTCGTCCTAAATTTCAAAAGCCGTCTCTGTCCGTCATTTTCGCACACCCGGTTATGTGCTTTCCCTTTATTTTCATACACCCGGTCATCCTCAAGTTCCTATACTAAGTCAAAGGCCTCCTCAGGCCCCTCATTATTGCAAACCCTGTTATATGTCCCTCACCATCCCTTCAGTTTCACATTCTCCCTTATTTTTCCTATTTTTGTCAAAAGCTCCCTTCCCCCCTCTATGCCGCCTCCATCTATTCTTTATGTATGTTGCAGTGATGGCAGTTATATGTGGGTTGCTGGAACTGGGGACAGGGATGATGTGGGGAGTTTTTATATGTTACATCCATGTTCTGTTCACATAGTAATTGTAATTAGAATGAAGTCTAATCCAGTAGCAGAACATTTTGACCCGTGACTAAGAATCATCTGAAAGAGATACAAAAATATCATAAGTCTCTTTAATTTTCATTTTATAATATTTTCGCTTCAAAAATATACTTTATGTATAACTAAAGAAAAGAGAAACAGAAATATGAAGAAAAAAACGTCATACTTGAAACAAAAGTCACATTTGTAGGAATTGTTAGCAAACAGGTAAATGCGTTGAGGCACATGGTAAGCATATATTTATCATGTTTTGCAATTAGCTTACACTTAGCGTATGCGCTCTCATCATATATGATCACCATTTGGTGCTTTTATGGGATAGCATCTGTTTAGAACGTATAGCAAACTATGCTTAAAGGCCAGCATAGTATGAGAATTTACTGGGTACAGTTACACAGAGTATAGAAATCGTCTTGAAATCAAATTGAAATAATTGAACTAATAACCAATAAAAAATAACAATACACAATTTTCTCGAAACCCCATGCCTATCCAGAACCCATCCTCTCCTCCTCCCATCCCCGCACCCTATCACCGCACCCCATCCCCAGTGTTCGATACCCATACCCGCCATCAACTCGGCCTTATCTGCGCCCCCATCCCAACCCCTATCTCGGCCGCATCCCAGAATCCCATTAACGTTCTTATCTCTCCAATCCCTGCGCCCTATCCCCTCCCCAATCCCCAAATACCATCCCGCTCCCATCTCCCTCACCCCCGTCTTCCATTCCGCCCCGAGCAAGGGCCTCACCTAAGCGCCAATCCCAATCCCCATTCCCCCATCTCAGAATCACATCCCTGCATCCCATCCCAATACCAATCCTCCATACCGGCCCCAGTCCCCCAACTCTCGCCTTACATCTCCCAGTACTCCATATTTGTTCAATAGCCCCGCATTACCGCCACTGCTTATCCGAATATGCCAAAAATGATTTCAAATGTGTATGTATGTATGTATATGTGTGTGGAGGGGGAAATGCATTTTGCTGCGGAAGAATGAGTGTGTATTAAGTAATAGTAATAGTGATAATAAGTGATATTAAGTAAAATAATAGTGATATTAAGTGATAGTGTAGAAAAAAGAAACAATGACTCACACCGAACAAGCCGGATGTTTGACAAATAAAAACAACTGAAGCAAATAAACTAAAAAAAATACGAAGACAGCTTTAGCATTGGGTGTTATTTCCGTTACTAATGCAAGGAAATTTAAAATCAATTTTATGAGTGGTAATAGACATCGTCTGTAATACGCCCGTTTGTGTGTTGATTTTTTGCTTTTTGCTCTGATATTGTTACAAAGCCAACCTTATTTGACTTATTTATTTTGTTGAGAATTGACCTCATTTTTTAATGCTACTGTTTATGTGGTGAAACAATGCGCAAAATAAGACGAATATGTGAAATAATTTTTGTTCCATGTGAAGATGTTGTTTCTGTAAACGAACATATATATGTACCGTATTAATTGTCAAAATGTGCAAAACTTTTTTTAACATAGAATTTCTGTGCAATGTGGATTTTCTGGATTTTCTGCGATAGGAGTTTCTAGATATATCCTTCAATCGTTTGATAACTGTTTATTCATATAATAAATGAACATATGTAAAATCTGCCTTTTATGTTCGTACAGAGCTGACTGAAGAGAACGAGACTGGCTAAAAATTATACAGGGGGGAGAACGTTGTGTTCTGGGTGGGGCTGGGGGAGTAGAACTAGGGTAAGTGGGAAATTGGTGTATCTTGGCGCTAGGCGGAAAAAACATTTTGGATTTGAGTGACCTCCCGAGTTAAGAGATTCCGTTTCCTTAGATATTAGCTATTACATTCCGTAAAACACTCGTGACAGATTTTATATTACGCCACAGGCATTTGCGGTAACGTGTTCACTAGATCACCTGCCGAAGACCGAGAGGCTCAGTTCTTCTTCCATCTTCACTAAGAACACTTCCTACGAAGTTCCCAGGAACTTCTTCGGAACTTTCTAGGAACTTCCTTGGAAGAAATGATGCTTTTCTTCCTGCTTACTTCTTTGGAAGTTCTCGGGAAGAAATGATACATTTCTGTTAGGAACTACTTTGGAAATTCAAAGGCAGAAGTCATACATTTCTTGCTAGCAACTACCTAGGAAGTTCTTGGGAAGAAGTAATACATTTCTTCCTAGGAACTACCAAAAATGCTCCTAGAAAGAAGTAATATATTTCTCGCTAGGAACTGCCGAGGAAGTTCCAAGGAAGAAGTAATACATTTCTTCCTAAGAACTACCTAGGAAGTTCCTAGGAAGAAGTAATATATTTCTTTCTAGGAACTGCCTAGGAAGTTCCAAGGAAGAAGTGATCCATTTCTCCAAAAGTACAAAAATTGTCCGATCGACTAAAGAAGCATGAATCGTATGCAGGACCCCTTAGGAGTGCTTCATACCAAAAGTGAACGACATTTAATCAAAAATGCAGGTGGAGATACATTTTAATTTTTTCTTTAAACATTCCCCCCAAATTCAAAAATTATCCTATCCTCCAGAAAAGCGCAAGCCGTACGCTCGATACCCTAGGAAACTTTTTCTGTGAGATCTTTTATTATAGCCCATTTTCATAACGGTTTTTCATTAAATACCAGGGCTGAAAAAATCCGATTTTTTCAACAAAATCATGATTTTTGAATTTTTTATTTAAATCTAATTTTTTATGTTTTTGATTTAAATCAAACTGAAAAAATAACCAACAAAATATCTAAAAGCACCACTTTTAATTAAAGACTCGAAGCACTCTCTTGTACTACAAAAACATTTACATTTCAAAAAATCTGTGACAATTTTCAATCCATTAAAGAGTACTTCGTCAAACAGTCATAATACTATGAGATTCAAGGGTTTCTTTTCAAACATCACAGGTTGTAACCTGCTTAAAGCGTGCTGCCCCTAGCTAAACCCCTATTCCCTACCTCGGACGCTCATGTGCACTAATAAGCGTAACATATGAAATGCCTTGTTTAATCAAAGGCGTCTCAAAGTGCCTTCAATGAACACAGTCTGAATGACACACATGTTAAATACGAAAAAAGGGAAAAAAAGAAAAAAATCAAAAATCGTGACTTTTTACGTTGATTAAAATCATGATTTAAATCAAGTGATTTAAATCATACCAGCCCTGTTAAATACTACTAGGTACTAATGAAATTTGCTATTAAAGAAGTGTTAAGCTGAAATCAAGCGTAAATGCGAGCCGCAATTGTTTGTGTTCGATAACACTCTTCCAGCAGAATGGACGAGAAAATTTAGGATCCCAGTCTGTTTTCTTCCTTCATATTTCTTGATAACTTCCTAGGTAGTTCCTAGGAAGAAGTGTATCAGTTTTTCCCTGGAACTTCCTAGGTAGTTCTTAGGAAGAAATGTATCAGTTCTTCCAGAGAACTTCCTAGGAAGAAGTGTATCAATTCTTCACGGGAACTTCCTGGATAGTTCTTCGGAAGAAATGTATCAGTTCTTCCCTGAAGCGTCCTAGGTAGTTCTTAGGAAGAACTGTATCAGTTCTTCCCAAGAACATTCTGGGAAGTGTTCTTAATGAAGTGGGAAGAAGAAATGAGCCTTTGGGTCTTTGGTATCAACCTCCTCGTTAGTGTCGAATGAAAATGAACAACTCTGCCCAGTAAGCTTGCTACAACGTTGTATAGACGTCGCATTCGGTATCAGATCAACGTCCGTTTTTGGATTTTTATGGAAGCCAAAAAAACGTCTGCTTTCCGACACAGGTTACTGTGCCGTCACTCTCCGTCACAGTAACCCCATCCTTGGATTGTATAGTCAAGCAGGATAATATGAAGTTGATTTCCATGGATGTTTTTCAAAAGTAGATAGTGGGAAAACTTTCATACACTTTCAAAAGCATTCTTTAAGAGGCTTTGACAAAATCATGATCACAAACCCACCTTTATCATAGGACCAACGTCCAATTTTCGAAGTATTACTGTGTAAAATGTAAACTGCAGCAATGTTCACACCGAGTTTCATTAAAATCCTTTGTTTGAACTTTTCGTAACTGTTTCCCCAAGGCAATCAAAAACCAATGAACGCCTGAAGTTGTGTCCGTAAATGCCCAAAGCCTCTGAATTAGCTTTTCTTCGCTTTTATACGGGTTTTAGCTATGTAGAAAGAAAGGAAATTGCCTCATTGTAGTTCGATTAGTCCCGGCCTTAATATTGGTCAATTAGAACCGGTAGTACACTAGTTCCAAGCCTCTTTCTCGTATTTCGTGTGGTACCAACCACACGCGCTTATATGCAAGCTGTTTTTTTCTTGCAACAGTCAGTTAAAAGGTGCTTCTTTTCACTCTTTAACTTATATTCTTCGGAGAATAAGTTTTCTTGTCTGGGATTTAAATCCAAATTATCCAGCTGCTTGTAAATTTGTCTTTGCAAGTACGGGATTTACAGGTACTCTTCCCCGGAGTAAAGTTATTTTTAGGTTCTTTATTGGAGTGTGTGGTGCTGGCTGACGACTCTTACAGGATAACAGTTCACCTCAGTCAGCTTATGTCTGGTTAGACCTCAAGCTATTAGGAATTTTTGTGTTATATAGTAGCCCGGTAATTTAGCCTGGTGTCTAGTAGCCGTCCACCGGAAACTCTTAAGCTGAGCTAGATTTCTTGGTCTGCATACAGGAGACCCGACTTTAATCGACAAATTCTGACACCTGTGAGCAATAAAGACTCTTGGTACGACCGAATACACACAACAGCTTTGTTCAGTTTCGGTATCAAGTACCGATTATATACCAAAGCCTTGGCTCGGTCCTGGTACAAGGTACCCACTGAATAACTAGGTCTTGGTTCGGACTTGGTACTGGGTAGGCTAGTTTTCACCAGGTCCGAGCCTTTAGGTTATGAGTAGCTTGGTGAGGGTACGGTATCCGTTGCCAGTTATTTGAGTGTTATTGACAAATTACTTACATAGTCTTTTCTCCATTTCCTTTTCATACAGAACGAAGGCCATTATTTACAAAGGCAAGACAAAGACTTTGTACATTCATCATTTCTTCCATTAACCACTAAATGCGTGTGTAAAATGAGCTCATTTGTTTCTCGAGGACATTAAACGAATGATATGCCTGAAATTCTGTCACTGTCGCCGAAGATAATGTCACAAGCCAGCTTTGTCAATTCCAGTGTACTCTGATAGGGGATGGGGTGAAGCAAGACGTGGATAAAGACAAAAAATGTCCAAGAAGCCTCAACAGAGGAAACTTCAGAGGCAGTCACTGAAATTGACATCCCATTCGAAGAAGACCAATCAATTTGAAGCATGGGGTGGGTAGCCTTGCGACTGGATACTTCAAGGATCTTTTTGAAGAGACTGAGTTCCTGTCTAGGGATGCCTTGCCTGGGGATGTAACGTATTCGGTCTCCTCAGCCATTGGATGGGTCACAATATGACCCGTAAACCATAGCTGTAAATGCAATCGAATCGTGAGGCTTACAGTCTCGTGCAGACTACCGAAACGATAAAGCTTTGGCGAGTGCACATTTCTCCGTTAGTGTCAATCAAACGAGATAAACAGAGAAGCACTTACACACCAAGTGCGGGTCAAGAAGTGCTGATAGGGCCAGGGACTGGGGCAGTAAGTGACTAAGAAGATGACATCTCAGACCTAATAACACTTTCCACCAATAGTGTTCCTTTTCTAGACAGTTGTAAGGACCTGGTACTTGTAGGTTGGAACTCCTACGATTGGCATCATCTGGTTGGGCAAGATTAGACCAGGAATTTAAGGAAATCTGGGTAATCTTCATTACCGTCCCTGAAAGAAGGTGGTCCTCGTATGGCATAGGGAAGCGTTTGTCGCCTTTATATAAAGTGCGACAGATTGCTCTCATTTTTTATTTTCACGACAGGTGTTGGGATACGCTCAGAGCAAAGCTAGATTCCACCTTTTCAGCAAAAAGAAAAGGTCTTAATTCTTGATGTAATCCGTCTTCTGCAAATTGAAAAGAAAACGTTTCTATATGCCCTGACTGATCAACTTAATGGTTTGGCGGCCGTCTTTTTGCACCTATAAACCATGAAGCAATTAAGAGTTTCTTTTATCTTTGAAATGGGTCCTTTTGGAACGTCTTTACCTGGAGAACATTGTTAAGGGATAAAAGATCTAATCGCTTATATGTGTTGTTCTAATACAATGAAAATGTTGCATATAAAGCCGTTCAATTGAACATTACCATATTTAATTTTTTCCCCATTTCTTAATATTGAAAACAAATTAAATAGTCTAGTGTCAACTTTCGGAATGCATCTTATAACGGACTTTGCGCAATAAAAATATACATTGTATAAGCAGTAGTTCTCAGTCTTTTCGCGAAAATTATAGTGAGCTATTTAGAGGGAGTACAAGAGCCCTTGAAGAAACAATAAATACTAATTTTCCAACGCTTAATAATTTCAAAGAAAAGTTTATTTTACCATAGACTTACTCCATGAAGTACAAGCTAATCGGATCAAATTGTTAAAGCTTACCGTTACGCTAATCTTGAATACATTACAATGGCAATCTTAGTTTGTAATATTTGCAGGTAACTTAAGAAAGGTTACATGAAGAGCGTGATTAGCAAACTGTACTGTCTTATGCTATTATACAACAAATTCATAACATTTAGTACGCCTCTCAATGCAAAGGTATTTAAAGTGTTTGTGAAAGATATTCCCGTAATGTTGCCATGTGAATCAATAATCAACATGCAACCTTTTAATCGTGTTATAAACGTTAAATTTTTTCTATTTTACATTTTTAACTTGCACAAGTGCTCATCCTTAACAGATTTCAGAATAAACAGAATAAATAACTAGAGAACTACCTTCAACATTTGGCCAGATACGCACAGAACAGTTTTCAGCACTATCGAGCTTCTACGTTTGATAATGTCATGTTACGACCAACAATAAAAGCGTTTATATATTACATAAAAATTATTCGTTGCCTGTTATATTACACAACTTATTGTCCTTATTAACATTATAAAATACACAAAAATAAATTTTAAAGCATTAGTACTATGAATTGAAATGGAACTGTAATTGTTTACTTGATCAAAATTCACAACAGTTATTCCAGAAAATGTTGACTAATGCGTTGCAAACTTTCCAATAAGGTTATTTTTCAAATCTGACATGTCGTCGAAAACTGCAAACGTTATATGAGAAACACTTGGATACTGCTTAAAATATGATTTTCTTTATCTTTCGTCGTTAGAAACCAATACAACATCAAATGAGTGTATATGAAATTCAGTTGATTTGTTTGCTCATTCTTAGTTTTTTTTCTAGTGGAATAATCCGTCATTAAAACTGTGTAGCAAGTTAGTTCGCATGGCATTACAGGATGATATCAAACAAGGCTACCATTTAGATTCTATAAAAGCGATACATGAAATATAGGTCTGCTGTTCTACTCCATCACTTCGCACATCAACAGTGTGAACGCCGAGTTTAAAAAACCAGTGCAACATGATATAAAATAATCGTTCACATCCCCTGTGGTTTTAATTTCTGCAATTTATACTGTTGCATTTATAAGTGTTGCTAAAAGAAGCAATGTTAATACTGGACACTTGAAAAATAAGTAATGCCAAACTGAATAATCACTATTATAACCAAATCAAAAATGTGGAAATAAAATACTGATCTTATCTTTTAAAATACGAAACCTGTCCAGTTTTCAAGAACATATAACAATATGGTACATACATATTAAGAAATATAAAAATGTTTACTCTAACATTGCAGATAGTTTTTTGAAGGATTTAAATCGAAGTGTTAGTTTATGAGTACATTGTTCATTGAGTTTTAAACTCTGTTGCTTATTGTTATCATTATATATATTGTATCATCAGCCATGTAGCTGGATTCTACAACGGATTGCTCAACAAATGTGGGATAGCCCAGTCCAATATTTTTTTCATCTACAGGCCTTTGAAAACTTGGTAATTTTGGGTCTGCTGTGAATTCTTTTTCTATTATATCTACATTTGAACCGTCGACATTAAGCAAGGTAAACTTAATTTTGTGATGGAAGGGCCATTGCAAAATAGCATCGTATTCACCCCTCAGAATAGCTGCGAAAATACTCAAATGCCTGCCCTGGCCTTTACCGGCACCGTTAAGATACACTTGGCAGACAAACTTGTAGCCAAAGCGTGACGTGAAGAAGGGCTCGCTGGTATGGGAAGTTATGACGCCAGTAGCTTCATCATTCTTTCTACTGGCATAATTATTAATCTTCCACACGAATTGCCCATCTGTAAAATTCGCAAAGACATAATTTGGCAGGAGAAACAAATGCAAAGTAACCCATTTCTGTGGTTGTGGATGACTATGAACGGGAAACGATTTACGATTAACCGTCTACGACAAGCAGAAGTCTATCATTCGAATCAATTGAAACAAGAATGGAAACGACATATATCAGTTGCAAGGGTTATTTATTAATTGAGTGTAAGTAAGAGAGAGAGAGAGAGAGAGAGAGAGAGAGAGATAGAGAGAGAGAGAGAGAGAGAAAGAGAGAAAGAGAGAGAGAGAGGAGGAAACGAAAAGGCGAACACATTTTCAAAGTAACAGAACACGAGATTGTGTGGGCCGTTAATCTAAGCTACGGGACGACAGGAAAGCATAAATAGCTTACCTCCATGAGCAAAGCTTAGACTTTCAATTATGCTGTTCATTTGTTCAACACGGGTTTCAAGTGCTTCAACAAAAAGAAACAAACCAACCATTAAACGTTGCAAGCTATTTCATTTTTTGAATAAAGAGCCCATTAGTGTATCAGAAAAAAAATATTTGCTAATTAATTAATTAATTAATTATCTACTATGGGATGGGTCCATTATTCTTATCAGGCAAACTGTAAATGCGGCAGGCGATGTTGAAGAAAGGCTTATTGATTAAAATGAGTTAGAATGTGTACTTGAAGCTAATTTGCAGTTTGACTAACGTTCTTTGCACCTTGCGAGAGAGAGAGATAGAGAGAGAGAAAGAGAGAGAGAGAGAGAGAGAGAGAGAGAGAGAGAGAGAGAGAGAGAGAGAGAGAGAGAGAGAGAGAGAGAGAGAGAGAGAGTACAAAAGTAATGATAAATAGATTATTGCCATTTGCGGTGTTCAAATTTGCATTTGTATTATCCTGTTGTGCAGTCCAAACGTTAACAATAAAAAAGCTAATGATTGCAGAAGTCATTACTTTTAACTTTGAAACACAAAATTTATTTCTTTATCAGAAACCACTTTTATATAGTCTCGTGCAAATTAGGTATTACGCAAAATGTAAACTATTGAAGTAACTATTGAATGCGCTTACGCACTTATATTGTTAAAAGCTAAAACAGAGCATTTTCAGTGATAGTCCAGATAAATCTATTTAAAAATTTACAGAGTAAAGATATACATTAAGCTTCAGGTTCTTCAGGTTCAGTTATATATTTACAAATTGTTCCTGTGAAACAATAAAATAAAATTATTTCCAATTCTTGTTCTCATGGTGGTAAGTTTCTACTTTTACGTTGCAGCTTACCTCAGTACATTTGACATATGTGAAATATGTGATTTACTACATTTGTATCCAAAAATGCAGAGGTGTATTTTCAAACTAAATTAATTCTGCGAACAGTAATAATTTCACAAGATTGGTATTAGGTTTCTTTATATTTATTCGGTACTCTGTTGTACAATAAAAAAGGATTATTTCGGAAGTTTAATCCGTTGGTCTGGGGAAGACACTTTTCTTACACATGAATAGATGCTTCATCCAAGCAGATTAATTCCTTAGAAAATAACTACGTGCCTATTATTTGTATTTCCGGATAAGTACTTTTTAGATTTTGGGTGGAAGCGCTCTCGTATTTTGCAGTGTTTTCTTGTGTTCAATTTTGCACTTTCAGAGTTGGGTTTTAAAATTAAATTAAAAATTTAATTTAAAATTTAAAATTAAATTTAGGGATGGCCACTCTTGTGCAGATAATTGAACTCTCCCTCTTCCCTATTTGCTACGCAAAGATATGTGTCTGATCTGTTTCCCAGTTTACCATGTGAAGTTCATTTAGCATTCTGAAACATATCTTAAGAAGAATCCCTGATTACATTAGATTTATTAGGCATAAAAAAGTTAAAACTTAAAATTAACCATTTTGTATCTAAATCAGATTACAGGTGGCCTTTCTTATGCAAAATTCTGTAGATTAATCTCACTTTTAGTAAAAAGACCACAAACCAACTGCTCTACAGAATATTGCATCAAAATAAAGGCACCTATAGTCTGATTTAGATGCAAAATGCGTTATACTGTTAACTATGTGATGAAACTTACCCTCAAATTTTTCAGTGATGCGATTAAATATGTTTTCCGTCCGCAGTAACCTGTCTCTGTCACATTTGTCATTGTCCTTGTTACTAAAGCATCCATATCCCGTGTGTTGACCAAGTACAAATCCAAATAAAAGCACAACCAGTGATATCAATATAAATGTGCTATTCGGTGACATTTAAGAAAAGGAATAACGCTATTCGAGTTGTTATTCTGTTATGAACTGTTTACTACAAGTAAATATCAAGAATTTTAACGCATTGTAGAAGCTGAAAAAACAAACCATGCTTAGCCGTTTATTCTGCAACTGCAAGTACAGGCTCATAATTCTTCCTGGTATTCATAAACATGAACACTGTGCCTTTTATTCTGGATTTCTTAAATCAAGTTGTGTTTTTTGGAATTATAGTTTTGGAATAATGGCTCATCAAATGTTGTAGAAGGTCTGCGAAGTAACGCAAAAATATAAACATGTTTCATTATTAAGTGAGGCAATTCGTCTACAGACAACTTTAAAGTATCATCGACCTCTAAGTTGATAGGAACAAACATTTTCGCATTAATATATCCGTAAAGCTTAAAATTTGACACTATATTCTTAAAGGACATGTTTTTCTAAAAATATGTTGTCTCACTTGATCTGATTATATAATAAGCTTTGTTTTCTTACATCTCTACAACTTTCATATGATATCAAGCAGAAGATTTCACTAGTTAAACCCATTCTAAGATAAGGCTACCTTAAACACGGAACAGTTATGGTTTTATATGTTTGACAGGAAGCAAATAGGATAACTTATATTCGTTGGCCTACTTTGTAATTTTGAAGTTTGCTGGTGGCATTAAATTATAGGAAACCCCTTCGACCACATTCCATGAAGTCGGTTGACGCTCTCTTGGCTTCCTTTTTCGTACGGACACTTTCTCAAGAGAACTAATTATCCACGCTTTAGGCTGCAATAAGCTCGTGGAATCTTTAGTGCTTGGAGATAAAGTGCTATTTTCAATGATAGCGTATTCTAAAATGTGAGTTATTGTCAATCATTCTAAAATGTTGTTTTATGAATATGCTTATTGTACCATCCGATTATAATTCTGTTTATTATGCTCTTAAACAGTCAATCATTTCTCTAATGCAAATAGTATAACATCCTGTCTTGCTATTTGGCCATTGTCTTTATTTGTATAAAAGTTTTCTGTAAATTAGAATAATACGGGTATCCCAACAAATGTTTTCATTACAGCCACTTAGAAAGTTGTCAGGGCATAATAAGTCATTCGAATTAAAAGCAAAATCTAAAATAAGACCACTTTCACAATACAAATCCAATGTCAATGTATCTGTTATTATTTCGCAATAGTCAAATACCAAGTAAAGAAGATATTTTTAGATGTTCGCAGCACAGAGTTCATTTTTTGTTATTGCGACATTGTTTTAATGCGACGGCACTAAATTTATGTGATAAGGTGTCCGTCTTTTCTATTTCCAATTTATTACCACCCTTAGTTATTTAATTTTTGGATTTAACAGTCCGATTTTACAACACTTAGATTTGATACGATAAATTTGATTACATTAAATTTTATTTGATAGTATAAAAGTAAAATTGTAGCTATCTGTGAAATGAGCAAAATAATATTACTATTCTGTTTGTCTGAGCATGTGCATTAAAAACAAGCATGTAGAAATGGTGTGAGGGAGTTTTGACTGGCGAATCATGCAGATAAATTAGACTACCTCCCAGATAAACAGTTGATATTCGTTTATACATTTAGTCAGATTTGTAAATGACACGGTAATTTGCTTGACGCGTATTAGAAATGGCTTATTTTGTATGAAAGATAACATTATATTTTGATCTATTAATTTTCCGCGTCCTTCGAAAGTGATAGCTATATATAGAGATCTATTAACTTCCTTGATATTTAAAATATTATGCCCTTTAAATAAATAATATATTTCATATTTCATGTTGTAGATGGAGTATAATAACTTCATCTTCGGCATTACCATTCAGAGATTTTAATTATATTTAAAGATGAAATACTATCTTGTAAATCATTGCTTACTAGACTTTTCTTTATTTAAGTGCTTCCAGCAGGAATATTTGCATATATTTGTCTTACGTTGTTCGAATAAATCAAATAGGTATTTCGATAACTTAAAATTACTTATAATTACTAATATCTTAAGACCGATAGATATATATCTTTACCTTAAACCATCCCATAGGGATTAATGAATTGGTCATCAAGAGTTTTTTCTTCTTTCACCAAATTGAAATATCTTTGTTATAAGTTTTGGAACTTGTGTACGTTGTTAATCAACAATTGTATAAGCATATCGTTCCTAATATTTTCAAACGCAAAAATTAGAGTGGACCGTTTTGGGACATTGAAACAATGTTTATGTCAATGACAAGTTTATTTCACCACAGTGTTACTTCATGAACCATGTGTGCATTAGGTCATACTGTTATAGCATATCAGCAAACCAGTTTTATATATTGTACTTGATTATAATGTGAACAGTAGACTTACAAAGACATAAGAAAGACTACATTTATGATGCAGTTGATTACCGTACTATTATTGGCTATGTCACACTGGATTGTCAAAAGTCTCAATATCATGGTGGTTTATAAGGCCTTCACACAGCCATGAAATTGCCATGAAATTGCACAATGCAAGTAAGGAAAATTTTTGTACTGTTTCTAACTTACAAAATTTAAGTTTTAAAATAACTTCCATTTTTTTTCTCATGTGAATACACTGCAAAAATATAGCCATCTTAAGTACCTTTCAGTATCCATGATTAACACTATTACCATTAATCACTAAAAGAACAAGCAAAAAAAAAAAGATAAAAAAGAAAAGAGCTTCTTTATCTATGGATAAGCTGTGCTAGCAAAATATTCAACATGTTTTAATAAGAATTATTACATGTATTTAAATTATTAACAAACTTTGAACAACATTGAAACAAAATAAACTAAACTAACTGAAACTGCAGTGAACTACTTGGCTACAGTCAGCGACATTTATTCCCGAAACCAAAATATCAGACAACAAACACACTTTAGATACAAAAAATATGTTAAAGCAGATGTAGAACTTCATCCAGTTTTGACAAATTATGGGGTCAATTGTTATAGCTAACGTGTTCACTCTATATTAGTGAAATAATTGACTTTTGTCAAAAATGTCAATAAAGCAATAATAGATAGCAATAAAAGTAAATGGATAGTAAATGGGTATTGAAATATAAATTTACAGATCTACAAACATTATAAGGAACAAGTAAACAAAAGAAATAATCTTAAAATTTGGTAATTACGATATGAAGTCTTATCTGATCTTATAAGACACGAGCTCTATCTAGTTGCTGAAAATAGGAAGAGCATATTGTTGACAAATTTTAATGAATATTAATTTTAGATTATTCATATATTTTAATTTCGCATGAGCGTTAGTTGATACTTGCAGTGTTATGGTGTTTTAATATCTGTCATGTCTATTGATATCTTTATATATATTGTGTCATTGACCATATAGTTAGATTCTACAACGGTTTGTTCGACAAACAGTGCATAGCCCCGTCCAAGATTTTGGTAATTTATAGGTCTCTGGAAATTTTCGACATTAATGTTTGGGGTCAGCTCCCTTTCAACATCTGCATTTGAACCATCAATATTTAGCAAAGTAAATGTAATTTTGTGTTGAAAAGGCCATTTCAAAATAGCATCGTATTCACCCATCATGATAGATGCATAAATGCTCAGATGCGTGCCCTTTCCCTCACCGTGACCATTCATATGTACCTCACCGACAAACTTGTAGCCATAGCGTGACGTGTAGAAGGGCTCACTTCTATGAACTTGTATCAATCCAGCAGCTTCATCATTCTTTTTACTGGCATAATTAGTGATCTTCCAAACTAATATTCCATCTGCAAAATAAATCCACACACTCAATGTGTTATTTGGTATATATATATATATATATATATATATATATATATATATATATATATATATATATATATATATATATATATATATATATATATATATATATATATATATATATATATATATATATATATATATATATATATATATATTAGCTTTAACTTTAATTACTTTAATGACATGAAATAAATGAATTCGCTTTGCTTTCGGTCGTGCAGCTATGACTTAAAAAGGACGCAACGTAAGACTTGTATCTACGTCCGATCGCTAATTCTACGCAACCGGTGTTTTACAGCGACAACATCTACTCATGGGATATTACACTTAGCAAAGCAATTAGGTGAAAAACCCGAAGTCGTCTTGAATTTGCTTAACCCATGCAAGTTGAAAAATTAAGCAAATTTACATACTTTGCCTGGTGTCAGTACCATAATTTTTTAAATACATACTCAGTTCAGGAACTTGATTTGGAACAAGTTGAATATCAAGATACTGCAAATCGACTTGAACTCTCAAGAAAATGGCATCATCAATCAGGTAAAAAGAATCCAAATCTGAAATACTAACAAATGTAGTGAATCCACAGTATAAGCTGTTTTCATAGTTTTCAGGTTTATTAAAGGTCTCCTCACAGTGTTCATGCTCATCAATAATCGAAGACTTATACCCCGGCGTGTTACCACTTACATATAAGATACCAAGTGTAACAATCTCTTTGAATGGCCACGGTAGAATTGTGTCATAAGCCCCATTCAACAGTGTGATGTAGAAACTCAAATGCGTCCCTTGTCCATTCTGATCTCCATTTGGATAAAGCTTCGCTCTCATTTTATAACCATAGCGGGAAGTGTAGAAAGGTTCGCTAAAAATGCCTTCCATGCGTCCACCAGCTGCTTCATCTCGTTTACTTTGAAAGTTGTTTATCTTCCAAACAAATGTTCTATCTAAAATAAATCAAAAAAATAATTGTAAAATTCTTTTTTTTACAAAATGCTGTCACTGGTTTCAATTTCCTCCTGTTAAGGTTTTGCGGTAAAAACATTTTCAATTAAAGATTCTTTTTGAAAAAAATATGCTACAATGAGAAGAAATAAATATAATTTAGTGGAGATAACCATATCTCAAATTAAAAAAATACACGTCAGAACAACTTACATTGAAATTTCATATTACACATATCTCAAAACCAGCTGTGTAACATAGTACATAATTATAATGTACAGGATTAAGTAGACACTGAACAAAGAAGATTATAGCGACTAACCGTTGCTAATTACATGGTCTACATTTTCAGATGCATCGATGCGACGTTGAAGAGCTGAAACATAGCATTAAATTGGCAAATGTTTAGTTTTTCAGTGGAACGCATGTAAAAAGGGAAATAAATATTTCTGTACGCCATATTTGAGTTTATGACCACAGTCAAACAAAGGTAAGGAACTGTAGCATGTTTGAAACATTTAAGTTTATGAACCTTTATCAAGTATTAACCAACCAGTAAAATACACATTGAAAACCTTGTTTTGTCAGCGGGTTGTTTTCGTTTCATAAATATACCTCTAAGGGCAAATCATGTATCAGCTGGTATACACTCAAGTAATGCATGGTTTAAATATCCATGTTTCGTTATATTTCCATAAATTATTTGAAGCTTTTCTTAAAAATCCAGTGATAAGTTTATTGTTTGTAAAATTGAGCGCTGTAATTGTTTTTTTTTCTTTGCAATATATCTTTTGATTATCGGCACGACTCAAGAAAATACACTCAGCAAAATAAGTGATGTTTTTGTTCAGAGAGAGAGAGAGAGAGAGAGAGAGAGAGAGAGAGAGAGAGAGAGAGAGAGAGAGAGAGAGAGAGAGAGAGAGAGAGAGAGACAGCCAGACAGACAGACAGACAGAGAGAGAGAGACAGAGAGAGAGAGACAGAGACAGAGAGACAGAGAGATAGAGAGAAGAGAGAGAGACAGACAAACAGACAGAGAGACAGAGAGAAAGGCAGACAGACAGACAAAAAGAGAACAAAAATTTACAGGCAGGATTGCATAATTACCTTACCGTCATTTGCCGAGTTCAAATAAGCAATCGTGTTGTCTTGCTGTGCAATGCGACTTTCAAGTGCTTCAGTAAATGGAAATAAAATTAATTAAATTATGTATTGCAAAATTGCAAGTTTCTTTTAGTTCCATACAAATCGGGTACCATATTCAACATATTGGCGCAATTAGGTGAAGATGTATAATGTATCATTTTGACCAGTTTTTATCAAGTTTTTCTCTCTACAAATAAGCACATCTATATGACACATTGATGTAAATCTATGCTTGGTTTAGTAGACTTGTCTCATTAAAAAGTTAAAATGTAAATTGAAAGAAGAAAAAAAGTAATATATTAATTGGAAAGCCTTTTATTGGTTTTACTAAAAGTCTAGTCTATGCCTCTTTTCTATACCCTTGTATATTCTGTATATGCTTAAATATATCATACTCTTTCTCGGAGATTATAATATTATAATCACGTATTTTGCCTGAGATGTGTGCTGGAGTCTCTTTTCCCTTAGTTTAATTGGTAAATATACATGTGTGGTCTGCATATTTACAAGAATTTAGGTTCAAGTTTCATGTTTGCTATGCTAACTTTTAACTATCCAACTTGGCAAATATACATGTCTAGTCTGAATGTCTTCAAGTACCCCCATTTATCGTGCGGTGTTTACTTTTGCTCACATAAATGACTTATATCTGAACGATCCGACACCTGAAAAACATCATCCTTATATTTTCTTACAGGTGACATCATAGAAATGGAAGATTCTAGACGAATTAAGAATCTTCGATTCATGAAACTTTTCCTTAATTACTAGGCTCTTCCTCCTCTGTATTTCTTGCTGGTGGCGCCACTCCAGGCACTTTTTATAATCACTCCCACACATATTTTTGATGAGCAAGTTTTGGGATATTCTTTGTTTATGCTTCTCAATCCAGGGTACCATAATGGGAAGATGTGGCAGAGGAACGTTTCCAAACATGGCCGGGAAGTTCCGGCAGAAGAAGGGAACTGATAATTTCAACGGTGCTATCGGTATAGGACTTTGATTTAACTTTCGTAGGGTAATCGGTTATTGTTGTTGATGCAGTTCCATCCTTCTCGTCTTCAGCATTTCTACTAGAAGCGAAGATTTTTGCTTTTTTCACTGGCCTTGGTAAGCGCCTAAAATCGAATGAAGGTGTGTTTTGAACGGTGTATAAAAGTTTACAATTCTTTCACAGGGTTTCACATTCACCATTAGGTGCTATACGGATAGCCTGTGAGAGGACAAATTTAATTTTGTGCATAACGAACGCTTTGAGGGGCTTCCTAGATACTCCTCTTGTCGGGATTTCGTTATCGGTAAGTACTGTTATACTGTGGAGTGAGGAATATAATTGAGCAATTAGGGTGCGGTCGACTTCACGTACTTTGCGCAGCAGGTGCTTGGGCCTACATTCTACCACGGAAGGGCCAACACTACCCTTGGGGTGCCAACTTGATGTGCCAGCAGTTCTATGCTATGGGCCAAAAACCTCTGTATTGTACGAACCGTATAGTAGAGCTACTGAGAAACTGGCAGCAGTTTTCCTTATATACTACAGGGATGATTATCCTGACATGGTGAAGAAGCAGCCTTGAGAACACCAAGGCCTCATGGTCGATCCTCACAACTCACTGCCAAGACGGCGCGGATTGTTGAACAGATTGTTGGGCCCACGCGACGTCTGAAATATGTATGCAGCTCAGCGCCCAATGCGTTAAGCAGTGCGGCAGAGGAGGGGTTTCCGCAACATGGTGACAATGCCAGTAGAGGTTAGCGCGGAATGGACGCGGTGGAGAAATCGGTTGTACATAGGCGAGTGATTTCTATTCCAGCAGCGTGAAATCCAGATATAGACCGACGCTGACTCACAATAGGTATGGAGTTTACTTTAAAGACAAGCTGTTTCAAGGCAGCTAGGCTTTGGAATAAGGTATGCATATAAATGTTTTGGAAACGATCGCGGTCAAACATGCTATTGAACTGCTGGCGCGAGAACTAAGAAATCGGCTAGTGCTATGGCTGGTAGAAAACTGCACTAAGGTGAGTTACATAAGGAAGCAAAGGGACTAGAGATCAGATGGTGGCAACACGCTATGTGTGCATCTGGAACAGCACACCAAACAAAGTCGTTGCCATATCATATTCTTGGTCACTTCAATATACTTATAGAGAATATGCCAGACAACAGAGGGTGTGTAGCGGACAGACCTTTTTGAAAACACGTTTCGAGAGGGGTCCATGGCATTGCCATTATGCCGTGCCATGTGGTATCGCTCTGCCATTTCATCATCAGCAGTCAAAGTGAAAGGACGTGTTGTGTTTAGAGCTTTTTTTTAACCGTCTTTAGGCGCACCACACTAGGTAAATATTACATAAATTGGTACTTGTTATTTGTTTAAGTGAATAATGGTTTCAGATAAATTTTATGGTCAGTTTTGAATGGTTGTTGGTTTATAATACGAGATTTGGCTGATGTCACATGCTGTGTTAGTGGGTTTTGTATGATGAATTTAGCGTTAAAGATTTATTACTTTCTATGCCGGGACTGAAATGCAGGGTGCATTGTGTTGTTATCTAAGTCACGGAACGATGTTGGGACATACAGAGCACAACACGTCGAACTTTATTTGTTCTTCGCCCTCCGTCGCTACAGGATGCTACCTGTTTCCAGCGGGTAGCAAAGCAATTGGCTCTGGGGCCGCCACAGATATACCTTTTTCAGACAAGATATATAATCGGATTTGAGGCGTATTTACTTCAAATCAGATAATCATCGACTTAATGTACAGGCTTGCCAGGAAGAAACAGTTCCGGGGCGCCCTCTCCTCACCACGAGGACAGTATGCCAACCAGGAGCACTGTCTGTAGGGTGGGGGTCATGCACAACTCCACAAGTACAAGCAATCATGGGACCTGGACCTGTACCTCTGGTGCTAGAGCGGATTAGGGAGAGGATATAAATTCGGTGTACATGGAGGATGTTCGGGCGTTGGTGCCTTCAAATACAACCGGCTCTCGTCAACCATACAGGCGCTGTGCAGACCCGTTTCTTCCTAAATCTGTTTGAGACAAGGCGAATAGGGGTGCGAACGATAGAGGGGTGCAGGTCAGACACTGGGAACGGTGTAGAGCTAGAAAAGAGAGGTCATAGGTTAACGTTATAGAAAAGGACTGTTTGAGAGACCACAAAAGGATAACCCTGAAGTCGAGATAGAAATTTTAGGAAAAACTCACATAATAACATATGAAAAGGGCACTTACTCGGAGATAGTGCTCAATTCTTTCTTTGAATCCCAAACAGAGGAAATAGAGGTTGGACGGAATTTACTATGCATAATGTCAATGCTGCTGCGGTACCTAGCAGTCATAAAATCTCTAAAGGCTCCACAGCGAAAAAGGTCTATCATTTCTATCCTACTTCATATAAAAGAAACAGGCAAATCTAACTACTTGCATCATCTAATATTTTCCCCTTACTAAAACTATAAATGAAACATTGAGGGCTCCAGCACAATTCATGTACACTCAATAAAAATACACTGTTCGTCAAAAGCAGCTTCGGGGGCACCGAAAAAATAAATTTCTATTTGCTAAGCTTTGCAAGATACCGTCTGTACCATAAGAGTACAGACTGAATCTACCATCAGAAAATTCAGTATCCCAAAAAATTGCTTTAGTGAGCACAAGCCTCAGTAGATGTTGTGACAGTTGGAGCCTTGAACATTCAATAAAAGTGGTAGTTTGACAAATTTGTTTAGTTAACCAGACAGAAGTTCAAAGGCAGGACAATTTGATGTGATGTGAAATTCAGTATCTCATGCTTTTGAGTATTAGCTAAGCTACCAGACTGGTGTCACGAGGCCATAAATAGTCGTGCCAAACACCCTGGGTCCGTACAACTACGGAGTGAGGTTGCAATTGACCACTGTAGGGACACGCAGATGTGGAGCCTAATTCCAAATGATGGGAATCCTTCTCATGCTTTCTAGGTGGAGGCACAAAGCATACAGTTAAGGAGAGTTAGACGAAGGTTTGGGCGAGTTGAAGGCGCCCCAAGGGTTGGCACACCGAAAAGATAAGGAAAGATACACTTCAATCGTGCTGCACTTTGACTAAAGAGTTCACAATTTAAAGTACAAGGATTGATAAAAGGGATGGCACTAATATAGGATTTGTATTGAATGTGGAAATGGCATTTTATCTTGGGCCACATTGGACTGTACAGGTGTGCATAGAAGAACACAGGAGGTAAGACACAAAGCTATTGTTCTATGTTTTAGTGACGAGATCCTCAAGCACCTTAACTGGGGTTTTTTTGTCGTTGTTAGATAACTGCTATCGGGTGAGGCTCACAGTTCGTGCACCCCAGATGTAGCTATCTCTTTATTTATTCTGATTTTCGACGTAGGGTAGCTATACGTCATTCGTATGAAATCGCGTTTAAATCCAACTGAAATAGGAGTTTACTTGTACAAATGTTGCATCTGGGTCGAAGCGAAAACGACATGAACCAGTCTTCTCCCCTCTCTAAATTGGAGCCCACGTCATTGGAGCCCACGTCATCGGAGCCTAGCAAATCAAAATGAGCAGACTGATGCATCATGTAGGGAATGTGCAGGAGGGAGCGCCAATCGGTCCTGAATTGGAGATTCTTATTTCACTTAGGATTTTCCTAATCTATGATGCTACAGGCAAAAAAAAAATAACACAGAGGATTCTTCGTCCAGCAACTAAACATCCAAATATTTGTACAAACAAAAATTCGTTTAAATTGGATAAAAAGGCAAATTTAGTTCTCTGAAAATAACAAATTTGAATTTCCTTACTGCATTTTGTAGGCAATCAGAGTAAATTGTGAACTGAAAAGACATCGCCGTTGGAGCTAAAAAAGACTGAAAATGTATAAAACTAACAAAGCAATCTTCTACTGAATATCACGATTAAGTTAGAGGTCATTTATGCGCCGTCACTGAGTTATAGACTACAAAGTATCGTATAAAATACTGACCCCTGTTATCTTTATTCTCAAACAATTAAAAAAATCGATAACATTATATTTTAACAATATAAAAAAAATTAATGTCAATTTTCTCATTGAGACGGTTAAAAATGTTTTCAGTCCGCAGCCACCTGTCTCTGTCACATTGTCTCTCAGTATTATCAGCGCATCCAGATTCCGTATGTTGCCCATGCAAAAATCCACATAATTGCACAATCAGTGATATCAACATTAATGGATTATTCGGTGACATTTTGGCGAATGCTCCATTAAAACTACTTTCTACAAATTAATAGCATGGAATTATAGGCATATCTTTTGAGCAGAAAAGCATACTTATTCTGCGCCTCCGGTGTAAACTCCTGAAACACTTTTGTGCATTCATTAACAAGTGACTTAACAAAGACGAATATTCAGAGTTAGAATACTATTTCTGCCATTCCAGATTTATAATTGATTTAATTTCTTAATGGGTTAATTATTAGCTACATGATTGCCTTTCTGTCATCAATTTGATTGTGAAGAACGACGCATGTCCTTTTGTATTTTAAATCATGACAAAGTTGTAGCAAGCCTCTGAAAATCACGTTTGTGTAAATCATGTAATGCAGACAATGTGAATGCGTCTCAGTAATATACAGTTCAAACCTTAAACACTTCAGATCCTCACTATTCACAAAATAAGATCAGTTTTATGCTTGCTTTGATGAGAAATATAATTTGCTTCCTTATATCTGATCATGTTATACCAAACGTCTTTATTTATTTAGGGGAGGGGAGACAAGTGAGGAAACAAACACAGATTTTTCAACAGGTATTGCTAATTAAAAAGTTAATCATAATGGAATTAGTTGATCATAACAGAAGGAGAAAATCGACTCAAAAGACCAAAATCGACTCAAATGGTACATGAGTTGTTCTCGTAAAATACACCAAAATGGATAAATAAGATCAGGCTACTTCATAATAACAGATAACCTAAAATTACGTATTGCATTGCTTTTAGCTGAAAGCCCGTTTCTGAAATGAACATAGATGTTCGAAACGTTTGATATACGGAGAAATACAAATATGGAATGAGAACAATACATACTTCTTTCAAACTGGTTCGAAACAATGCACAAAACTTATGTTATTAAGTTTTTCAAATCAGAGATTAGAATGGTGATGGAATATTCTAGTACAAATGCATTGGCTTCGATTTAGATTTTCATTCATTTACCTTAATTATTAAGTTTGAGATCCTTCCGGTGAGGTTTCTCTGTACGATGACGTATTTTTTTATATTCCTCAGTGTGTCCCTTATAACCCTAGGATCGCTCGGAGCAACCCACCTCAAACACTTCGTGTTTTATGACGTCTTTAGCTTTTAGCATCCAGGTGCCTGAGTTACAAATGCAATGGGTGGAATTTGTACTTGGTATAGTCTAGTTTTAAGTCTGCTGCTAGTTGTCTCAGGTGCATAAAAAACCTTTGCAAGAGACTTTTCAATTTTACAGTTTGCTCCATTTATTGTCATACCCTATTTCAGCATGCTGCTTTTAGTTCTTTTGTCAACAAATTTAGCTTTTCAAATATTTCTGTAAATAGCGTGGTGTCTCTGCATATCCTAAACTGACAGGGTGTTGCTATGACAGAGAGTCTAATCGAATGATTTTAATTTCATCACCAAAAAACTCCAGGAAGATATCATAGTTTTGGATAGTAAATACCCTTGACACACCCCTACTGTAACTTTGAATGAGTCTGTTGGCTGAACATTATTACCATGGAACTTCACTTTAGTCCGGATCATTACTATTTCCTTCGCCTTCTCTATTATTTGTCTTGTAATAAACATTGTGTCCAGTGTAATTGATTGCCCGAATCAAAACTTTGTTTCAGTGAGTTCTCAGTTTTTTTTCATTCTGTTGAAGTGGAATCGGCTGAATATTTGGTCCAGGATTGATAACAGTGATATTGTTATCGTTGTTTGCTCTGATGTCCAAACTTTGTAGATGATTTTGTGCAGCATCAGGTACATTTGCTTACCTCCATCTCTAAAGACTTCTGCGGCTTGGCTAGTTTTTTTGCAGAATTTTATTTAACTGATAGTTTTCTCGACATATTGTAACGTTATCGACTGCTGATTATTGCTGGTTGGTGGTGGATCTAGAATATCTTCACGAGCTTCACTATGGTGTTGGAAATCGGTGGTTAGATGTTGCTTAAAAGTATTCTTGCTAGCATTTAAGGACCTTATCTGTGCTGGTGTGGACATCATTCTCTTTGCCTTTGGAAGCACTCACTGCCCTGTTTATTGCATCAGTCACTCTCACAATTGTGAATAGGCTTTGAGTAATATTGTAACACTTATTCTGTGATAGGCGCATTTAAAATAATATACCCTTGTTCAAGTTTTCTTTAGCTGATTCTCTTCAACCGAGGAACGTTGAATACCCTGTACCGGAAAAATTATATATAACTCGCAACAAATTTACTGAATTAATATGTACCTGATTCCGAATCTTTAACTGCATCAGCCGATACAGAGTACCATTAATCCATCAAAGCCATTAAAATTTGTAATAATTTAGTGATTGCCGGTGCATGTGCAAAGGGAAAATTACTATTGCAATTTCAGAAGCATCTCTATAAAGCACAGTAACATTGTATTTCTTGTAGTGATATCAACGTAAATAAAGGGTAGACATAAATTTAAAAACTAACCAGCATAAATCGATCATAGTTGTGTGAAAACTCATGAAATAGAAATAAAAAATATAACCGTACTGACATTTGGGTTACTGTGAAGCACTCAAACTAGACATTTTTTCCTCTCTGAGAGATTCAGAGATGTCGATTTAGTCAAAGAATTGAGATTGCCTTGAAATCGTAAATACATAGTAGAAATTGCCGTTTACTCCATTGAAATAACATTGGAAGGCAAACATGAATAATATACCAACGTATTACATTTACAAACACAATTAGACACTGGATGGACCAATCCAAGAAACTGCCCGACGTTTCAAGAAGGGCTGACATAGTTAGGGTATCTTCATCTCAAACGTTTCTAAAATCAGAGAACCTTCTAACACAAAAACGGGGAGAGTGAATAAGCGTTTTGTACTGAGTATTGTTTTTTTGGGACGGGTGATGCGTAGTTAATCCCATATTTCTCATTTTAGCTACACTAGTGAGGGAGAGCTGATTTATATTCCTCCAAGTTCTTTGCAAAAATATTTAGAAAGTGAACTGTAATTACGTTTAGTACGGATGCTCCTTGTCAATATCAAAGCACATAAGACCTTCATGTCAGTTATTTATTGGATGTCATTGACTACCAGTTCAATGTGCACTCCTATAAGTCATTGTACTATTATCGTTCTTCAAATGGCATGCGGCGTTCACCATGGGTTGGTGAACGTTGCAAACATAAAACAATGTTACCCCGAAATTCGAAATTCTAGAAATTGCGATTAGTCGTATAATGGGTTGAATTGATGTCTTATATTATAGACAAAATTTCAAGCTGCAAGGTATTGTTTTAAATTTATTTACTTTAAATTTATTGCAGGAGCCATTTGGAGCATACAACAGGTAAATAGTTTTTGTAGTAACAGTTTTTGTTAAATAGTTAAATCATATAGTTAAATACAATTTTATTTATTTGAATCGAACAGAATTGCTGCAAAATGCGTTTAATATCCTTTGTAATCCTGCCAAATTAAACTTAAAAAATTCTCAAAGTTTCTTTCAGTTTGAATTGCTCGTGGTAAAACCATTCTAATTTATTTTGGCAAGGCTAAAATATTGAAAAGAAATCTTTTGGGATATTGTTTTTGTCAAGAGTTTGTGATAAGCATTTATTAGTTAATAGTTTCTATTCCGTTACGTATGATAACTCTTTGCGCTCGAGTTAAATTTTGGCATTCAAATGAAAATTAAAAAAAACTTGCAAGATTAGCGCAATTGAATTGTACTTAGGCATAAAAAATTAATTAGAAAAGTAGACATATATTTTAGTTTTTGAAATTAATAAGGAATAAATTGTCGTTACAAGAAATCAGAAAAACGAAGAAACAAATTATTTCTGCTTGAATACTCTGCAATGAATGTCATATCATATAGGCAAATTGATATCATAATCATATAGTTGTTTATATTAAAAATACATTTTATCGATGTAGACTACAAATAAAATAAATTTATACACAGCAAACAATTTAAAAATTGTTCAACAGCAACATATAAATACATTACGTAAAGTAATAACACACTGAATGAAATTAGGCGTATCTTTATTTCCTTTATTATTTTCATGCGTTTTGATAAGGATTATGCCTACTCAAACCAATAATCGAGCTAGAAGCGATGTCTGGCAACTATACTAAAGTCCCCACGTTATTTACGTAACCAACAAAGCATAGGTAGAGCTTGGTGTCTAGTCGTTGAATAAGTACGCAATTAAATTGCAGCAATAGACACTTTATCTCAGAAAAAGCAGCACTATCTGTAAATCCGTAGGCACTTAATGTTAATTTTCAAGCTGAAGCTTTTTCACCAAAGTGTGAAGCAAAATAGTCAATAAATATTAATCTGATGTGGAATGCTATTAAAAAAGGCCATATAAGTTTAGTTTAATTTGCCTTATTATATTGGGCAAAGGAAAAGTTAAATTAGAGTAGTATTTTTTTTTGTATTTGGGTGAACATTTTTATTGAATGTTATGTCGGAGCCATTTGTAGGATGAAACATTACATACAAGGCCAGCCATAGAAGAGGTAAACATTTTTTTATTAATAACAATATTTACAGTCAGAGGAAAATGTCAGAATTTGGCATTCAATTAATAGATTTTGAAAGCTAGAAATATTTAACCGCTTAATAGATATAGTTATGTTTTTTAGAGTTAAAGAACAAGCTTATTTTAGCATTTTTAGCAGATAATATGTAGTGTTTTGTTATTTATTATCAATACCTCCAACATTAAAAACTTAAAAGAATGGCGGTTTGCTCACCTGCTAGAGCTTTAGTCTGGTAATCCCAAGGCCTCGAGCTCGACTGCAGGTCGGGTTGATAAGAGGATGATTGTAGAATGCTACGATTGGTTACGATAAGGGCTTAGAGCTTAAGTCTGGTAATCCCAAGGCCTCGAGCTCGACTGCAGGTCGGGTTTTTTGGTAGGATGATTGTAGTATACTACGGTTGCCCACGATAAGGGCATTTCGTGAATTAGATTACTTACCAAGAAATTCAAAATTAATAACCAAATTTAACGCCCTCTAAGATTAAAAAACTGACGAGTAACTAACATTTTCCAAAAGCCAATGTGTACGTTCGAAATTGTTTTTTTAATTTTTGAAGGAAAAAATCGAAAATCTTAATCGGCAGAAACTAGAAAATTTTTGAAAGCATTTACTTTCCTTTGTACTTCAGTATATTTAACATGTGTTTGTAACAAAATTTCAGATTGAAAAGTCATAAAAGATTCTTATAACCATGTATGTCGAATGCAATACTATCTGATATAAAAGTCGTTCGCATGACATGTACTGTTGCATTATATTTGGTATTGAATGAGTCAAGCGCATTAGAATTGCAAGCTTTTTTATGTGACATTTCAAACGGGTATTATTAATTGACACTAATAATATGTAATACAAGGATACACAGATTCTATCAAAATCTCAGTTTTTGACAGGCTCAAGCTCTACACGGCCACATTTAGGATTTACATTGCATTAGAACTGCAGGCTATGCACGTTTTTGCTTTTTTTAAAATTAAGGATATACAGACCTATATTTTTGCCACAAGAAATCAGTAAATAAGAATAATAATTTCTTTGGATTTTCTTCACCCAGATAAAATTTATTCTTTATTCTCTTTAGAATAAAGGGCAATTAAAATGTGCTTAATAAAGTCAATGATAATACTGTTCTCTTTACAATCTATCAAAAGGATTAAAAATATAATCTAGAAACGACATCCTTGAACGATATTGTACTTTGAAATCTATATGGAATATATTTGTAGTAAAAGTCTTTTTATATATGAAACTAAAGTACCATCACCATTGCTTGATGTTCGAGTCATTCAGGTATAAATCAATATAGATTGACATAGGTCTCGTAGATGTGATAAACATGAATTATATGAATATTTATGTCTCATGAAGGGCATTTGTACCCCTGTTTTCGATCCTGAAGAAGATTTACAGATGGCGAGAGCGCTCTGAATAAGTCTAGTGTAATTGCTGTATAACACTTGTGACTAATAAATGAATGATAATTTGTTTATGAACAATTAGGACAGCTCTTTTTGCATGTGACACCAAAAAAGCATATTATAAACAAGTCAAATCCCACTTCATGTGAACTAGATCCTGTTCCTACGCTCTTGCTTAAGCAGTTGACTGGTGTGATATTACCAGTTATTACGTGAATTGCAAATCAATTCCTCTGGAAGTCACAGATCCCGACAGTGTGTAGAAAGCTATTATTCGACCTTTAATCAAGAAGCCAACAACACTTGAACCAGTTTTGAAAAAATTATGGACCTATCTCAAGCTTACCGCATATTTCCAAACTTATAGAGCGCCACTTCTGCAACCAGCTTACTACTCACATGCGAGACAACAAGCTGGATAAAATTATGCAGTCCGCTTAGAAAGCTTGTCACAGTACTGAGACTGGTCTCATGAAAAGTTTTGGCAGTATACTAGATCAGCTTGATAGTGGTAACGCTGTGTTTTTGGCACTCTTCGACTTGAGTGCGGCTTTTGATACGGTTGACCATAACATTTTGTTAATCCGACCCTACCGCTCGGTAAAAGTCTCAGTATCCGCGCTAAAATGATTTGAGTCTTATCGCACCAATCGAGCTGTTAGTGTTTGTGTAGACGGAGAATATTGTGATGAGAGTTCTGTTGATTGTTCAGTCCCCGAAGGATCTATTCTAGGACCTCAACAGTACAGCATTTACCCAAATCCTCTTTGAACGCTGCCTCGCATTCTGCATTCTTATATTTATTTATTCATTTATTTTTGGACAATGGAATAAATACGAATGGCCAATGAAAGGAATAAAAAAAAGCATAGATTTTGTATTTAGAAAATTATTTTAAACCCTTTTAAAGATGAAGGAAAAAATAATAATCATACTTTAAATAAATAAATTAAACATAGCTAAATGAAGGACGAAGAGAGTCATCTGGCAAATCAAATATTTTAGCTCTTTTGGAATACAACCTAATAGCATGTGCGACGATAAGATCCTCAAAATATGGGAGATGCGCATCCCAGCTAAGATATTAGCTGTCCAACTTAACAGCAAGAAACAACACACAATGTAATGATTTTCTGAAGTATAGATATGGACCATCTAAAGATGCTACTATGAGGATTGGAACTCCCAAAGTGTAAAAAGTAAGAAATGTGAAACGAGTCTGCATTACAAATGCTATGCAACCTAATAGCATGTGCGACGATAAGATCCTCAAAATATGAGAGATGCGCATCCCAGCTAAGATATTAGCTGTCCAAATTAACTGCAAGAAACAACACACAGCGTAATAAATTTATGAAGTATAGAGATGGACCATCTAAAGATACTACTATGAGGATTGAAACTCCTAAAATGTAAAAAAGTAAGAAGTGTAAAACGAGTCTGCATTACAGTTGTTAGCTGTCACATTTAATACCGCTACAAAATTGCCAAGGATATTTTTGTGCTAATAGAGGGCAATATGTAGCGACAAGCAAGCAAGAATTGCTCAAAATAATAACGAATTTAATCTACTGTTGACGATCTTCTTATTTCTGCTTAGTTTTGTCCAAGAAATAATAGTGCTAGCATCATTTGTCCCCTTTTATTGTAGAAGTAAACTGTTAATACGTTTTTAGAATTTACCTTGCTTTGATTTCTTAAATAAAAATATACATTTTTTTCTTTTGATTCCGACAGGTAGAAAGCAAAATTCATAAATAGATTCAGGGCAAATGTCAAAACAGATTTTTTAAAGCAAAAGTGCATGACAAATATGTCAATTTGTCAAATATCCTGCATTTTTGTCCATTCATTTTGATATATATATAAATGCAAATTGATATTTTCATGGACTGACCTTCAGGCAGTAACTTACGAAACGGATCAAAAGTTACGTAAAATTTATTGTCATATTTCGAGTGCATCATGAAACTTGTGTTATTTAATATAAAGATCTTGGGCGAAGTTAGGCCAATATTCACGAGATTCGATTTGCTTTGTATTTTTTAATGAAAATGCTATTCATCAAATATTTATAGGTATGAACTTATTCAGTCAAACGGCTTTGTCTATTTATTACAGAGAAATAGATCCACCACCTGTCCAGTTAGACCAGTCAATAGCTACTGAAGCAACACAAGTTTCATGCAAATATTCAAAATTAATATATGTTTTACCCGATAATTATCTGCAAATTAAAATCTCATAAAATCACGAAATAAAAAAATGGAATATGTGTATATATGATTCTCTTCCTGTATATATATATATATATATATATATATATATATATATATATATATATATATATATATATATATATATATATATATATATATATATATATATATATATATATATATATATATATATATATATATATATATATATATATATGATTCTCTTCCTGTAAATTTTTGTTCTTAATACAGTGTATCATACTCTAGACAATGTTGTTGATTTGTTTCGATATAGATTACTGGTAAATTTATTTTAACTAATTCTTGTTTTCCCATAGGCCATAAGAAAAATAATAATCAATGTAAAAAGTAAAAGCTATTGCCTATAGGTACTGAAATGTGTATCATGTCAGGTACAGTCACAAGACACGGCTTACACAAGTGCATATCAGGCAACAAATGTATCAATTAGTCAATAAAAAAACTCCACATAACTTTCTTATGTTACAATATTAACGATCTGAGGTTATTTGTTAACATTGCCAAATATGTTGATGAGCTGACTACAGCTTGTTTTATAACTTCTAGTGCAGGAGTTTATATGTGAAGATCTACTGACTTCAATTGATTTCATTGTATAAACAATGAATCAATTACCAGGCAAAAAATGGAGAGTAATGCTATGAAAAATCATCTGCTCTAGAGGCGCTTTGAACTATTTTAGAGACTCCACTGTGCCGTTATCGTGTCTGTCATTATTCCATGGAAAATCTTCTTATAGGTTCCAAAATTAATTTTTGGCTTTCTGTGTAATATTAGCATCACAATCGATATTTCACCATTTCTAAGCCTTTCAAGATTCTCGATATCCTTTATGGCAACCTATTAGGAAATTTTGTTAGAAACAACTAACATAAAAATTGGAGGAAAAGCAGATTGAAATTGTATTGACATTTACAAACTGCTATACCACATTTTTTAAATCGTCTAGGCATAAGTCGGTTGTAGACGCTTTTGAGACCTTTGCTCGAATCACTTCCAATAATAATGAGCATGCACCATTGCTAACATGAAATATAGGTTCATCGTCCCTTATCCTAATTGTGCAAGGGTTTTATCCTATCACGCAATATTTACATAAGATCAGCTATTTCAAACAAGAAGTATGTTAAATGGTGATGCCCAGATTTGGGAGATTTCTATCTGTAGTTTTCTTTTCAGATCAGAGCGATTATATTTCTGTTTTCACTGAGACTCATTGCTTGCAATTGAGGTGGCGATTACCACATTTTTTTCTTTTTTTTATTTATTATTGAAAAGGAAGACATTGTACGTCACATCAATTACTCACACATTTACACGAAAAACCTTTCAGCAACCTTTTGCAGACACACAGTGTACACATCGCTAGGTATTGCAGTACCCAGACAATGCTGCAATTATTTAAACAATTGTCTATAAATTCACTCGCATCTATGATGTAGTAAACATTTGTAAGAAAAAGCAGACAAGAAACACAAGCAGTGTGCAGAGGTGTCATAGGGTTTTTGGGACGTACATAAGGTTTGACTAATGTAGGTATGCATCCATTTGTAGTTTTTAACCTGCTAAAATTATCACATTGTCAAAAGGTTGTCGTTTATAGTGCGTTTGCTATATTGATAAGCAGTTAAACTTTTCGTCTTTACCGTTTTTTTTCCATACTGCAAAGTATAAGCAGCACATATTTATCTCCAATTAAGAGAGTAATATTTATACAAATTACAGTAAAAGTAAACAAGTAAACAACATTAAAAAGTGCGTGGAAACATAATGATATATTTATCCGAAAATGTACTTAAATACATTATGTTGCACAGTTAGGACTGATGTCATGGACTGACCTTCAGGCAGTAACTTACGAAACGGATCAAAAGTTACGTAAAATTTATTGTCATATTGCGAGTGGATCATGAAACTTGTGTTATTTCATATGACGATCTTGGGTGAAGTTAGGCCAATATTCACGAGATTCGATATGCTTTGTATTTTTTGATAAATTGCTATTCATAAAATATTTAGAGGTATGAAGTTATTCAGTCAAACGGCTTTGTCTATTTATTACAGAGAAATAGATCCACGACCTGTCCAGTTAGACCAGTCAATAGCTACTGAAGCAACACAAGTTTCATACAAATATTCAAAATTAATATATGTTTTACCCGATAATTATCTGCAAATTAAAATCTCTTAAAATCACGAAATAAAAAAATGGAATATGTGTCTCTTGTTTACACTGAAGTTTTCACTAAATTATAGATGTCTATACGTAAATTATCAATTTTGTCTTGGACTTGTCTTTCAGATGTATCAGAATTTACCAGTCAATCATCTGCGGAATTGCACGAGCCATTCGCTGTTGAACAGCTTGAGATCTAGAGCCAGCTAATGAGCTAGGTAATGACTTTTTAACGACAATTAATACCATTTACCAGAGATCTAGGTTTGTTACTAAAATGCAATCAAATAGAAGCTGTTACTGAATATGAGATATGATTTACAAGTATCTTCAACATATATACAAAGGAAATATAGTTAAAAAGATTTTCGGTATCTTTCAATTGAGCCGATCTGGTAATGTGTTTTGTCCGATTTCTTCCATCGGTTTTCCAACCCTAAACCATGTGAAGATTTACATTTATCTTTGCATTTTATGCTTTGTTAAAATGGCTCATGCACGTGGTTTGTCAAGCTCGATTCGAAAGTTTGTTTTGTATGCGTTTGTGTTTAGAAAAACTGAATCGATAAAAAACCTTATTTAAAGTTCTTATAAACATGTATTTTAAACCACTAATAGAAAATATACGGCTCTTGAATTTATCTTTTATTATGAAACCAGCAAGTGATTAAAACTTTTGTTCTATATTGCTTGCCATGGCAATATTTTTATGGCAATATTAAGCCATAACGGCCAAGTCCTCACAACCTTATCTGTGATTTCGAACTTAATATTGACTTTCGCAAATACATTTACAGTTTTATTATTTCATTGGTAGTATATAAAGCGGTAGAATGAAAGGTTGGGAAGGTTAAGATTGCTCAAATCGGTTGTGTGTTGGTGTGGATATTCCCTTGAGTTTCCCGTATTGAAGAGGTTTTAAAGGTGGGAGAAGTGGACCGAATCAGTTGAATTATGTGATAACATCTCTGGGTTTCTTGTCACACCACCGTAACTGTGAAGGTAACACCTATGTGTCTGTTTATAACAAGGGTGTGCTTTTACTTATGTTTCAATAGTTTTGTTACTTTGTTATTAATTAAATAACAAACATACACAAAAATATTAAAAATAATAAATAAGCGACCGATAATTTCAAGATTATCAGTTTTTAATATTTAATTTAATCACAAATCTTACTGTATAGCCTTAATATCTCAGATCAAATTTATAGCAGTCATGCTATTAAAATTTATTTAAAAGAGAAGCCTTTTGAGATCTCAGGAACCAGAATAACTCACTTTTTTATATTTCTTATGCCGTTATTCCTTCTGCAGAACATCTTTGCATTGCTGTCAAATAATTTGTCACAATTTTCTGCCGATTAGTTTAACACTCTTTCCAAATCGTTATAACTTAACATAAATATCAAAGTTAAAGATTAAAAATGAACTTTGTTTTGATTTCACCGGGATAGTACAAATATGCGATTCAAATCTTGTTCTCTAATATAAGAGCAGATAATGCTACTAGGTGCTTTGTACTGTAAACAGTCAAAACAAATCAACAACATAGAACAAAAATTTACAGGAAGAGAATCATATATATATATATATATATATATATATATATATATATATATATATATATATATATGTATATATATATATATATATATATATATATATATATATATATATATATATATATATATATATAGATATATATATATGATTCTCTTCCTGTATATATATATATATATATATATATATATATATATATATATATATATATATATATATATATATATATATATATATATGATTCTCTTCCTGTAAATTTTTGTTCTTAATACAGTGTATCATACTATAGACAATGTTGTTGATTTGTTTCGATATAGATTACTGGTAAATTTATTTTAACTAATTCTTGTTTTCCCATAGGCCATAAGAAAAATAATAATCAATGTAAAAAGTAAAAGCTATTGCCTATAGGTACTGAAATGTGTATCATGTCAGGTACAGTCACAAGACACGGCTTACACAAGTGCATATCAGGCAAGAAATGTATCAATTAGTCAATAAAAAAACTCCACATAACTTTCTTATGTTACAATATTAACGATCTGAGGTTATTTGTTAACATTGCCAAATATGTTGATGAGCTGACTACAGCTTGTTTTATAACTTCTAGTGCAGGAGTTTATATGTGAAGATCTACTGACTTCAATTGATTTCATTGTACGCTGGGATAAACAATGAATCAATTACCAGGCAAAAAATGGAGAGTAATGCTATGAAAAATCATCTGCTCTAGAGGCGCTTTGAACTATTTTAGAGACTCCACTGTGCCGTTATCGTGTCTGTCATTATTCCATGGAAAATCTTCTTATAGGTTCCAAAATTAATTTTTGGCTTTCTGTGTAATATTAGCATCACAATCGATATTTCACCATTTCTAAGCCTTTCAAGATTCTCGATATCCTTTATGGCAACCTATTAGGAAATTTTGTTAGAAACAACTCACATAAAAATTGGAGGAAAAGCAGATTGAAATTGTATTGACATTTACAAACTGCTATACCACATTTTTTAAATCGTCTAGGCATAAGTCGGTTGTAGACGCTTTTGAGACCTTTGCTCGAATCACTTCCAATAATAATGAGCATGCACCATTGCTAACATGAAATATAGGTTCATCGTCCCTTATCCTAATTGTGCAAGGGTTTTATCCTATCACGCAATATTTACATAAGATCAGCTATTTCAAACAAGAATTATGTTAAATGGTGATGCCCAGATTTGGGAGATTTCTATCTGTAGTTTTCTTTTCAAATCAGAGCGATTATATTTCTGTTTTCACTGAGACTCATTGCTTGCAATTGAGGTGGCGATTACCACATTTTTTTCTTTTTTTTATTTATTATTGAAAAGGAAGACATTGTACGTCACATCAATTACTCACACATTTACACGAAAAACCTTTCAGCAACCTTTTGCAGACACACAGTGTACACATCGCTAGGTATTGCAGTACCCAGACAATGCTGCAATTATTCAAACAATTGTCTATAAATTCACTCGCATCTATGATGTAGTAAACATTTGTAAGAAAAAGCAGACAAGAAACACAAGCAGTGTGCAGAGGTGTCATAGGGTTTTTGGGACGTAAATAAGGTTTGACTAATGTAGGTATGCATCCATTTGTAGTTTTTAACCTGCTAAAATTATCACATTGTCAAAAGGTTGTCGTTTATAGTGCGTTTGCTATATTGATAAGCAGTTAAACTTTTCGTCTTTACCGTTTTTTTCCATACTGCAAAGTATAAGCAGCACATATTTATCTCCAATTAAGAGAGTAATATTTATACAAATTACAGTAAAAGTAAACAAGTAAACAACATTAAAAAGTGCGTGGAAACATAATGATATATTTATCCGAAAATGTACTTAAATACATTATGTTGCACAGTTAGGACTGATGTCGTGTTCATGATTTTTGTTCTGCTGTTTTAAGATCTGATTGATCCAAAACTCTGAAGTAATACTAGATGGATTTGCTAGTAGCAAGTAGCAAAATTTACACTGTCACAACGGCTTAAAAATGGCATGGAATTCTTATACGGTAGTATCAAAACCTTGATAATGTTCATGCAAAATTAAATTTCCATTAGCGAATTGTCAAAAATGTTGATTCTTTAAAGTAAAATTACATAGCCCAACTACCTAGTTTCAGCGCAATTTATTACGATCGATAGAAAACTTCAGAAAAAATCAATTAGCCACCTTACTTTTCAAACAAATTTATTAATTTGAATAAATTGTAAAGAAATTTTGCAATGCAAAAAATCTGTTTTACACTCGCACAATATACCTTTTTAACAGAGAAAATGCAGTCTTATTAAATTTGCAGGAAAAGTAGCTTTGATTAAGGGTTTACAGACGTACGAGCAGACGGTATAGACACACTCGTATACCGATTGCCAATACACATTGAAAGCTCGACGACCTATATTTTCATTTACCTTCATTACACGAACAACAGAGTTTTGATTATGAAGTGAAACCTTTGAAGTGAGGCTCATGTTCTTCAAAATGGGAGGTGTGTTCGGCTGACATCGGTATATAGCATGATGTTCCCTCAAATAAAGTTGTTTATTTAAGAAAGATTACATCTGCTTTTGAGATATTTCAATTTGAAGATTTCATGAAACAATGATGAAACTGTGATGGTGACGTCATGGGTCATTAGGGGGGTAAATGAAGGTATTAGGTATGCGGACAAAGATTCAAATTATTTGTCCTAGCTGTTTCAGAGAAAAACAATATGTGACGAGGAAAGGGAAGAAGAACTACAAAGGAATAAGACAGCAGAAAACGGAAACAAAGAAAACCTTCGCAATGGCCCATAAAACAAATACTCTTTGGGACTTCCGCGAAAGAAAGAGAGACAATTTGACAAAACACTTCAGTTTTAATGGGATAAAGAAATTCAGTTGTACTGGTCGTGACTGTTTTGCTATGAATGTTTTACAATACTTTAAAGGAGCCGTTAGAAGGATAACATATGATATATAAGGACAGTCATACAGCAGGTACACGTTTCTTACATATAACTTTACTTCATGGAATGGGAAATATTTCTGTTTCTCTATTCAACTTGATTAGGTTAAGTCATCGCATAATAATTATTTCAGTAGTACTTCTAACAGGCTATCTAACTTTGAAATTTGGCACCATTTTAACGAAAATTTATTTATCAAAATAAACTATTAAGCATTTAGCCGAAAAATATAAATCCCTTTCTCCCATAATACTTTGCTTGTCTTTACAGAGAAGAAACTGTGCTTTTATCATTTTTCTAAACTTTTCTTAGAAATATTTTGTCAGACCCCCCCCCCCCCCTGGGCCCTCTATGTGAGGACCCTCCCTAGGATGTGATTCAACACTCCTATAAGAGCACATTGCGTGTGCACATATGCATCATTCATGCTCTGGCTGCCGTTGGATACACATGGAAAAAAGTAAAAAAAGTTGCTCTCACCTGTTGCGCTGTTGAAGAACAAGTGAAGGATTGACTGGAATACACATAGGAGACGAAGTGAAACATTAGTTATTCTTTGGAAAGGAAGTGAAAGATTGGCTGGAAACACATAGGAAAGTGAAATACACATGGAGACGAATTGGCAAAACAGTCGTGGTAAGTAACCTTTTTTTCTTTTTTTGTAACACTATGTAACATTATGTAACACTATGCAACATTATGTAACATGTAACATTATGTAACTTTAACACTGTGTATCATCATGTAACACTATGTAACATAATGTAACACGATGTAACATCATGTAACATTATGTAACATAATGTAACACTATGCAACATCATGTAACAATATGTAACACTATGTAACATCATGTAACATTATGTAACATCATATGACACTATGTGACTATGTAACATCATATGGCTATATGTCTATGTAAGGAGTATGTAATTGCTATGTGAACATAATTAGTCTAACGTATGTATGTCATTATCATTTTGGATTTTGTTTACTTTTTAGACTCTGTGACATTATGTGACTTTATATGACTCTGTGACATTATGTGACTCTGTGACATGTGGCTGTGACTTTTTTAAACATAATAACTATATTTCCATGTCTATTTTCACTATTATTATTATGATAATATTTAATTAGTCATATTTCAATGGTTTCCCATTACAATAACCATACACACACACACACAGCATAGGAATAAGTATATGAAAGGTCTCAGAGTGTGGGGAAACCGATCGATAATTTCAGAGTGTACTCGTTCAGAGCGTGGGGGAAACCGATCGATAAATTTCAGAGTGCACTCTTCAGAGTGTGGGGGAAACCGATCGATAAATTTCAGAGTGCACTCGTTCAGAGCGTGGGAACGATCAATAAATTTGAGAAGGAATGGGATTTTCCCTTCGTTAAGTCTTATGTTATGTTTTATGTTATAGTAGTTGGAAAATGGCACTTCTAAAGCACATTTAACAAATGTAGTTTTTGGAAAACACATAATGTATAAAATAAGTTTTAACATTTTACTAAGCTATTTATTTGGATGTTCTAAAGTCATAGTAGTGGAAAAATGGTGGTTCTACACCAACTTCAACAAATTGAACGCCATACGATGTATGAAATAGGTTTTAACATTTTACCAAGCTACTTATTCAAATGTTCTAAAGTTATAGTAGTGGAAAAATGGTGGTTCTAGACCAACTTTAGCAACTTTAGTTTTTAACACCATATGATGTATAAAATAGGTTTTAGCATTTTGCCAAGCTACTTATTTGAATGTTCTGAAGTTATAGTATTGCGAAAATGGTGGTTCTAGATCAACTATAAGAAATGTAGCTTTTTGACAACATATGATGTATAATGTAAGTTTTAACATTTTACCACGTTGTAGTAGGGGAAAAATCAGGGTTCTAAAACAACTTTAACAAATTTTGTTTTTACACGTTTCAGACGATTCTACCACTTGGTTGGTTGGTTGATTGTTGGAAAATGGGAAGTGAAAATGTGGATAGTTATTTAAGAAAACTGCGCCCATTCAAACATGTGTTCGAATGGCAAGCCCATTCAAAAGACGTGCTCGAATGGCAAGCCCATTTAAAAGACGTGTTCGAATGGCAAGCCCATTCAAAAGACGTGTTCGAATAATTTTTAGAACATATTACGTCGTGGTATTGTTCAACATCTTCAACATGTTCAACATGTTCAACAAGTTGTTCAACATGTTCAACATGTTCAACAAGTTGTTCAATATGTTGAATATGTTCAACAAATTGTTCAACAAGTTCAACATGTTCAACAAGTTGTTCAATATGTTGAACATGTTCAACAAATTGTTCAACATGTTCAACGTGTTTAACATGTTGAGCATGTCGTTGTTCAAAAAGTTGTTGTATATAAAGCTATGTTTAAAGACTTTCTCATCATTTGAATAGCGTAGGTTGAACCGAAAGGATGTATATGTGCAACATTTGTTCAAAATCTTACAATTGGCCACAAAGTCACATATGGTAAAGTTATTTCTAAACATGTTAAGACAACTCACTACAAAGTATAAAAGGCAGCCGCCCTCAGACGTAACACACATTCTGTATCAAGATACTGAAGAGTGAACATGTCTGCAGTGAGCGAACAACAACTACCATCTATGACAATGTCTGTAGAAAAGTCTGAGGCAATGCCTGCAGAAAATTTTATAGTAAAGCCTGAGACAATACCTACAGCAAAGTCTAAAGCAATGCCCATGGTAGAGTCTAAGGCGAAGTCACGTCAGCAGCGTCAAAAGCGACCACATCTTAGAAAGATAAAAAGATAGTTACCAGCTATTACGCCGCCGTGTAAAAAGCGAAAAATTAAGACAGAGCCAAAAATGAAGCGAGAATAGGAACTTAAAGCTCCTACCACCATGAAGAAGATGAGTGTAGACGATTAACCGGTTATGATACCTATTAATGGAGAAATATATATTAAATTAGCGAAATACCAACAGAAAGTGATGGCTAACATTCGTGAATATATTACGGATCATACATCTGGGAGGTTGCATCCTACCAAGAAGGGAATTTTGTTGTCATTGAACGATTGGCACATGTTGAAGAAGCAAATAACGTCAGTGGATCTCATGCTTCAGAAAATGGATCTGTATAAATGCGGTGACTGTCAGAAGATGGTTGAGTAGACAGTAAGATGACTGTATGCAGTTTAACAGCATGACGAGCTTAGTGGATGCTATGATTTCATCACCCTCAGTGCAAAAGATTGGAGCGAAGGTTTTGAAGCTTGACAAGAACTTGAAACTTAGCTTTGACTCATATGGACATGTACATTTGATATGTAGTTCAAATAAAATTGTCTTCATATGTAGACTATGAAATTAACATGATCTATGTTCATGTGAAGTCAGTTGTTATATAATTTTAAGTTAAACTCTTGTGAATCTACACATGTATTAACATAATATGTATTTGAAATAGTTTTGTTTTTATCATTATTGTACATATTTGTAATATTCAATAAAAACACATATGATGCTTTTCAACTTTTTATTTTTCTCATACAATACTTGGATATAATACATAATAAAACAATACTTGAATATAATACATAACAATACAATTCTTGAATATAATACATAATAATACAAAATTAACTATAATACCTAATATACGATATACGATATATGGTTTACGGGTCAATTAAAACCGCGTCAGGAACCTTACGACTTTATATGTTGCAAAGCAAGACATATATTAATACACAACGCTTAAGTTAATAAAATATTACAATATTTATAAAGTCTTTATCATAAAGTTTAGTCAAATAAGTCTGTTTTTCTTAATCTGTTTCACACTGTTCACTCTCCATGCCACTTTCTTAATCACTGCTATCATCCTCCTCTTCCTTATCTAGTAGCTCTTCAAGGAATGCATTGTTTTTCCTTATAGCCGCCTTTAATGCCTTTGAATGCTTGTAATGTTTTTCCTCCACAAAGTAATTAAAGTCCTTTAAAATCTTTTGATAATGTTGGCTTTGCTCTAGACGCTGGGTATATTTGGTTAGTCTCAGTTGTTTTAGTCCATGTTTATAAATGGGTCGAAGGTCATAACTTGCTATTTCACGCGCATCTTCAAGTCCTTGTTCTTCATATTCTGAAACCTTATCTTGAAATTTGTCATCATAGTCATCGTAGATTTCTTGAACCATATCATACCTATTTCTGACTCACTTTCAAAGTCTGTTTCTGACTCACTTTCAGAACTCCTGTCCTCAGCATCCTCACCACACTGCTCCATAGGTTTTAGCAAAGCTTCTTCGCTGTTGTATAATGAACCATATTCTGTACAAGCATGTGCATTCTTTTCAGCCATGTTAACGCTTTGACTTTCCATAGAAGACTCATCTAAAGTTTCCGTGAAAGGTAGTTTTACAGGGTTTTCCATATCCGATTCTTCATCCACTTCTGACGTGTGAGCAACCTTTAAGTGTCTTTTAAGACTTTGTGGCCAATTGTAAGATTTTGAACAAATGTTGCATTTATACATCCTTTCGGTTAAACCTACACTATTCAAATGATGAGAAACTCTTTAAACATAGCTTTATATACAACAACTTGTTGAACAACAACATGTTGAACATGCTGAAGATGTTGAACATGTTGAAAAACTTGTTGAACATGTTCAACATGTTGAACAACTTGTTGAACATGTTGAACATGTTGAACAACTTGTTGAACATGTTGAACATGTTGAAGATGTTGAACAATACTGATGCATTCAACTGATCATAGTAAGGTGATCATAATAACATTTTCACTCAAATTTGATACATTTTGACATTAAGTGCAAGGGTAAAAACATTTTTAAGGTAAGTGTAAGTGATTTGTACTTAGGTATGAACGAAATTTAATAGAAATAGACACTCTTAAAGGGTTTATTTTTGGATAGTGCAAGTAATATTGGATAGTGCAAGATGAATACTCGGTTCTTAAATGGAGACAGCAATTTTATTTCGCATAAATACTAAGAAAGGAATTAAAACATATCATTGCGTTTAAAAATTGCATTAGTATAACTTGGCATAAACTTCATGTAAAAGTATAATTCATGTTGATTACTCAATAATATCTTAGACGTTTCAAGTGTTCGTTACCAAGATGAATTTAGACAGGTATGATTAAAATGGATAAAATAACATTAACTGTATTGTTAGCTTTAAAATGCATGCAAAGAAAAGCTAAGTCAATAATTTTTCGATTACACAAAAAGATAAGAAACATCCTGCTTGTCTATATTTTTCTGTATTAAATATTATACTGCTGAGTAAATCAGCATTGCCACAATATACATGAAAACGGTTACAGTTAGGATTAGAAAGAACAGTTAACTTCATCGAAAGATATTCAGATTTAAACTGAACTAGCAGTAAAGCACGATTAGGACATAAAACAATGTTACGTGTGTATGAAGAAACTATCGTTGGGACGTAGCGCAGTATGATAACTTCTCAAGAATATTACGGACATTGAACGCAAACGTGAATGTATGTCTTACGAAATATCTGCATAATAATTTATACTTTAAACATCTAAAACATAACACCTAAGGTTTTCATATATATGCTAATTTACCATTGACCAGATTCATTCTACTCTTTGGTTTAGCTAGCTCAAGCTATCCAAAATTATTAAATTTCAACGATTTTTGTTGCAATAAAACTAAAACTTCGTTTTATAATGATGAAATATGTACTTGCAATCTGTTTACACTAAATTGCAAAATAATCTAGATTATGAATTGCTATAATTTTATATGCAACAATCTATGGAATGCCGTTTTAACATTTAATGCTTATTTCTGATATCAAAATATATTTAGAGATATCAATAAATCAATGTAGATCTCATTAATTCATATTTTGTTATCAATAATTGAATTTTAGATGGCAAAAATGTATTTTTGAGATAAAAAATTCAATTTAACAAACTTTAAAAATCTTAAGGGAGACACACATTTACATAAAATATAACGAATCGTCTATTAAATTTCGGAGATGAAAATTTGAATTAGTGAGATCAATAATAACACAAATTTTGATCTCAAGAATTGCGTCATTTTTATATAGTAGAAAATTAAAATAAAGATTCTGAGTACAAGGACAGTCATTATTTATTTACAGATGTGTGTTTCTTAATTTTTTTTTAAACAATAGACTGATATTTTGATATCAAAAATCAATTTTTGAGATCAAAAAATCATTTGCAGATTTCAAAATACAAATTAAAAAAGTATCAGTTTGAAATAATTATATCTGAAATAAATTCGTGATATCAATATAATGAAAATGAATTATTGAGCTCAAAATTGATATTTTGCTCTCAAATATTTCATTTTTGCTATCAAGAATTGAATTTTTGATCTCAAAAAATCAATTTTAGATATCATTAAATCATTTTTGATATCAATAAATATTTCTTGATATCTCTAAAAATGTATTGATATCAAAAATTAGTTTTTGAGATCAAGAATATATTTAGAGATATCAAAAACACAATTACAGATAGCAAAAATGAATGATTTATTGAGATCAAAAATTAATTCTAGATATCAAAAGATGGATTTATTGAGATCAAAAATTCATTCTTGATATCAAAAAAATCAATTTTTGAGATCAAAAATTAATTCTTGACATCAATAATTCCCGAATAAATGTGAAAACGGCATTCCATAACAATCTATAAAGTAAGTGCTCAATCGTAATATAAAATGACATTATCTAAAGTAAACAATGACACATTTTCATGAAATCAAACATAGTGTCACGAAATTTACTTTTGCTCGATAATTCCGCTTTCATAATCCTAAATTTTAAATTTGCATTTTAAATCACTTTCTAAATATCAAGTAATTAAGTCAAATGCTATTATCTCTTTCTCAGAAAAATGGATCCTCCATCTCCACAATTAAAAGAACCAATAACTATTGAAACAACACAGTTCTCAGGTAAAATAACAGTTCTAAACATAAATTGCTTTGTAAACATTACATGATTAATAAATTAAATAAATCAAGATATAAGAAAGCAACTAACATGTTTATTTATTTCTTCCCAAAATACTTTACACATTACATATATATTAATTTTGAATTAAATTTCAGATATATCAGCATCAGAGTGTATGAACCAACCTTCTACGGAACTGAATGAGCCCAATGCTGTGTGTCTTTGCGATATGTCCGAATTATCAACCAACCTACTGATGAAATGGGCGAGCCAAATGTCAATCCATTTCATGATATATCAGGATTTATAAATCAACCTTCTACAGAATTAGACGAGCCAGATATCAATGGTCTTTATGACATATCAGAATTTATCAGTCAACCTTCTGTGGAATTGGACGAGCCAGTTTCTGATGAACAACAGTTTCAGAGCTAGCCAGATTGTTTTAGCACTTTATGTCACAGATTGTCAAATCTAACTATATTTGTTCAAGTTCACACTTTTCTTTACCAAAATGCAGTCTCGTATGAAGTGATTTACAAGTAAGTGCTATCTTTACACGATATGCAGACCATTTAGAGCCAATTGACCAGTGTGACCATGTGTAACTATCGGTACATTAAATTCTTTTTATAAAGAAATTGTAAATAATAGTATGATTAATTAAACTGTGATACAACAATAAATTGAAGGAATACTTTTCAGCTGTAAGACTAGATTTTTTATAAGCAAAGATTGTTTCAATTTGCAAAAGAAAACAATTGTTGAACAGCTATATCCTTAATGGTGTATTGTGCAGTATAATTTCTCCCTTTCTTTTTTTCTAAACGAAACTGTAAGATTGTTAAATATATCATTCATGCCATTGATAATCAATGATAAAAAGCATTTTAGCGATATCAATTTGCAATGAACAATTGGGGTTTCTTTAGTAAAAATATATAATAAAACGAATGGCATAACCAGAACGAAATTTGTATAAAACGTGGCATGATCATGTTCCAGAAGAAACTTTAAGACATAGAAGCTAAATATTTTTGTTTTGTTTAAATCTTCACGATAAAAGGATAAGGAAGACATATATCAACTGTCATCAATTGGCGTCATTGTAACCATGATCATATTTTATCAGTATTATACGATCGGAAATCATTACATAGTTTTAGAATAAGAAATTAAGAAAGCTATTTAAAAATGCATGAGAGAATTAAGAATTAAGAAAAAACAATCACACCTTGAAGACGATAATGTTTGTATAACTTGAGATTATTTATTCCAGAAAGCAAAAAAAAGTATTGTTAGGGGATTGAGAAAAATCAACGTCTGGAACATTTATGCACACGCTAAGCTCACAAAGATCCCTTTTTCCCTGAAATGTTGATGGCAAATATGACATGAAAAGTTACTATAATAATAATGTACAAAAGATTTTATTATCCGCTTTAAAAGTAGCAGTCCATCGCAATTCTTGAAAAGGAAGTACACTTAGGCAGATAAGGTGTTTAGCCTTCTTTCGTTAGATCGAGACAGAACAAATTAACTTTTCTTATCACAACAATTATAATCTGAATCATTGTCGTCTTTTGCTAGTTTTTGGAAATTCAATGTTTTAGACCACGAAATAGGATGTTTGTTTCTAAATTGTGCAAATAATATGTGGCTTTGATGTTTTTGGCTTTGACATGCTCATTTCTGTAATATTTTGTTATTTCAAATATCAATAAAAGACTAAGAAGAAGCATTCTCATAAAAATTTGTAAATCCGCATCTTAGAGACATGATAAAACCACTAAGAGCTATCTAAAATTCGACATTTTACATCTTTTATTTTCTACTTATAATGCGTTGGTATTGACGACTTGAATTTGGAATGTGATAAAGATCATCAACCAAACATATGTACTGAAAAATGCTTTTACATACAAAACAAAAATCTTATCAGTCATATAACAAAACATTGACACAATGGCATCACAAATTCGTATTTTTTTTCAAATTATCACGTTGCCTTTTGAAAAAATTAGGCATTTCAGTTTTTGATGGAATATTTGATATTTGAACACGAAATGAGAGTGAAGGTCACATTACTAAATGCATAGAAAGATAGACAGATAAAACGCCAGATAAATAATAAGATACGTAAATTAACAAGAAATCCGTCATGTCTCACTCATAATGTCACAAGAAAGAGATACCGTAATGCAATATCAGTTTCTAATTAAAAAAGACATGAGCTATAAAGCGTTGTGACATATATTCAGTTTGTATTTTTACAAATATACATTTCTACAGGTTTTGAAATTGAATTCGAATATTTAAAAAATATTATTTGAAAAAAAGTACTGCATAAGAACCTCTACTTTAGGAAAAAGTAATACGATATGACCTAAAACGACTGATCTAAAAAGTGTCCAATTACATTTTCTACTTTATATAGGTTTATTCTTATCTAGTTACATTATGAAAAGAATATAGGTTTTATCTGTTTTAGTGGATATCACCATTTCAGGTGGTGTCATCATTTAGATTATATGACTAGTGTGTCAATAATTGCAACGTAGATAAAGTCGGCAGAACTATTAAAAAGTTGGCGCTAAACATCAGCGTATGCAATGGGTTAGATCATGGAGTTACATTGTGTAATCTCTCACCGTCACAGTTAGGACTTTTCTATTTGCTCGCTATAGAAATTCAGCGAAAACACATTGTAGTCTCAACAAGACAAATAGTCTCATTTTCTCAGTTTTAATTATCTACACTGAATTTTATTATTATAGAAGTAAACTTTAAGCATTACCAGTTAAGGCATTTTAATTTTTTAAACGGAAAATAGGATTAATCCTTTTGGTTTTATAATAGAAGCTATAAAAGAGTAATGGATAGAAAATATATGTTTGAAGACATATGCTCATTGTGGTTTATTCATTAAGCTAATACTAAGTATAATTGTGCAGAAAATGTCTGTCTCAAGTCTCCTTACTGTTTTGAAGTCTAACGACTACTTTGAAAAAATAAGTATGGTAAAATAAGTGCATTTTATTAATGGCAGCTTATGTTGATGTTAACAATTTATTTGACTAATATGGATCATACACGAACTAGAATTGATTGAACTCAAAATGATTTTTGTTCATGTTTTAAGGAAATCATATTTGAAAAGAAAGAAACCATGTTGATAAAATCATGATTTTAAAATTTAATTATTTACAAGACTATATGCAGTTGCATTCTGTTTAATGAGAACAATAACACACAATTGACAAAGCAGGGTTATGTGTTATTGATTTTTACCAAAGTGAGTTATAAAATTAATCAGTATTTACTATACTGAAGGACAAAAGAAAGTTCGCACATAAAAATCCAAATATCTCCAAAACCTATGGATATTTTTTTTCTAGATTTTTAGCATCAGATTATAATCAGAAGTTATAACCATTATTTTTTATGCGGGTGTGATTATTTATTACGGGTTTGTAGGCATTCAAGCACGGTACCATATTAATCCACATAAGTCAGTACCGGCTCAATATTGAAAAATTATAAAATTATACACGTGGTCATCCAAAATAAACGCAGTAAATCGGTGAAAACAACGGAGAACTGAGATGCCGCGGATACCGCAAAACTATGGCGACCAGGCTATTGGCATGCTTGAAGCTGGTGCTTCTGCTCAGTTCGTTGCCAGACGTTTCGGGTGCAGTAAAAGAGCAGTAGAAAAACTCCGAAGACGGTATCGGGACACTGGATCAATCAAAGACCGACTACGTAGTGGCAGACCGCGTGTGACCACACCTAATCAGGATCGCCGGATCCGCATGTTTGCCCTAGAGCTTTGCCTGCATAGCAGTTTTTTAAACGCCTGACCTTTTCTGACACATTGCACTCCAGACCACACATTGTCAGACTGAGAGCTAAAATCGCTCAAAATTGCATTTTCAAAATCGCTCTAATTTCTGCTTCGCGCATGTTTCAGTAGCAGGTGTCTCCCTAAGGCTAGGGTTTTATATAAAAAAACATTAAGGAGACACACGATTAAACAAAAATGTCTATATATTTAAATACGTCTTTTTCAGGGAATAATTGTTTTAATCAATCATAATAAAAAAGCAATATCAAGAAGATTTATGTTAAAATACAATCAAACTGTGCCCTGATAAGAAAAATATTTAGCAAAATAAAATATATTTGTCTCCCCAAGGTCTATTATTAAACATTGTCTCCCTAAGGTCGGTTTCATATATATATATATATATATATATATATATATATATATATATATATATATATATATATATATATATATATATATATATATATAATATGCATGCTAATCCGTCTAATATTTCCAGAGGGAACCACCAGAAAGCCACTCTAATATTTCGGTTGTCTGCACGAGCGCATGATGCCGGCAGATACTAATGCCACAGTCACACCAACACTCTGGAAAAGACGTTGTGCAAGTGGTGATCAATTCCCAGCAATCATCCGCCGCAAACGGTTTGTGTACTTGCATTTTTTTACACATGCAATATTTAGGAATATTCTATCTTGTTTCATTTGGAGGAAGGAAGTATCGTCCTGAAGCGAGTGGATTTACAAGGACTTAAGGCAGCTTTTAACAAATTCCTTGGCTGGAGCTTACAGTCTGATGTTTTATTTGATTGTTTCACTGCATGCAACTTTTTGGCATTTTGATGTCATCAAATTTGGCACAATCAAACATTTTTTCTTGACGTTACATTTTTTGAAAAATACATTTTGTTTGCTGTAAGCACATTTTTGTGGTTGACTTTACGTAAGAAGAATTTTTTAGGGAATTTTGAAGCTTACAAGTTTAGTAGTTTATTTATAGAGTCTGTATTTAGTAGGCACTTGTGACTTGTTTTCTTTTGTATGGGATTTAAAAGAAAAATCTAAAATAGTACAAAAACTTCTTGAAAAGAATTCTGTAAAAAAAAACACATGAGGTTTGGATTTCTTTTGGTTTCAATTGGGGTTCATTTATTCGGTACTCACACAGGGTCTGGGTGGGGGAAGAGAGGCGTTTGTTCTGAGTCATTATTGTGACGTCACATATTTTTGAGGGGAGTTGAAAGGGAAGGGAAGGAGGCGGATTGTTCTGAGTCATCATGAAACTCACGCTATTGCGACTCGGTGACGTCACATATTTTGCAGGATAGATTATGGAGGGGGGTGAACTCAGAAAAAATGCGCACTTTTTGGCGCAATATGGAAGCAATTTGTCGATGCAGTTTTTTTCATGTTTGATTTTTCTTCTTTTTTTATTTATTTGTTTTTGCCCGGTTTTTGTTTTGCTTGTAACATGTGTAGGAATCATACAGCCTGGCACACCGCAGCATTACGCCGCGGTCGGTACCTCCCTCCACATCAAATGTTCCGCGTCCAGGGCCACCCAAGTACGCTGGTTCCTCAACTATATGCGTATCCGAAACGGCGAGCGTGGCTTTAAGATTACGGAAAGCTTTGACGAAGCCAGAGAGCGCTGGATCAGTATTTTAAGCCGTTCTGGTCTGGAGCAAGATGCGGTTTTCAAATGTCAGAATGTCCATAACACCCTGGATTATGACGTTATTGAAATCCGTGTTAAATCCAACAATCCGCTAGAAAATCCAGGTGCGTGCGTAAAATCAGTCCTGAAATCCATTCCACCCATCTCCATGGAAGAAAAAAAATTCAAAGGAAATCTAAGGCTAGAAACTTTAATCCCCTAGCTCTCCCTTCCCCCGCCTCCCTTTCAGACAAAAAATAAAAAATAAATATATAAATAAAACAAACAAGAACAGAAAGAAGAACAGAAGGTAAAATGCCCAGAAGCTTACTTTTCCTTTCGTTTCATCTAGTTTCACTTGTTGGATAAGTATTAATAAAAGATAAGTCCATGGAATATATTGTGGAGGGCCTTAATTTGCTAAAATTTGGGGAATATTTTATTCCTCATAACTTAACCCCACACTCCTTGCCAATCTCACTGCCGTCTTCACACCACCTCACCCCCACCCACACTCAGCGCCGCCATCACCGAAAACCTTACCCCACCTCACCCCCAACCCACCCTCGCCGCCACCCTCACCGCTGTCCTTACTACCACCCTCACCGCCAACCTCACCGCTGTCCTTACTACCACCCTCACCGCCAACCTCACCCAACCTTACCCCCACCCCATCCTCACCGCTGTCAATAACCACCCTCACCTCAAACCTCAACCCACCTCACCCCTATCCCACCCTCAGCGCCACCCTCATCGCCAACCTCACCCCACCTCACCCCCAACTCCACTTCACAACCAACCTCATCGCCGTCCTTATTGTAACCGTTACCACCACCCTCACCCCATCCTAACCATCACCCTCACTGGCAACCTCACTAACACCCTCACCACCACCCTCCCCCTAGCATCATCGCTACTTTTATCCCAGACTCGTCACCACGCTAACGCCACCTCATCACCCCCTTACCCCCACCCTCATCACCACACTTTCCGCCTCAAACCGCCTCAAACCGCTCCACAGAGAAATGAATGGATTTTCTTAGGGACTGCGGGATAGTGGGAGGGTGCACTGTCATTGGCTTGGGATTAATCTAAAAATATCTACCGTCATTGGCTTGGGATTAATCTAAAAAAAAAGAACAGAAAAAACAGAAAAGACGAAAATACGTCATTATGTGGCAGGGTATTTTGTTTTGAAAAGAAAAACAAAAACAAACAAACAAACAAACAAACAAACCAAAAAAAAAACAAATGCCCATTTTCCCACATGAAGTGTGAAAAAGTCATTCATTGTAAAACCAAGAAGTCGTTATATTTGAATACAAACTACATCAGGAAATTAAAACAACAACAACAACAACATCATCATCATCATCATCATCATCATCATCATCATCATCATCATCATCATCATCATCATCCTCATCATCATCATCATCATCATCATCATCATCATCATCATCATCACCAACAACAACAACAACAACAACAACACCAAAAGCCAAACTATCGTGCTGCACATCACATGGAGACAATGCATAGGTGAACCCCCCTCCACCCAACCCCCTTCCCCCTCCTCGCTGCCGAAGATTGTAAAGGGCCAAAGCCTTTTATGAGATCGGTTGAAAACAAGAAAATGGTCCTTCGTTCAGCGTTCTGCAATTTCTTATCGAGAATAATAAAAACCACGTGCAGAAAATGGCAGTGACCTGGACAACACAAAGAGTGGCTCGAGAAAGAATTAGAAAAGTTTCTTGTTTTTTAATTGTACATAAATACCACAGCAATGCAAACATCCTGTTGGAACTCGAACGCCGTGAAATTTTTGCACAATTATACTGCCATATGACAAAGCATTTATTTTAGTGCAAATGATGGTTTCGATTTATATTTCCGATTTCTGGTTTTGATTACTATTTTCGATTTCTATTTTCCAGCTCATTCTCATTTTCATCTGATCTTTATTTCACTGTTCCCGAAATTTAAATTACGTAATTGTTAAATAAATAACCCATTTCCGAAATTTACTTGTAAATCACGTAATGGAACAACATAATTGTTTTTGGTGTTGTGTTGTTGACACAGGAAGTCTGTATGAGCGTATCAGAGCGAGCCCGCTACTGGTGGAGATGGCGATGCACAGGAACTTGGTGCTTCAGTGCAGTATTGGCTCCAGTGGTTCCTACGTGCCTCAGTGGACAAAGTACAACCAGACCATCCACCAGTCCCACAAGTACAGTGTCAGCCGTGGCCACCAGTCCAGCACACTGACCATCAAACACACAGGTGAGCAGACACCCACACTCACAACCAGCCATACAGGTGAGCAGGCACCCACACTCACAACCAGCCATACAGGTGAGCAGGTACCCACACTCACAACCAGCCATACAGGTGAGCATGCACCCACACTCACAATCAGCCATACACGTAAGCAGGTACCCACACTCACAACCAGCCATACAAGTGAGCAGGCACCCATACTCACAACCAGCCATACGGGTGAGCAGGCACCAACACTCACAACCAGCCATACAGGTGAGCAGGCACCCACACTCACAACCAGCCATACAGGTGAGCAGGCACCCACACTCACAACCAGCCATACAGGTGAGCAGGCACCCACACTCACAACCAGCCATACAGGTGAGCAGGTACCCACACTCACAACCAGCCATACAGGTGAGCAGGCACCCAAACTCACAACCAGCCATACAGGTGAGCAGGCATGCAATCAACCGCCAGCCATACAGCCGAGCTGACACGCATTCTCACAACCAGCCATACAGGTGAGCAGGCACCCACACTCACAACCAGCTATACAGGTGAGCAGGCACCCACACTCACAACAAGCCATACAGGTGAGCAGGCATGCAATCATCCGCCAGCCATACAGCCGAGCTGACACGCATTCTCACAACCAGCCATACAGATAAGCATATACACACTGACAATCAGCCATACAATTTATCAAAATGACTACAATAATATTTTCCAACCATAGCTGTTCGTGCTTTTTGTACAATTTTTTGACATGACTATTTTTTGTTTATTTTTTTTTAGTTTAGACATTATTTTGATTTCAGGACGCAGTGACGCGGGTATCTACCAGTGCTCCTTTTTGCACACTTCATCAGGGAAAATCATGGCAGCAATTGTCTATAATGTCACGGGTGAGTTACCGCGCCAAACATGTCCCTCCAGTCCCCGCCCAAAACATGTCACCCCAGTTCCCGCCCAAAACATGTCCACTCAGTCCCCGCCCCAAACATGCCCCCCCCAGTCCCCGCCCCAAACATGTCCCCCAGTCCCCGCCCCAAACATGTCCTCCCAGTCCCCGCCCCAAACATGTCTCCCCAGTCCCCGCCCCAAAAATGTCCCCCAGTCCCCGCCCCAAACATGTCCCCTCAGTCCCCGCCCCAAACATGTCCCCCAGTCCTCGCCCCAAACATGTCCACTCAGTCCCCGCCCAAAACATGTCCCGCCAGTCCCCGCCCCAAACATGTACACTCAGTCCCCGCCCCAAACATGTCCCCCCAGTCCCCGCCCCAAATATGTCCCCTCAGTCCCCGCCCCAAACATGTCCCCCCAGTCCAAATCGTGACGTCTGCTTGACCTTCATTATACGTTGTAGCATCTAACGTCAGTGTACAACGTTTGTAAAAAGTTGCAGTTGGTTGTTGCAGTTGCACAACAAAATTGCATAAAGGTCAATGCTTCTTGGCCACCAAATCGTTACTTTCATGATTTTCAAAATCATGTCTTTGTCACAATGCTTGATATGTAACGTCTATCAATCGTCGATGAAAAAATGCGGCAGAGTTGAGCCGGCACCTGGCCATGCCAACCAATCAGCTGTAGTCAGCTTTTTTATCTTCACATTTGTGGCAACGTAACTTGGGAGAGGGGGAAGGAGGGGTGGGGTGGATGGGCTAGAAAACTTGTCATTTTATCTCAGTATCTCGCTTTCTCTATGATCGTAACAACAGAGGAATATAAAACATCGATGTCGGGTCTCGGCGTCTTCCCAACGTCTTCAGAACGTCGCATGTTCACTGGGTTCTTTTTTTTCATCGACTTCTTTTTCAAGACAACACATAAAATTTTAGTGTTGAAGACTATGCAACATACATTTGCGTTAAACTGGATATTTAAATTTCTTTGAGCATTATTTTGGATGTCCTATCCACACGTGCTAGTAATATTAAATCGCTTGTCAAAGCTGTTTATTCGACGAGGCGTGGGGAGGGGGGGGGGGCTTCAATCGATTTATCCCAAATGTAATGAAACTGTCTTGTATTTTTAGGTATTTTGTGTCCACCGTTAGGGCCGAGTCAATCGTATCGAGCAGTCGGGTGCCCTGCGGTACAGTACGTCGGTGAGCGTTGCAGCATTATGTGCACAGAGGGCAGCAGTTACAATACAAGCAGACACGGGTCCCTGACGTGTACATTCGACGAGACCAGAGCAATTGCCTACTGGTCAGACAGCAGACAGATATGTGATGGTCAGTCACGCAGTTTATGCCTCAGTCCTCTGCTGATTGGTTGTGATAATTGATTGACACGTGCACGATGATGACGTTGCCTGGTCGTTTCGTCAGGCGTTTGCGTGCGTCTTACGTTGTTGTGTTGTTTTTATCTTTCGAAGAGTAATTGGTTGGAATAATTCGTTAGTTTTTTTTACTCTTTTGGCCGCCATTTTGGTACCCTACAAGTGCTTTTTCTCTCTTTGCTAGCTAGCCTACAGTTAAATCCCAAATTGGTGAACACCCATGCATACAAGTCCGTTATGAGATAAGCGGATTAGGTCTGATGCGAAGCCTTCCCCTGCCACCCCCCCTCCCCACCCGACCCCCATTGCGGAATTCCTCGTCGCCTGAGACATCTGGCAAAGTTGTCACAGCTGTCACACTTTTCCATATATCCAAGGCTGGTCGTCAAATTTGGATTTAAATGTATACAGTATACTAAATGACTGTGTCCAAAAGCCTGTATTGAAATAAGTTTGCTGTTGTATTAATTTTAAGCAAAGTCCTAGGAACCCGGAAGTGAAGGCGAGATAGCGTCAAGTTTGAGTCACGTGCTTCTCAGGGCCTATGAGAATTTAAGGCTCCAATGCGGTCATTTGCGTGTGGAATGGGTCAAATCTTCAAGTCATGGCGTTTTACAAAATGGCGCAAAGTACAGCATAGTGAATGGGACTCTTGTTATCAGGAATGCAGGTATGGGGTGCATCTGTTATACCGGCGTGGTGGGGTGGGGTGAAGGGGTTGTCGTGATTGTTATATGTAATGCGTGCCCAAAAGCAGACCCGGAGATATTGCGGGCAACTCCGAAGAGGACGCCGAACGTGCAGAGTGCAAATTTTGTTCGAAAAAAGGGGGAGGAGGGCTATCTTCATTTAGCTCTCCTCGTTACCCACTAAATTCGGAATTATTCCGAAAATGTACCCCGCGTTTGGTTACAACGCTTTTTTTTTTTTTGGTTTTACTTCAAACATAGCTCTCCAGGTTCGCATAAAATATCATGAACGCATAGTAACCGATTTGTTCGTGAGTGCACACCCTCCTCGCATCCCCGAGTGGGTAGTGGGTGGTGGGTGGGGTGTGTGTGTGTGGGGTGTGATATAACGGATCTGTCATATTATGCGTTTTAACAACATAAAAAGCTCTTTATAGGCTCTTTATAAAAAGAGTTTTGTTGTTGTTAGAACTTTGGCACTTTGGCACGCTATTTCTGGAAATGGAAACAGTTGTGCTTTCTCTAGATTAAAAAAAAAACAAACAAAAAAAAAACAAACAAACAAAAAAAAAAAATAAAAAAAACAAAAGAAAAGCTGATCGCTTGTTTTGAGTATGCTAGCGCATTATTTATGCTTTGTGGGTTGTATTTGTTGATATCTCAATATAAAACTATTTTGCCTAATTTTCCTAAGCTATCTTATATTTTACGTAAACTATGTTATATTTTGTCAAAAGTATTTTTTATATTTTTGGTGCCGAGTTGACTGGGCTTGGTGCCGAGTTGACCAAAAAAGTGCTGAGGTGACTAAAAAGTGCCGAGTTTGCTGGGTGTTAAGTTGGTAAAGTGCCGAAATGAAAAGGGCTTAGAACATTTTTTAGTGACTACAAATCCCACAGATGTTTTCACAATTGTATAACCTGGTCAGGTAAGAGTGACTTCGCCCTAGATTATGAGTCTGTTCCAGTGGATGCGTCAAATCAACGGACTTGCAAAGTCACTGAAGTATTTCGGGGGCTGGGGGTGTGTTAAAATGGATCTACAGCAGAAACGGGGTATGGTGTTCTATTGCGGTGAACAGAATATCGTTTATTTCCCGTGATGGAAACATTTTCGTTCTGCAAGTCATGTTACTCGTGATTACGATTTAGCTAAAGGTTGTTTCGGGCCAGCTTTTATCTATTTATTATTTTTTTATTATGATTGTTTTTGGAGGGTGGGGGGGAGGCAGGGGACAGGTGTCGAGGACCTGTACACATGCAAGCTTAGTTAAAAGTTGCTTAGTTAAAAATTTTTATTTTTGGTTTAATTTTTCATATTTTTCTATTTTTTGGACAGGTGCGGGCGACGCGGGCTTATACACATGCAAGCTTTACTCTCATTATGGTGTGGTGTTTGGCCATAAAAATTATAACGTCACGGGTGAGTGTTTACCTGGCTTAAATAATGGGCACCTTACGCTGTATCCCTGCTCTTTTTTCTTCTTTAACAAATAGAGAAATTCATGAGAAAATGGGTTAATTTTGGTATTGTTCGAACAGTCCTCCTCCACCCCCTTTAACTGTTACCTACTCTACCCACCCACACACGCTGGTGACACTCTTATGTCGAAAGATTTCTTGAATATATTTTAAAATCCGTTCTTATTCATTACTCACATGGACAGATCCATATTTTAAGAGAGGATGGGAGATGGGTGTGGGGCGGAGGGAGGTGGGCAATAACATGCAATATCAAGCTTTATACATCGAAATTTTCTGAATATTCCAATTCCAATAGATTTCTATGCCCTATGTTTCTATGTTTCTATTATATATTTTTTAATAATAAAAACCACGTGCATAAATTAATAGTGACTTGGATAACACAAAAAGTGGTTCGCGAAACAATTAAATATTTTCTCATCAATTAATTGCACATAAATACCATTGCGATCAAAAATAGATGTTGAAGCGAACGCCATGAAATTTTTGTACAAATATACCGCCTTACCAGTGTGCCATGGTAAGTCATGCGCGAATCGTCAGATCTAATTACGAGTGGGATGAGTGGGGAGGGGTACAGGGGATGGGGAGCAATTTATTCAGCCCCAGTTGTGGTGAAATGTAACACAGCGGCGGAACTCCCTAACTAGCCTTTTGCAGTGAAATTGAACTTTTAACCCACTATTTTAATATCACAATCATGTTTAATTTCCATGGAGGCTATGTGATTATCATTATTATTATTGTTATTATTATTATTTGATTATTATTTTATAATTATTATTGTCTGCTTCTTTTAGTCTTCTTCTTCTTCTTCTTCTTCTTCCTCTTCTTCTTTTTATTATTATTATTATTATGATTATTATTATTATTATTATTATTATTATTATTATTATTATTATAAAGAAAAATGCCTGTCAATTCTGTTACAGGCACATCCCGTCGGTCGAGTTTTCAAGAAGATGAAGTGCCTGCTGCCACGAGGACAGTGCCCCAGCGAGGCGTCTTGCTATGGACAGCTTTATTGTTGGCTTTTCATGTGTATAGTTGATAAACATTTACACCTGCAGATTTTAGTATTATTTTTACATATCCCGGAATGTGTTCTTTCAAGTCACTACTCTCAAAGGGTCTCAGTCACAATTACTCATGTACGGGTAACGGCAATCTAAGGATTTCCATGGAATTCTGTGAATTGTCATCACCCAATAAATTATAAAATCCATGCGAGATAAGTACTTGATAGATTCTCCTGCAAGCTGAGAAATAAGACTATGTATGATGTAACTCATTAAGTATGGATTATTTTATAATGCTTAATGCCCCTTGATTATTCCCATTTACGCAATCAAGGTTTGAGAATAAGCATAAGCGCAGTCATGATTTGAGATATCCGAAGCCTATCTGGAGTTGCATGGCAGTGCAGACATACGCTTGCCATCATGTTACTGTGTCTGATATTTGCGATGATTACTACTTTTTGTCTACTCCCTATTTATATAATATTTAAAGTGAAAACAAAGAAAATGTGTGTGTGTTGTGCGTGTTTCCACAAAAACAAAGGATGTGGACTTTATGTAACATGTCCTGCCCAGCAGATTACAGTTGGAATAAAATGGCAATTTAATGGCAATAAAAATTTCCCATCATCGCAGCCCATGCCCAATCCCGTCCCCCATGCCCGGCACCAGCCCCACCTTATATCCTCCCCTAATCCAACCCCTATCCCCGCCCCCATCGCTGAATCTCATCCTGCTCCAATCTGCCAAATTCGGGTCCCCCATCCCCGTCTTCCACACCCACCCTAAGCGGTGCCTCATTTGAGGGCCCATTCCAACCCCTATCCCCCCATCTCAGAATCACATCCCCGCTCTCATCTCTACCATCCCAGCACCCTATCACCGCACCCCATTCCCAATCCCCGTCCTTCATACCCGCCACATTCCCAAGCCACGCCTTATCTCAATTCCCATCTCTCCCATCCCCGTCCCCCATACCTGCCCCAGCCCGCAGCCCTCGCCTGGCATCTCCCCGTCCCCCATATCTGTTCCCTATCCTCGAATTACCGCCACTGCTTATCCGAAAATGCTAAAAATGATTTCAAATTGTGTGTGTGTGTGGGGGAGGGGCGGTTGAGTTGCGGAGGAATGAGAGTGTATTAAATAGAAGTGGTGGTGTAGAAAAAGAGGAACAATGACTCATACTAAACAAGCCGGATGTTTGGCAAATAAAAATAACTGAAGCAAACAAACGAAATAAACCGAAGACAACTTTAGCATTTCCGTTAGCTATTTTTGCTACTAACGCAAGGAAATTTAATACTCAGTTCATTAGTGTTAACATATATATATCTATAGGAAGTGACGGTGCAGAAGAAGAACAATGACTCATACTGAACAAGTCGGACGTTTGGCAAACAAAGATAACAGAAGCAAGCTAACGAAAGGAAAAGAAAATTGGAGATAGCTTTAGCAATGGGAGTTATTTCCGTTACAAATGCAAGGAAATTTAAATTAATTTAATCGTCTGTAATAGTTCCGTTTGGCTCTGATATGATTACACAACCTATCTTATTTGATCCATTCATTTTGTTGAGAATTGACCTCATTTCTTGATGTTGTTTATGTGGCAAAATCGATATGTGAAGTGTTTTGTTCCATGTGAAGATAGTGTTTCTGTAAACACATACATTTGTACCGGTATAAACTATCAAGTGCAAAACTTTTTTTGCACACAGAATTTCCGTGCAATGTAGATTATCTGGATTTTTCTACGATATGATTCTGTAGATGTATCTTTCAACCTTTTCATAAATGTTCATTCATAAAATAAATGAAAATATGTAAAATCTGATTTTTGTGTTCGTTCAGAGCTTACTCAACTAGTTTAGTGGCTTAGAAATTAGGGACCTGATTTAAAATATCTGAAAAATTTCTCACGGTGCCAACTATTGGCTTTACCCGTTTTTGACGCAATCATTTCAGTTGTCTATAGGTAACCCCTTTTTTGTTAATTAAAACTAAAAGCAAAGCTAAGAATTTCCGCTATTTCTGACATTTCGCCAACGGTGATGGCAAGGACAAGAAATGCGAAAGACAAGCAAACTTTAACTTTCTCCGTCCATGGTCTTTGAAACTGTTTACTCCCACGATAGGTTGACCGTGGACTTTTGGCAACTCTTAGGAATTAAAACTTGGTGTTCTGGTCTAAATAGGAGTGGCAGTCACCAACCGGCCATCCTAAAGTTTTATTTCTGGATTTCTATGCCTGGTGACCCTTCCGCATAGAGCGATCTTAAGTGATCGCTTACAGATTTAGCTCCGTGATCCTGGCATCAAATTTGTGTTTATTAAAAATTCAAGTAATTAGGGTGTTATAAAGATTACGGCCACTCTGCAATGCCATTGGCCTTGCTAAGAGGTTGGGAGATCATTCTCCAGGTTGACTGAGGGAATTCAAAGAAGAGAATTCAAAGCTTTTCTGTGAAACTCACCTCTTATTCTCGTACCTGATGTTTTACGTGTAAAAGCGCAACATAACAATCAAGCAAAGCATCATCACAATGCCCTCATAAGCTTTCACGGAAACGAGTTCACAAATGCAGCCTTCGGACAGTGAAGAAAATAAACAACAGTGTAACTGAGTGACAATGCAGACGTTTCACCCATATTTATTCACAGGTATTTTGTTGGAATCGTATTACAATAAAAGCGTGACACACGGCGGCAAGCAAAACATCATATTCCTACTTAAAACTAGTTGGGTCGTGCATAAAAATAGACAAGCATTAAGTAAATGTTTTGTGGTTTATTGCCTCAGAAACGTCTAGAATAAATGCTCATAAATTTTATTTTGGTGGTACAATAAGTATGATTGGAGCTCACATTGAATGAAAGATACTCATATTTCATTCATTACGAAAGAATTACATTCCTTATCTTTCAAAACACAAATGCACACTGAGGGACCTCACGTTAGGGTAACTCGCGTATCCGACCAGCATCCAAATAGGACTACATTTTATTCATTGTCCGATCATCATATTTAAGTGTCTTAAATGAACCTCTCTCCAGGAGTCCGAGATATTGTGGAGCTGCTTCATAAAACTGCGAATTGTTATCACCAAGATACAATATTTAAACCGAACCTGAGGAGCACAAATTACAATTCAGTGTTTTTTGTTTGTGTTTTACATGTTGCATTTTATGTTATCTTTAACAAACTAATTTTAAATATTTCACTCATGCACATATAAATGTTGTACGCTTCAACCTAGTTCGCTTGAATTTTGATTTATTAAATATCATGAACATAACATTATAGAAAATAATATAAACTGTAATAAATCACACTGAAAGAACGATCTGACCACAAGAAAGTTACCTACCAAAAATGCCATTCTTATAGCAGTTGGGAATAAAAGCTATGGTTTTGTTACAAAAATATACACAAGTTTTAAATGAACTAATGAAAAATAGTCCAAAGCGGTAACGTGCCTGATTCAGATGCATGTAAAAATCTCATGCATAAATTAAGCAATTTCGTGAATAAAGTTGTATTAATTCGTTAAAATATATCATCACAAGTATGCACGACAAGCTGAAGGAGATCACATCAATTCGGTTTAGTAAAAAAAAATCATCAACGATATCTGGATTTCTGGTATTTAGAATACTCATCGAGATATCGTTTGGTTTTTCGGTGTTGATAAGCAATTGGAAATATGAGATAAGGAAATGGCATATCAAATACAATGTCCTAGTGTAGAGATTAAAATTGTAGCTTGATGATGCTGGTCTACTTTCATAAGAAATGTTCGTCTAAAAAATAATCCACCACAGATTGTTTAAAATATACTGCTGTTACTGCTTACTAGTCTCAGTTTTTTTCCAGTATCGTAAAATTTAAACGTAAATATATAAACATCTTTAAACTAAGTCGTGTTTTGATGGATCGGGATTAGAATTTTATTGTGTTTTAAACTGAATTTTGTTTCTTAAGTATATAATTAGGTATCTTTAGGTATTTTCTTATCCTGCATATAATAGAATACGATAATCAAACAATAAACAATCTTTTGAATAGTTACATTAAGAGATATACGATGACAAAACCATTTCTGCCAGGACTTTGGTAACATTCTATTTAGATGATCTGATCCGCTCTAGAGCCTAGGTCCAAGGCCTTAACCTACCCACAAGGTTTACAGTTGAATCTAATTCTGTCATGAGAAAATAAAGAATCGATAGAATGGATTTGGCAGTTGCAAGGATCTTGTGTTTCTTTTCTAGTTTAGCAAAACGATCGCAGTAGAATTGGTGAAGAAGATTACCAAACATTTGTTCCTTTTTCGTTAACATTAAAAGTCTTTCTTGAGCAAAACTTCTCATGTTCTCCCCTCACACGCCCTCTCCCTCCCATACCGTGCCCCTTCCAGGGCCTTCCCTTCACACGCCGCCCCCTCCCACGCCCTCCTTCTGTCACGCCCTTCACCCACACCCCCTCCTCCCACCCACACTTGCTACTTGCACTCTCACGTTGCAAGTTTGTTGAATATTTTTAAATTATATCCTACATTCCTTTGGACATCGACAGATCAATATTTTAAAGAGGGATGGAGATGGTTGAGGGATGGGTCGCAGAAAGCAGGGCGATAACATGCGATAACAAGTTTTATACATCGAAATTTTCTGCGTATTCCAATTCCAATAAACTTCTCTGTTCTGTGTTCAGTGTTCTTGTAGCTATGCTTTGTGTTGGAATAAGACCACCGTCATGCGGTTACGTCACAGGCTGCTTGCATGATGCCAGTACACGTGGTACGTGGGTACCAAGCACATGTCAGGCAGCAGAAGTGCCACATGTGAGCTGAATGAACACAAACTTACTAGATTGGCCATACTCAAGTGCCAAAGGGTAAGTCATGCATGGATCGCCAGATCTTATTATGAGTGAGATATTGAGGGAGGCTTTTATTCAACCGCAGTTTATGGTAAAAAGTGACACAGCGAAGTAACTCCCCCTAGGCTTTTACAATGAAATTGAATTCATTATTTTAAAAACACAAACATGCTCAGGAATTGAATGTTATTATCATTATTATTGTTATTATTCATTTTTTCTACTTCTTCATTTTCTTCTACTTAGTATTATTAACAATAATAATAATAATAATAATAATAATAATAATAATAATAATAATAATAATAATAATAATAATAATAATAATAATAATAATAATAATAATAATAATAATAATAATAATAATAATAATAATAATAATAATAAAATAATAATAATAATAATAATAATAATAATAATAATAATAATAATAATAATAATAATAATAATAATAATAATAATAATATAATAATAATAATAATAAAAACATATTATTGCTAGTTCATCCTAAATTTCAAAAGCCGTCTCTGTCCGTCGGTTATGTGCTTTCCCTTTATTTTCATACACCCGGTCATGAACTGCTCCTCCTTCCTCAAGTTCCTATACTAAGTCAAAGGCCTCCTCAGGCCCCTCATTATTGCAAACCCTGTTATATATCCCTCACCATCCCTTCAGTTTCACATTCTCCCTCATTTTTCTTATTTTTGTCAAAAGCGCCCTCCTCCCCCCTCTATACCGCCTCCATCTATTTTTATGTATGTTGCAGTGATGGCAGTTATATGTGGGTTTCTGGAAGTGGGGACAGTGATGATGTGGGAAGTTTTTATATGTTACATCCATGTTCTGTTCACATAGTAATTGTAATTAGAATGAAGTCTTATCCAGTAGCAGAACATTTTGACCCGTGACTAAGAATCATCTAATAAAGATACAAAAATATCATAAGTCTCTTTAATTTTCCTTTTTCAATATTTTCGCTTCAAAAATAAACTTCATGTATAACTAAAGAAAAGTGAAAAAGAAATATGAAGAAAAAAACGTCATACTTGTAACAAAAGTCACATTTGTATGAATTGTTACCAAACAGAGTTTTAGGTAAATGTGCTTGAGGCACATGGTTAGCATATATTTATCATGTTTTGCGATTAGCTTACACTTAGCGTATGCGCTCTGATCATATACGATCACCATTTGGTGCTTTCATGGGATAGCTCCTGTTTACAACGTATAGTAAACTATGCTTATAGGCCAGCATAGTATGAGAATTTACTGGGTACAGTTGCACAGAGTATAGAAATGGTCTTGAAATCCCATTGAAATAATTGAAATAATAACCAATAAAAAATAATATAACACAATTTTCTCGAAACCCCATACCTATCCTGCCCCCATCCCCTCCTCCTCTCATCCCCGCACTCTATCACCGCACCCCATCCCCAGTCTCCGTCCCCCATACCCGCCATCAACTCGGACTTATCTCCGCCCCCATCCCAACCCCTATCTTGGCCGCATCCCAGAATCCCATAAACGTTCTCATCTATCCCATCCCTGCAACCTATCCCGGCCCCAATCCCCAAATACCATCCCGCTCCCATCTCCCCCACCCCCGTCTTCCATCCCGCCCCGAGCAAGAGCCTCATCTAAGCGCCATCCAAACCCCCATTCCCCCATCTCAGAATCACATCCCCGCTCTCCATCCCAGCACCCAATCTCCGCATTCCATCCCAAATACCCGTCCTCCATACCCGCCCCAGCCCTCCAGCCCTCGCCTCACATCTCCCAGTACCCCATATTTGTTCAATAGCCCCGTATTACCGCCACTGCTTATCCGAAAATGCTAAAAATGATTTCAAATGCGTATGTATGTATATGTGTGTGGAGGGGGAGATGCGTTTTGATGCGGAGGAATGAGTGTGTATTAAATAATAGTGATAGTGATATTAAGTGATATTAAATGAAATGATAGTGATATTAAGTAATAGAGTAGAAAAAAGGAAAAATTACTCACACCGAACAAGCCGGATGTTTGACAAATTAAAAAAAAATGAAGCAAATAAACGAAAAAAGACAAAGATAGCTTTAGCATTGAGAGTTATTTCCGTTACTAATGCAAGGAAATTTAAAATCAATTTTGATGAGTGATAACAGACATCGCCTGTAATACACCCGTTTGTGTATTGATTTTTTGCTTTTTGCTCTGATATGGTTACAAAGCCAACCTTACTTGACTTATTTATTTTGTTGAGAATTGATCTCATTTCTTAATGCTATTGTTTAAATGGTGAACAAATGCGTAAAATAAGACAAATATGTGAAATAATTTGTTTCATGTGAAGATATTGTTTCTGTAAACGTACATATATTTGTACCGCATAAATTATCAAAATATGCAAAAAATTTTTGACATAGAATTTCTGTGCAATGTGCAATGTGGAAGTTCCTAGAAAAAAGTAATATATTTCTTGCTAGGAACTGCCTAGGAAGTTCCAAGGAAGAAGTGATCCATTTCTCGAAAAGTACAAAAATTGTCCGATCGACTAAAAAAGCATGAATCGTATGCAAGACCCCTTAGGAGTGCTTCATACCAAAAATGAACGACATTGGATAAAAAATGCAGGTGGAGATACATTTTAATTTTTTCTTCAAAATTTCCCAAAAAATTCAAAAATTATCCGATCCACTAGAAGAGCGCAAGCCGTACGCTCGATACCCTAGGGAAACCTCAAACCGAAAATAAATTATATCGGTTTAAAAATGTAAGAGGAGATGCCTTTTGAATTATTTTTGAAACTTTTTTCTGTGAGATCTTTTATTATCGCCCATTTTTATAACGGTTTTTAATTAAATACCAGGGCTGGCAAAAATCGGATTTGAAAAAAAAATCAGGATTTTTGAATTTTTTTATTTAATTTTGATTTTTTTATGTTTTTGATTTGAATCAAACTGAAAAAATAACCGACAAAATATCTAAAAGCACCACCTTTTAGTTGAAGACTCGAAGCACTCTCTTGTACTACAAAAAACATTTACATTTCAAAAACTCTGTGACAATTACCAAATGTTCAGATAACTGTCTTCAAGTTTTTCATTTATTGAGCGATCGCTAGCCAGTTTCTAGCCTTTTCCACTCCGAGATTTGTTCAATTAACAATCGAAAAAGCAGTGATGTGGAGGTGGGGGGATTTAAATAACCTCGCTCGACGCGTAACACTATACTTTCTTTACAAGCACACGCAGTTGAGAGAAAGGTAGGAGTACGTTGGAGATATCGATGCTACCGGGAGTTTCTGAAGATTAGTTGTGTGATGACATATCCATTTAATAGTACTTCCTCAAACAGTCATAATACTATGAGATTCAAGGGTTTCTTTTCAAACACCACAGGCAGTAAGCTGCTTAAAGCGTGCTGCCCCTAGCTAAACCCCTTTTCCCTACCTCGGACGCTCATGTGCACTAATAAGCGTAACATATGAAATGCCTTGTTTAAACAAAGGCGTCTCCCAGTGCCTTCAATGAACACAGTCTGAATGACACACATGTTAAATAGAAAAAAAGAGAAAAAAATCGTGATTTTTTTTTATCAAGTGATTTAAATTATACCAGCCCTGTTAAATACTACTAGGTACTAATGAAATTTGCTATTAAAGAAGTGTTAAGCTGAAATCAAGCGTAAATGCTAGCCGCAATTGTTTGTGTTCGATAACACTCTTCCAGCAGAATGGACGAGAAAATCTAGGATCCCAGTCTGTTTTCTTCCTTCACATTTCTTGATAACTTCCTAGGTAGTTCCTAGGAAGAAATGTATCAGTTCTTCCATGGAACTTCCTAGGTAGTTCTTAGGAAGAAATGTATCAGTTCTTCCCGGGAACTTCATATGAAGAAGTGTATCAGTTCTTCCCAAGAACTTGTTGGGAAGTTCCTGGGAACTTCCTAGGAAGAAGTGTATCAGTTCTTCCTTGGAACTTCCTAGGTAGCTCTTAGGAAGAAATGTATCAGTTCTTCCCGGGAACTTCTTGGGAATGTTCTTGATGAAGTAGGAAGAAGAAATGAGCATCTGGGTCTTTGGTATCAACCTCTTCGTTAGTGTCGAATGAAAATGAACAACTCTACCCAGTAAACTTGCAACAACGTTGCATAGACGTCGCATTCGGTATCAGATCAACGTCCATTTTTGGATGTTTATGGAAGTCAAAACAACGTCAACTTTCTGACATTGGATAGACGCCGACCGATTTTCGGTTGCAAATGGATGTCAAAGCATCGCCTCTCTTCCGGCGTTGTAAAGACGCCGGAAAATATTTCGAATTGCCATCCAGATTGCACAGATTACTGTGCCGTCACTCTCCGTCACAGTAACCCCACCCTTGGATTGTCTAGTCAAGCAAGATAATATGAAGTTGATTTCCATGGATTTTTTTTCAAAAGTAGATAGTGGAAAAACTTTCATACACTTTCAAAAACATTCTTTAAGAGGCTTTGACAAAATCATGATCACAAACCCACCTTTATTATAGGACCGACGTCCAATTTTCAAAGTACTCCTGTGACCGTGAAATGTAAACTACAGCAATATTCACACTGAGTTCCATTAAAATCCTTTTTTTGGACTTTCCGTAACTGTTTCCCCACGGCAATCAAAAACCAATAAACGCCGGAAGTTGTGTCCGTAAATGCGTCAAGCCTCTGAATTTGCTTTTCGTCACTTTTATACGGGTTTTTAGCTAAAGAAAGGAAATTGTCTCATTGTAGTTCGAGTAGTCCCGGCCTAAATATTGGCTAATTAGAATCGGTAGTACACTAGTTCCAAGCCTCTTTCTCGTATTCCGTGTGGTACCAACCACACTCGCTTATATGCAAGCTGGTTTTTTTGTTGGCAAAAGTCAGTTAAAAGGTGCTTCTTTTCACTGTTTAACTTATATTCTTCGGAGAATGAGTTTTCTTGTCTGGGAGTTAAATCTAAATCATGCAGCTTGGAGATTTTTCCTTAAAGCTGTTCGTAAATATGTCTTTACAAGTACGGATTTCCAGGTGCTCTTCCCCGGAGAAAATTTACTGGTGTGTGTGGTGATTGTTGACGCTCCTTACAGGATAACAGTTCACCTCAGTCAGCGGATGTCTGGTTTGACCTCAGGCTATTAACAGAATTTTGTGTGATACAGTAGCCCGTTAATTTAGCTTGGTGTCTAGCAGCAGTCAACCAGAAACTCCTAAGCTGAGCTAGGCTCCTTGGCAGTGTATGCACACAGAAGACCCGACTTTAATCGACAAATTATGACACCCGGGAGCAATAAAAGCTCTTGGTACGACCGAATACACACAACAGCTTGGTTCAGTTTCGGTACCGAGTACCGATTGCATACCAAAGCCTTGGCTCGGTCCTGGTACAAGGTACCCACTGAATAACTGGGTCTTGGTTAGCACTTGGTACCGGGTAGGCTAGTTTTCACCTGAAATTCTGCCACTGTCGCCGAAGATCATGCCACAAGCCAGTCTTTTCAATTCTCATGCTCAGTGTACTCTGATGGAAGTCTCACGTGGATAAAGACAAAAAAAGTCCAAGGAAGCCTTAGAAGAGGAAACTTCAGAGGCAGTCATTGAAACTGTCATCCCATTTGAAGATGACCAATCAATTCGAAGCAAGGGCTTGGTAGCCTTGTGACTGGATACTACAAGGATCCTGCCTAGGGATGCCTTGCCAAAAAAGGAGATGTAATTTATTCGGCCTCCTCCTCGATTGGATTGGTCACAATATGACCCGCAAACCATAGCTGTAAATACACTCTCTCCAGGAAAGTACAACACCGGAGGGAGGACCCAGAAGCAGCAAGTAGACGTTCCATACGCACCCTATCCCCTCCGGATTTCTCAAAGGAAGACAACGGAGTGCACGTCTATGGTTCCCAAAGACTCCAGAAAATTGCTAGCTTGGCAGTAGTATGCTGCGGTTCTCAGAAAATCCACCGGACATCAGAACATCAAAAGTCAGATGACCCACAGACCATAAACCCCAGGCTTCCAGGACCAGACTGGAGGAAGCACCTGGCAAGCCTATTTCAGTATTTAGAGATGTGGTGAAGCTCAAGACTCACCTCAATATATCTGCGTCATGGTTCCTTTCTACGGCATTGTTGGTCGAGTGTAAAGTGCCATCGCGAGCCTTATGCCAGGATATGGCTTCTGCAGCCAGGGTGACCCAGAGAAGTACCAAGCCCTTTAGGACATAGTGAACTATGGAAAACTAGTAAGGGTTCTTGAGCAAGTTTTTAGGCATCAAACAAATAAAAGGAAAGGGTTTAATCACATGTCCACTCTGAGCAAATTTCTCCGCGTGACCTCGTTTCAAATGGACACAGGACAGGCAATATAGAAGTTCTAGGCAAGGGTAGGCAGGGGTACCTCAATAGGCCTATCAGATGCATACCGATATGCATCCCTGCAGCAATCAGTAAGACATATGTTTTAGATAGGAACGAGATACTAGTTTTGTTTTGTATATGAGCTCTGGGTGGCAAGCGACCGCCTTTAAAAGTCACACCAATTGGTTAGAGCTCCGAGTCATTTGGATGATCTAAAAAGCTATCGAAAAAACTAGAAGACTCTAGTATTTCCAGACAACTCTACAGTCGTGGGGTACCTGAACAAACAGGGAGGCTAGTCCTCTAGCTTTCAAATCCGACATTTCAGATCCTACTGTTTTCTCGAAATCACAGGATCCAGTTTCGGCTAATCATTTAGCGGGTTAACTCAATGTTCTTGCAGATCTGGACAGGACAAGTCATCTATACAGAATCTTGGCCCCCGGTATCTCGAATTCTGGACCTGTATACCAGTTCTATGACAAAACAAGGGTTGTCTCCTCATACCCTCATCGACGGCCGAAGTTTTCCACACCTTCCAGTTGAAGTTAAAAATAAAGAACCGACATTCTAAAACTGACAGTTGTAAGGGCCTGGTACTTGTAGGTTTCAAGGGAATTCCTACGGTTAGGATCATCTGGTCTGGCAAGATTAGACCAGAAATTTAAGGGAATCTGGGTAATCTTGCATTAGCGTCCTTGATAAAAGGTGGTCCTCGTATGGCTAGGGAAGGGTTTGTCGCCTTTAGATAAATGCGACAGATTGCTCGGCTCTCATTTTTCTTTTCACAACAAGTGTTGGAATGCGCGCAGAGCAAAGCTAAATTCCACCTTTTCAACAAAAAGAAAAGGTCTTAATTCGGGACTTAATTCGTCTTCTGAAAATTGAAAATAAAACGTTTCTATATGACCTGACTGATCAGCTTAAAGGTGTGGCGGCCGACTTTTTGCACCTATAAACCATGAAGCAATCAAGAGTTTCTTTTATCTTTGAACTGGGTCCTTTTGGAATGCCGTTACCTGGAGAACATTGTTAAGAGATAAAAGGTCTAATCGCTTATATGTGTACTCCTAATACAATGAAAATGTTGCATATAAAGTGTCAACTTTCGGAATGTATCTTATAACCGACTTTACGTTGTTAAGCAATAAAAACATACATTGTATAAGCAGTAGTTCTCAGTGGTTTCGCGAAAATTATAGTGAGCTATTTAGGGGAGTACAAGAGTCCTTGAAGAAACAATAAATACTAATTTCACAACGCGTAATAATTTCAAAGAAAAGTTTATTTTACCATAGACTTACTTATGCAAGCTCATGCAAGCTCATCGGATCGATTTGTTAAAGCTTACCATTAGGCTAATCTTGAATACATTATAATGGCAATCTCAGTATGTAATATTTGCAGGTAACTTAATAAAGGTTACATGAAGAGCGTGATTAACAAACTGCACTGTCTTATGGTATCATACAACAAATTCATAACATATAGTACACCTCTCAATGCAAAGGTATTTAAGGTGTTCTTGAAAGATATTCCCGTAATGTTGTCATGTGAATGAATAATCAACATGCAACCTTTTAATCGTGTCATAAACGTTAAAAACTTTTTATTTCACATTTGTAACTTGCAAAAAGGCTTATCCTTAACCGATTTAAGAATGAACAGGATAAATAACTAGAGAACTACCTTCAAAGTTTTCAGCACTATCTAGCTTCTATTTTTGATAATGTCATGTTGCGACCAACAATAAAAGCGTTAATATATTGCACAGAAATTATTAGTTGCTTGTTATATGACACAACTTATTGTCATTATTAAGATTTTAAAATACACAAAAATAAAATTTAAAGCATAAGTACTATGAATTGAAATGGAACTGTAATTGTTTTCTTGATCAAAATTCACAACGGTTATTCCAGAAAGCAAATTTTTTTCCAGAAAATTTTGACTAATGCGTTTCATACTTTCTAATAAGGTTATTTATCAAATTTGACGTGTCGTCGAAAACTGTAACGCAATATGAGAAACACCTGGATACTGCTTAAAATATGATTTTCTTTATCTTTCGTCGTTAGAAACCAACACAACATCAAATGAGTGTATATGTTACTCATTCTTAGTCTTTTTTCTAGTGGAATAATCCGTCATTAAAACTGTTTAGTAAGTTAGCTCGCATTGCATTACAGGATGATATCAAACAACGCTACTATTTAGATTCCATAAAAGCGATACATGAAATACAGTTCTGCTGTTCTACTCCATCGCTTTGCACACCAACAGTGATAACGCCGAGTTCAAAAAACCAGTGCAACATGATATAAAATATTCTTTCACATCCCCTGTGGTGTTATTTTCTGTGATTTATATTGTAGCATTTATAAGTGTTGTTAAAAGAAGCAGTGTTAATGCTGAACACTTGAAAAATAAGTAATGTCAAACTGAATAATCACTGTTATAATCATATCAAAAAATGGAAATAAAACACTGATCTTATCTTTTAAAATAAGAAACCTGTCCAGTTTTCAAAAACATATAACTATATGGTACATACATATTGGGAAATGTAAAAAATGTTTACTCTGAAATTGCAGATAGCTTTTTTAAGGATTTAAATCGAAGTGTTAGTTTATGAGTACATTGTTCATTGCGTTTTAAATTCTGTTGCATATTTTTATCATTATATATATTGTATCATCAGCCATGTAGCTCGATTCTACAACGGATTGCTCAGCAAATTTCTGAGCGCCCCGTCCACTATTTCTGTCATCTACAGGCCTTCGGAGAATTGTTTCTTCTGTGAGTTCTTTTTCTATTATATCTGCATTTGAACCGTCGACATTAAGCAAGGTAAACTTAATTTTGTGATGGAAAGGCCATTGCAAAATAGCATCGTATTCACCCCTCAGAATAGCTGCGAAAACACTCAAATGCGTGCCATGACCTTGACTGTTACCATTAAGATACACCTTCCCGACAAACTTGTAGCCAAAGCGTGACGTGTAGAAGGGCTCGCTGGTATGGTAAGCTATGACGCCAGTGGATTCATCATTCTTTCTACTGGCATAATTATTGATCTTCCACACGAATTGCCCATCTGTAAAATTTGCAAAGACATCATTTGACATCGCATGAAACAAGAGAAACAAATGCAAAGTAACCAATTGTTGTGGTTGTGGATGACTATGAACGGGAAACGATTTACGATTAATCGTCAACCACAAGCAGAAGTCTATCATTCGTATCAACTGAAACAAGAATGCAAACGATATATCAGTTTCAAGGGTTATTGATTAATTGAGTCTAACTAAGAGAGAGAGAGAGAAAGAGAGAGAGAGAGAGAGAGAGAGAGAGAGAGAGAGATAGAGACAGAGAGACAGAGAGACAGAGAGAGAGAGAGAGACAGAGGCATAGAGAGAGGAAAACGAAAAGGGGAACACATTTTCATAGTAACAGAACTCGAGATTGTGTGGGCCGTTAGGCTAATCTATGGGCCGACAGGAAAGCATAAATAGCTTACCTCCATGAGCGAAGGTTAAACTTCCAATTTTGCTGTCCAGTTGTGCAACACGACTTTCAAGTGCTTCAACAAATAGAAACAAACCAACCATTAAAAGTTGCAGAAATCATCTATTTCATTTTTGATTATAGAGCCCATTAGTATATCACAAAAAAATATTTGCTATAGTCCCGGTTAAGCTGGGAGTTCATTATCAACTATGGGATGGGTCCAGTACTCTTATCGGGCAAAATATAAATGCGGCAGGCGATGTTGAAGAAAAGTCTATTGATTCAATAAAACCTAGAATGTATGCTAGAAGCTAATTTGCACTTTAAGTGACGTTTCTTGCTTCCGGAGAGAGAGAGAGAGAGAGAGAGAGAGAGAGAGAGAGAGAGAGAGACAGAGAGACAGAGAGAGAGACAGAGAGAGAGACAGACAGACAGACAGACAGACAGACAGACAGGCAGAAGGAAACGAAAAAAGAACGTTTCCAAAGTAAAGGGACACGAGATTGTGGGTGCTGTTAGGCTAAGCAATGGGCCGACAGGAAAGCATAAATAGCTTACCTCCATGAGCAGAGGTTAGACTCCAATTTTGCTGTTCATTTGTGCAACAAGGCTGTCAAGTACTTCAACAAATAAAAAACAACTATTAAATGTTGAAGAAATCATCTATTTCATTTCTGATTGTATAGCCATTTATTATATCAGAAAAAATATTTGCTATAGTCCCGGGTAAGCTCTGAGTTAATTATCTACTATGGGATGGGTCCGTTATTCTTATCAGGAAAAATGTAAATGCGGCAAGTGATGTTGAAGAAAGGTTTATTGATAAAAATTATTTAGAATGTGTACTTGAAGCTAATTTGCAGTTTGATTGACGTTCTTTGCACCTGGCGAGAGAAAGAGAAAGAGAGAGAGAGAGAGAGAGAGAGAGAGAGAGAGAGAGAGAGAGAGAGAGAGAGAGAGAGAGAGAGAGAGATAGATGGGCCGACAGGAAAGCATAAATAGCTTACCTTCCCAAGCGAAGGTTAGATGTCCAATTTTGCTGTCCATTTGTTCAACACGGCTTTCAAGTGCTTCAACAAATAAAAAACCAACTATTAAATGTTGCAGAAATTATCTATTTCATTTTTGATTGTATAGCCCATTAGTATATCAGAAAAAATATTTGCTATAGTCCCGGGTAAGCTCTGAGTTAATTATCCACTATAGGATGGGTCCATTATTCTTATTAGGAAAAATGTAAGTGCGGCAAGTGATGTTGAAGAAAGATTTATTGATCAAAATGATTTAGAATGTGTGCTTGAAGCTAATTTGCAGTTTGATTGACGTTCTTTGCACCTGGCGAGAGAGAGAGAGAAAGAGAGAAAGAGATAGATAGATAGATAGATAGATAGATAGATAGATAGATAGAGAGAATACAAAAGGAATAATAAATAGATTATTGCCGTTAGCGGTGTTCAGATTAGCATTTGTATTATCCTGTTGTGCAGCCCAAACTTTATCAATAAAAATAAGCTAATGATTGCAGAAGTCATTACTTTTAACTTTGAAACACAAAATTTATTTCTTTATCAGAAACCACTTTTATATAGTTTCGTGCAAATTATGTATTGGACAAAATGTAAGCTTTTGAAGTAACTATTGAATGCCCTTACGCACTCATATTGCTAAAAGCTAAAACAGAACATTTTGTGATCGCCCAGATAAATCTATCCTTGATTACAGGTGGCCTTTCTTGTGCAAAATTCTGTAGATTAATCTCACTTTTAGTAAAAAGGCCACAAACCAACTGCTCTACAGAATATTATTCAAGGGCACCTGTAGTCTGATTTAGATGCAAAATGCATCATACTGTTAACTATGTGATGAAATTTACCCTCAAATTTGCGATTAAACATGTTTTCCGTCCGCAGCAACCTATCTCTGTCACATTTTTCATTGTCCTTGTTATTAAAGCATCCATATCCCGTATTTTGACCAAATACAAATCCAAATAAAAGCACAACTAGTGATATCAATATAAATGTGTTATTTGGTGACATTTTAGAAAATGAATAACGATGTTCGTATTTTTATTCGTGTTATGAACTATTTCCAACAAGTGAATATTGAAAATGTTAACGCGTTGTAGAAGCTGCCAAAAGTATGCAAACAGTAAACCCCAGTGAACCTTTTATTCTGCGATTGTAAGTGCAGGCTCGTAATTCTTCCTGGTATTAATAAACATGTGCATTCTTACAAAAGACCAAAAATAGAAAATGAAAGCACTGTGCCTGCCATTCTGGATTTCCTAAAAAATGGTCTTGGTTAATGGAATAATGATAAAGTACATGGCTGACTCTGTGTTCTGACACAAAAAATTCAATTACGTAAAAATTGTGCATGGTTTTGAAAATATAAATCATGAATTCTTGTTGGAAGTCTACGAAAGAACACAATAATATGAATATGTTTCATTATTGACTGAACCAATTCCTTACTGGTGAAGTAAGCACTACATATAGTATAATTTATACAAAAGGTCAACGACACGAATGCATTATGAATATTTTATTTGCATTTTCATAGTTCATCCGTCTACAGAAAACTGGAAAGTAAAATCTACATCTAATCTGATAGGAAGGAACATTTTGCCAGTAGTATATCTGAATATTTGTAAAGCTTAAAATTTGACGCTTTATCCTTAAGGAAACGTTTTCTCGAAAATATATTGTCTGTCTTGATCTGATTACAATAAGCTTTATTTTCTTACACTTTTACATCTTTCATATTATATCAAACCAACTATTTGATTCTTGCAGCAGATCTCACTAATCAGACCCCTTGTAAGGATAAGGCTACCTTAATCACTGAGCAGTTATGGTTTTATATGTTTGACTGGAAGAAAAAAGTATAAGGTATATTTGTTGGTCTAGTTTGGAATTTGCTGATGGCATTGAGTCATGAGAAACCCCTTGATCCGTATTCCATGAAGTTAGTTGACGTGGTCTTGGCTTCCGTTTTTCACACTAAAACCTTTCTCAGGTACAATATGTCGGTGGGGATCTAATTATCTACATTTTATGCTGCCCAAAAAGCTCGAGGAATCTTCCATGGGGATAATTTGCTATTTTCAATGACAGCGTACTAAAATATGTAAGTTATTTAAAATGTTTTTCCAAATATTTTGTTTTATTAATATGCTAATCCTACCATCATATTAGAATTTTTTTATTATACTGTAAAACAGTCAAAGCAAAGAGTGGAATATCCTCTCTTGTTATGTCGCTATTGTCTTTATTCGTTTAAAAGTCTTCTGTAAATTAAAATGATAAACAAATAGTTTCATAAGAACCACTTAGCTAGTTGTTTGGGGGCAACATTCGTATTAAAAGCAAAATCTGAAATTAAGGTTTTACACTACAATGTCAATATAGCTTTTATTATTTCTCAATAGTAAAATACTAACTAAAGAAGTTGTAAAGAAGTTGGTGGCAAGGTTGCAAATTAAGAAAGCTCCATTTATAGGATTGCGAATAGAAGTCTTCTGAAACTATTCTGCTTAGATTTCTAAGCAACCAATTAATCTGATAAGGTTTTCTTCTTTCTTATTTTCAAATTATTACAACCCTAAGTTATATATATTTTTTTTATTTAACAGTCAGATTGTTTACATCATACCAGTATAGATTTGGTATGATAAAGAGACAGCATTAAAGTAAAATTTTAGTTATCTGTGGAAAAACAGTAAAATAATAATACATTCTGCTAGTCTGAGCATGTGCGTCAAAACTTACATGTAGAAATGGTGTGGGGGAGTTTTGACTACTAACGAATCATCCAGATGAATTGGATTGCCTGCCAGAAAAACAGTGGATATTCATTTATACATTTAGTCAAATGTTTAATTGACAGTGGAATTTGCCTGACGCATATTAGAATTAGCTTATTTTATATGAAAGATAATATTATACTTTGATCTATTAATTTTTTCTTGTCCTTCAGAACTGATTGCCATAAACAAAGATTTGTTAATTTTCCTGATATTTAGACTATTATTCACTTTAAATAAATAAATATATTAAATATTTCAAGTATTTGATGGAGTATAACTTCATGTTCAGCATAACCTTTCAGAAATTTTATTTATATTTAAAGACGGAGTATTATCTTGTAAAACACTGCTTACTGGAGCTTTCTTAATTTAATTGCTTCGAGAAGGAATATTTGCATATATTTCTCATAAGTTGTTTCAACAACTTAAAATTTTGATTCGGTAGATATATAACTTTAACCATCTTACCACCGGTGGATATTTAACTTTAACTTTAACCATCTTATAGGGATTGATAAATTAGTCATCCATGGCTATTTCTTTTTTAACCCGAACGAAAAATAAATTTGAGTATCTTCGTTATTGGTTTTGGAAAAAATCTTAAAAATATCTGTGTACCTTGTTAATCAATAATTGTTAACTGTTTAAGCATATCGTTTCTAATAGTTTCCAATACAATTGCAAAAATTAGAGTGGACCGTTTTTGAGGATTGAAACAATGTTTATGTCAATGGCAAGTTTATTTCACCACATTGTTATTCCATGAAGCATTTGTGCATTGGTTTATATTGCTATAGCATGCCAGCACACCAGTTTTAGATGTTGTACTTGATTATAATGTTGACATTAGACTTATAGAGACATAGGAAAGACTACATTTTTGATGCAATGTCACAATGGATTGTCAAAATTCCCAATATCAGGATACACAGATGTTTTCATACAGCCATGAAATTGCCATGAAAGCCAAGTAAGTAAAATTTTTTACTGTTTCTACCTTTCTAAATGCCTTCAGTCCTAATACAATTTAGGACTGATACCTTCACGAGTATTTCTCTTGTGAATATATCGCAAGAAAAAGAACCTTCTACGTCGAGCTAACAACTAAAGAACCATTTTTAGTACCTTTCAGTTTCCATGTTTTGCAATGTACTCATGAATAACTAAAATGCGACATTGCGTCACAGCGACCAACCGTTGCTAATATTGTGGTTTATCACATTCTCTGATTCATCGATGTTGAAGTGCTGAAAAATAGAATTAATTTGAGCTATATGTGGTTTTTGAGTGGTCGCATGCATAAAGAGTATCATATATTCCTGTACGCCATGTATATTTTAGCTTTTGACCACAGTCAAACAAAAGTATGGAACATTTGCCTGTTTGAAAGATTTAATTTTTGAACCTTTACTCAACCATTAATCAACCTGGTAAATACATATAGAAAACTTTGTTTTGTCATCGGCTTGTTCTTGGTTTAAAATATACCTCTAAGGGCAAACCATGTGTCAGCTGTTATACACTCAAGAAATACATTGATTAAATATGCGTTTCGTTATATTTACATAAATTATTTGAAACTTTTCTTAAAAAGCCAGTGATAAGTTTTTTGTTTGTAAAACTGAGCACTGTAATTATTTTCATTTTCGAAAATATCTCTTAATTATCGGTACGATTCAAGAAGCATAAGTCAGCAAGGAGAGAGAGAGAGAGAGAGAGAGAGAGAGAGAGAGAGAGAGAGAGAGAGAGAGAGAGAGAGAGAGAGAGAGAGAGAGAGAGGAGGGAGGGAGGGAGACAGAGAGAAAGACAGACAGACAGACAGAAAAGAGAACAAAACATTACAAGCAGGAGTGCATAGATAGCTTACCGCCATTCGCTGAGTTCAAATAAACAATCGTGTTGTCTTGTTGTGCAATGCGACTTTCAAGTGCTTCCGCAAATAGAAACAAATAAAAAACTACGTATTACAAAATTACAGGTTTATTAGCTTTCTAGAAAGTAGCCCATTTATTTTAATCCCATACAAATCGAGTAACAGATTGAAAATATTGGCGCAATTAGATAAATATGAACAATGAATCATTTTAGCCAGTTTTTTCATTGACTTGGCTTAAAGTCTATGCCTGTTTTTTATGCCCCTGTATATTCTGAAGGGGCAAATTTTAATCTCTGCATTAATATTTCTGGTTTAATCTGAGGAGTTTACTAGGAGATATGTTACACGCAGTGTTATTAATTCTGTTAAAGAAATATTGCAGAATAATGCCCTGTCAGGAGCAGAAGAAGCTGTTAAAAGCTATTAGCTAAGGAAGGTAGTGCCTTATAAAATAACTTATATGGTTATTTTTAATAGTTCTTGTTGGCGCTTATTATTTTTTTCGATAAACTAGCACACTTCTACAGACATGCTAAATATAGCATAATCTTGTTTGGAGACTATAATATTATAAATGCGCATTTTGCCTGGTGTTTGTGCTGAAGTCTCTTTCTCCTAAGTTTAATTGATAAATATGCAAGTTTGAATTGCATATTTACAAGCATTTAGGTTCAAGTTTCATGTTTGATATGTTACAGCAGTGTTATTAATTCTGTTAAAGAAATATTGCAGAATAATGCCCTGTCAGGAGCAGAAGAAGCTGTTAAAAGCTATTATCCAAGGAAGGAAGTGCCTTATAAAATAACTTATATGGTTATTTTTAATAGTTCTTGTTGGCGCTTATTATTTTTTTCGATATACTAGCACACTTCTGCAGACATGCTAAATATAGCATAATCTTGTTTGGAGACAATAATATTATTAATGCGCATTTTGCCTGGTGTTTGTGCTGGAGTCTCTTTCTCCTAAGTTTAATTGATAAATATGCAAGTTTGAATTGCATGTTTACAAGCATTTAGGTTCAAGTTTCATGTTTGATATGTTAACTTTTCACTATCCAACTTACCCCCTATATTTGGTGTGATGCATATGTGCATATGTGCTCAGATGTACAAATGACTTACATCTGATTGATCCTAATTTGAAAAAGTTAAATTCAGGATGTAAATATGTTATAATATGTCCTTCCATTAAAAAGAAAATCTTGATTCAGTATTTATCGTTTTTCAGTGACGAGGTAAATGAATAACCTTGAAAAGAAATGCTCCAAATTTAAAAGCAGATCGGGATCTACGCAAAGCACAACTCCGTCTGGATCTAGCTCTAAGTACATAACCACTCCGCAGATGGATTTCATGTATGGACGTACGGCAATTAACAGAACAGCTAGTTCGAAGTGGAATTCAGATGCGGATTAATTAAAGCGAGGCTTCCAGTGAGTGGAGAAAAACCACATCAGTTCGTGGACTAAAATAATACACCTAAGAGTTTTGGCGTAACAGTAGAAAGACAAAAATAGTAGTAAAGCAAGTAGTAAATCATCAAAATATCGATAATCCAAGGTAAGTACCTCTAAGTTCGTGTAATCCAAGGTAAGTACCTCTAAGTTATTAGTGTTGGAAAATGTTTAGTAGATTATAAAAAGTGGTCTGCCTGACAGTAATATACATGATATACTAGCCGTATGGATATATCTAGAGCATCTCTTTCTTCCCACGAAAAATATAACGTTACTTCTAAAAAGAGTGCTATCCCCTTATTGGATCATTTCTCTATCCCCTTATTGGATCATTTCTACTGATCCACTAACTGCAATAATTACACACAGTTTTTTTCGCTTTTAACGATATTTGTAAACTTTTGTTTGAACTTTAATTCTTAAATTCAATATAAGAAAGCAAAAATTCGGTATGTTACTCAATAAACTGTTGCAAAAATAATAACTGTAACACTGTAACATTGTATCGCTGGCCGTAGGCGAAGTTGTTGAACAGTCCGAATTTCGCTGGAATTTCACAGGAACTCTTCTGAAGTAAGACAAATAAAGAAACGAAATGGACTTCAACGTCCCTTACAGCTTGTCTATTTCAACACTTTAAATTTCGTGGATATATTGTTGTTCGACTTTGTTTTAAATCTAGATCAAGGGTATAGTCTGAAGCGATACGACTATCCCCCACAACCTACCGGAATCCTCCTACATCGTGGAATACTAGGTCACGATTTAATATGAAATAATCAGTTTATTTATTAAAAACGCACTTTCCTTTCAGTGGATACTATAGCGAGTGTTGATGTGCCCCGCCCCCTTCCCCGCCTCCTTCCTCACGTTCCCAGTGCCACACGGTACCCTTTAACATCCTTTAACATCCATACAGGAGCCACCTCAGATCGGAAGATGCACAAGAACTCTGAAAATGAGACCACCTTGGTCATAAGTGTGTGTTATGCATGGGGCAGGGGACGGGTGAGGGGTCTTACTTCGTGGTTATCTATAATTGCAGTGAGTTGGAACAGAAAAGATGAAAAGTGAAAAAAATGGGAGTTGTATTCAGAGCTGTTGTACAAGTCACAGTCGTATATTGGTTTTTTCCTGGCAAATAAATTAAATGAATAGCGCAAAATGCTTCAGCACCCAGTGTTAGCAGTTTTATTTTAAGAGATGCTACTTTTGCCACCTGCTTAACTTATGCTGACGGTTAAAAGAGCAGGAAGCAATGACATTTCACCTCGGGTGAACAAAAGTGAACAGGAAATTCGCAAATCCATACTCTGGTCGATAAAAATGAACAATAACAATTTCTCAAACGCCCATTAGCTTTTCTTTGAACTTGGGGATCCCAAAATTGAGAGAGTGAGCATTAGGTTGTGGTGGATTGTTTCAGGGGAGCATCCATAAAACACGCAGCGCCACCCAGCAAACATTATGATAGGTTGCAGTCATAGACAAACGTCTATGACACAAAGTTAAATATATGTTGGATAAGCAACATTGTTTAGACGTTACTTTTTGGTGCCAAACAAAACTTCACTTGGCGCCGAATCAAAGATTTTGGTTGAACGTACGTCGGTTAATCAAAAATCAAAGTTTTGTAGAAATGTCGGTCTCATACCCAAACAACAAACTCGTTATGCTAACGGGTCATATGGTCATATGGGAGGGGACTTTGGAAAAAAATTATTGGAGTAAGCCTCCACCCCGCCTCCCCCACCCGTCTGTCCCCAGGGCGGCTCTTGAGCGTATTGCATCTCAACACTGTGTATGTATTCCCTTGCACTTGTAAAATAAATGCTACAGTTGCACTATCAATATCTTTATATATATATATATATATATATATATATATATATATATATATATATATATATATATATATATATCTATATATATCTATATATATATATATATATATATATATATATATATATATATATATATATATATATATATATATATATATATATATATGTAATATGCATGCAAATCCGTCCAATGTTTCCAGAGGGAACCACCAGAAAACCACTCTAATATCACGGTTGTCTGCACGAGCGCATGATGCCGGCAGATACGAATGCCACAGTCACAGCAACACTCTGGACAAGGACGTTGTGCAAGTGGTGATCGATTCCCAGCAATCATCCGCCACAAACGGTTTTGTTTGTTTGCATTTTGTTTGCTGTAAGCACATTTTTGTGGTTGACTTTACGTAAGAAGGATTTTTTGAGGGAATTTTGAAGCTTACAGGTTTAGCAGTTTATTTATAGAGTCTGTATTTAACAAGTAAGTATTTGTGAAACACACGCAGGCCCCAACCGCCCCCCCCCCAAATTCATAGGGGTATAAAGCGATGACTGACAGACAGATGGCCAGACACCCCAAACCTATAGGCCCCAGTCCGAAGGGTTGGGACCTAATTATGGCGCACAGGTTTTATGGTCAGATAACAATTTTTTACTGAGAAAAATATGTGTGTTCTTGAGATCAGGATACCGAATCCCTCATTATCCCCGACAACAAAAACAAATCCACAGTTGCAAAATCACGCTTTACTCTGGTTTGGGAGTTTCGCTGAGGTCGAAAATAATGCGTACTTCTCAGTGTGCTTTTAAAGAACATGTCGATTTTTGGCCAATTTGGCCAAGATCACATGACCAAATTTGGCCAAAATGGCCAAAAGGCACATCTAAAAGTCGAGACCTTTCTATAGAGCCCAACATCAAGTCTCTAGGCCTCTGCGTTCTCGAGATATCGCCCGTACAAACACAAGTCGATTTGCGTTTTTTGGCCAATTTGGCCAAGATCACGTGACCGAATTCGGCCAAAATGTCTTTCAAATGAGCCAAAGATCAAGTCTCTAGGCCTCCGCGTTCTCGAGATATCGCCTGTACAAACACAAGTCGATTTTTTGCGTTTTTGGCCAATTTAGCCAAGAGCACGTGATCAAATTTGGCCAAAATGGCCAAAAAGTACATCTACAAGTCGAGACCTTTGAAATAAGCCCAACATCAAGTCTCTAGGCCTCTGCGTTCTCGAGACATCGCCTGTACAAATACAAGTCGATTTGTTTACGTTTTTGGTCAATTTGGCCAAGATCACGTGTTCGAATTTAAATGGCCAAAAGGCACACCTACAAGTTGAGACCTTTCAAATGAGCCCAATATCAAGTCTCTAGGCCTCTGCGTTCTCGAGATATCGCTGGTACAAAAAAAGCGATAACAGCCAGACAGACAGACCGACGGACGGACAGAAGGACAGACAGACACCCCAAGTCTATAGGCTCCCAACCCTGTAGGGTTTGGGCCTAATAAGCACTTGTGACTTGTTTTCTTTTGCATGGGATTTAAAAGAAAAATCTCAAATGGTACAAAAACTGCTTGAAAAGAATTCAGAAAAAAACACGTGAGGTTTGGATTTCTTTTGGTTTCGATTGGGGTTCATTTATTCGGTACTCACACAGGGTCTGGGGTGGGGGAAGAGAGGGGTTTGTTCTGAGTCATAATTGCGACGTAACATATTTTGGAGGGAACGGGAAAGGGAACAGAAGGAGGCGGATTGTTCTGAGTCATCATGTAACTCAAAGCTATTGCGACTCTCTGACGTCACATATTTTACAGGATAGATTATGGAGGGGTTCTCAGAAAATATGAGGCCTTTTGGGCGCAATATCGAAGCAATTTAGCGATGCAGTTTTTTCCATGTTTGATTTTTCTTCTTTTTTTTATTTATTTGATTTTGCCTATTTTTTGTTTTGCTTGTAACATGTGTAGAAATCATACAGCCTGGCACACCGCAGTATTACGCGGCGATCGGTACCTACCTCCACATCAAATGCTCCGCCTCCAGGGCCACCCAAGTACGCTGGTTCCTCAACGATATGCGTATCCGAAACAGCGAGCATGGCTTTAATATCACAGAAAGCTTTGACGAAGCCAAAGATCGCTGGATCAGTATTTCAGCCGTTCGGGTTTAGAGCAAGACGCGGTTTTCAAATGTCAAAATGTCCATAACACCCTGGATTATGCCGTGATTGACATCCGTGTTAAATCCAACAATCCGCTAGAAAATCCACGTGCGTACATAAATCAATCCTGAAATCCATTCCACCCATCCACCTTTGGGGTAAAATAAAATTGAAAGGAAGTTTAAGGCTCGAAACTTTAAACTGCCCACCTTCCAGCCCCTATGAGACAAAAATTAAAAAGTCTAAATAAAATAAACAGAAAAAGAAGAAAGAAAAAGATGAGCAGAAAGGAAAGTGCCTAAGCGCTTACGTGTTCTTTAATTTAATCTACTTTCACTTGTTGGATCAGTTCAAAAATTTTTAGTTCAGGCAAAATATTGTGGAGGGGCTTAATACGGGGCAGGGAGGTCTGCGGAGCACGGGGGTCTGCGGAAAAGGTGGGTCTGCGGGCAGGGGTCTGCGGGGCAGGGGGGTGTGCGGGGGCATGGGGGTGTGCGGGGGCAGGGGGGGGGCTGCGAGGCAGGGGGTCTGCGGTGCATGGGAGGGGGAGGATACACTGTCATTTGCTTAGAATTAGACTAAAAATATCGAAAATGTATGAGCTAATCGGTTATAACGCTTTTGTCGTGAAGCTGATCCTGGCAAATACTTGTGGCAATTTACGTTAAAAACACGAAAATATGTCATTATGTGGCAGTTTTTTTATATTTTTTTTATTTGGAGGTGTGGCTGCGGGAGGCAATTCTTTTACCTCACTGAATACTGAAACCGAATGGGGTGTGCCAACAGCGAAAATAAAAAAAAATGCCCATTTTCCCATATGAAGTGTGAAAAGGTCCTTCATTGTGAAATCCAAAAGTCGTTATATTTAAATACAAACTACATCGCGTAATTAAAACCACCACCACCACCACAACCACCACCACCATCACTACCACCACCACCACCACCGCCACCGCCACCACCACCACCACTACGACCACGACCACGAAAATATCATACTTCACATCACCCACATGATCCCCCTCCACCCAACCAACTCCCGCCGTCCTCGCTGCCGAAGATTGTAAAGTCGGGGAAAAGCCTCTTATGGGATAGGTCAAAAACAAGTCTGAAATAAAAGTCGGAAAAGATCCTTTATTCAACGTTCTGTAATTTATTTTCGAGAATAATATAAACCACGGGCAGAAAATGATAGTGACCTGAATAACACAAGGGTTGGCTCGAGAAAGAATTAAGAATTGTCTGGTCCATTAATTGTACATAACCACCACAGTAATGCAAACATCCTGTTGGAGTGCGAACGTTGTGAAATTTTTGTACAGTTATACCGCCATATGCCTAAGCATTTATTTTAGTGCAAATGATGGTTTTGATTTATATTTCAAATTTTTTGGTTTTGATTACTGCTTTCGATTTCTATTTGTGATTACTATTTTTGATTTATATTTTCCAGCTCATTCTCATTTTTATGTGATCTTTATTTCACTGTTCATGAAAAATACATTACGTAATTGTTAAATTAATAACCGATTTTCGAAGTGGAAACTTACTTCTAAATCATAAAGGGAACAACATAATTGTTTTTAGTTTTGTGTTGTTAAGACAGGAAGTTTGTTTGAGCGTATCAGAGCCCGCTACTGGTGGAGATGACGATGCAGGCACCCACACTCACAACCAGCGATACAGGTGAGCAGGCACCCACACTCACAACCAACCATACATGTGAGCAGGCATCAACACTCACAACCAGCGATACAGGTGAACAGGCATCCACATTCACAACAAACCACACAAGTGAGCATGCACCCACACTCACAACCAGTCATATAGATAAGCAGACACACACACACTCACATCCAGTTATACAGGTGAGCACGAAAAACACACACACAACCAACCGCACAGGTGAGCAGACACGCAAGCTCTCAACCAATAATACAGATGAACAGATGTGCACAAACACAACCAGCCATACAGGTGAGCAGACACCCACACTCACAATTAGCCATACAGGTGAGCAGGTACGCACACCCGCAACCAGCCACATAGGTGAGCAGGCATGCACACACACAACCAACCATACATGTGAGCAGGTACAGACACTCAAAACCAGCCATACGGATGAGCAGGCACCCACACTCATAACCGACCATAAAGGTGAGCAGACGCCCACACTCACAATTAGCCATACAGGGGAGCATTCACCCACACTCACAACCAACCATATAGGTGAGCAGGCACCCATACTCGGAACCAGTCATACAGGTTAGCAAGAACTCACACCCACAATCAGCTATGCAGGTGAACAGGCACAGACACTCAAAACCAGCCATACAGGTGGGCATGCACACCCTCACAACCAGCCATACAGGTAACCAGGTACTTAAGCCCTCAACCAGCCACACAGGTGAGCAGGCACACACACTCATGAACACTCACAATTAAACATGCTATTCAGCAAGCAAACGCATTCAGAACCAGCCATAAAATTGACCAATATTACAACCATTATATTTCCAAACCATAACTGGTTGTGCTTCTTGTAGAATTTTGTTTTTGAAATGACTATTTGCTTTATTTATTTTTAGCTAAAACGTTGTTTAATTTATTTTGATTTCAGGACGCAGTGACGCAGGTATCTACCAGTGCTCCTTCTTGCACGCTTCATCAGGGTAAATTATTGCAGCAATTGTCTATAAAGTCACGGGTGAGTTACAACCTCAAACATGTCTCCTCAGTCCAAATTGTGACGTCTACCTGACGTTCATTAAACGTTGTAGAATCTGAAGTCAGTGTACAACGTTTGTAAAAAGGTGCGGTAGGTTGTTGCAGTTGAAAAACAAAATTGCATAAAGGTCAATGCCTGATCGCCACCAAATCGTCACTTTCACGATCGACGGTCGAAAGAACATCTTTGTCACAGTGCTTGATATATAACGTCTATCAATAGTCGACGAAAAAGGCGGCAGTGTTGACCCGGCACCTAGCCATGTCGACCAACCATCTGCAGTGAGTTCGTTGATCTTCTCATTTGTGGAAACGTAACTTTCGAGAGGGGTGGGGTGGGGTTTAGGGGCTAGAAAACTCGTCTTGTTATGTCAGTATCTCGTTTTTTCTATATCCTAACAGTAGAAGAATATAAAACGCTGATATCAGGACACGCTAATGCGACTTCAGGCTGAAATACCTGACGAATTTGACACCGTACTGGATTACTTGGAGGATAATTACATTGGCAGGCCACGACGAAATCAACGTAGACACCCCTTCACCCACATTCTTGCATGCATCTTGTAATATGCATGACAGAGCAAATGATGGACATCTCAAACCAACAATCATATCGAAGGTTGGCATCGAACGATGCTCTCTTCACTAGCCGCCTTTCATCCGGACTTTTGGCACTTCATTGGTGTCAATCACAAAGAACCAGCGCTTAACGATGTGATCATTACTCAAATGCTTGAGGTCATGACCCTAAACCTCAAACACACCTATCGAATAGCTACGATTGTCCGTGACTTTCCAAACCTTCCCATCATGGACTTTTTGAGAGGGATGGCGTACAACCTTCGATTCTAAAGATATTGATACCTTTGTGACAGTTCAGAGCTCATATATAATTTTATGAAAAAAATACAATAGCACTCTATTTCTGCTATGTTTGGCATAAAGTAGTTGTATCAATTTAAGAGTAGTAAGAACTCTATGCAATGAGTGTAATTACAACTTGGTCGATTAAATTGTAGATATATTGTGTAACAATTAATAAATCTGTAGACTGACTTTTTTTAAATTTACTTTTTCATTTGATTGGTCCGAAAAGCCGGGGGTCAAATAGCCTGATTCTATTAAATCGCGTTTCAAAGCTGTTCGTTATTCGACGAGCGGGTTTCAATAGATTCATCGTAATATTTTGTATTTAGGTATTTTCTGTCCAGCGTCAGAGCCGAGTCAGTCGTATCTAGTAGTCGGATGCCCTGCGGTACAGTACGTCGGTGAGCGTTGCAGCATTATGTGCACAGAGGGCAGCACTTACAACACACGCAGACACGGGTCCCTGACGTGTACACACCAGACAATTGCCTACTGGTTAGACAGCAGACATATGTGATGGTGAGTAACGCCCATTATGATTGGTTGTGATAATTGATTGACACGTGAACGATGATGACGTTGCGTGGTCGTTTCGCCACGCGTTCTTACGTGTGTCTTACGTTGTTGTGTTGTTATCTTTCGAAGAGTAATTTTTGAGGACAAATTCACGTCACAACATTATATCCACCAATGAGAATTAACATTTTCATTACGTGATCAAAAAGTGCCAGTGCTTGCCTCGGGGCAAAACGCACAGTTTCTCATTGTTTTATGCCAAATCTAGCAGGGCATTTTTCTTGTGGGCCGATTGCAAACATTTTGGCCTACTTGTCACATGCCAGGAAGTTAGTTCATTAAATAGTTTACCGTTCAGAAAAATTTTATTACTTAGCTTACATATCGAAGAATTTGTATTGGCATAAAACAGCGCGATAAACTCCATATATCACTCACTATGACCTCAGTTACCCACAATGCATTGCATGAGGGTGTCCGCAAGAATACAACGAATTTGGTCTGGACAAACTGAAAACAAGACGTGTTTATCTGATCTCGGCATCGGACGATCTTTGAAACAATTTTGTACCTTCGTCCGTTTGCTTAAACCTCATAATTTAACATAGACAATTGTTGTCACACAGCGTTAAGTCACGCCTGACTGTTAAAACTGGTAAAAGTAGTCAAATCAAAAATAAAAACAAAGAAAACAAAGAAACGGGAGAACAGTTCCTGTTTATAAGGTTGGACAAAAACATTAATTCAGTATTAAGGGTGTGGCACGTGTCAGATCTAATGAAACCAATTTTGGGGGTATTTTTCCTATTATTCAGATTCTTGTAACTGCTGTGGTATTTGCAATTTTTATAATGTGCAGTCCTTCAACATTTTATTATTGTTTAAATTTTTATTTTTAGGAGTTTTAACTTGGATAATGACACTTTTCCCACCCCTTATCAGATTTACAAATGTTACCAGCGACAGTGGGAACAGCTCACAGATATTCTGTTGTTCCTGTTTGTTCCTCCTAGACTGCTGTTCACAAGCATTTCTGTTTTTCACCGTAATCATTATGTGTGAGTGTGTGTCTGTGTTTGTTTGTTTGTTTGTTTTTTTTTTTTTTGTTTTGTTTTTTTTTTTTTTTTGCTGGATATATTTTAAATGATACAGTTTGTGGGCATCTGGTTAACATTTTGTGAATAATGAATAAATAAATTTTGTGATAAATAAAGAATAGTAGAGAAAATTAAAAAATAATAATAACGCTTGTTTATGTGAAAAAATCATGGTTATTTATAGCCTGCAGTTAAATTCCAAATTAGTGAACACCCATGCATATAAGCAGGAAAGAGATAAACGGATTACGTCTGAGGCGAAGCCTGCCCCTGCTCCCCCCCACCCGACCCCATTGTGTTATTCCCTGTAGCCTGTGATAACTGGCAAAGTTGTCACAGCTGTCACACTTTTCCTGATATCCAAAGTAGTGTGTCCTAAAGCCTGTAATGACATAAGTTTGTTGTTGTAATAGTTTTAAGCAAAACCCCAGGAACCAGGAAGTCACGGTGAAATAGAGTCTAGTCTAGTTTGAGTCACGTTCCTATCAGGGCCAATGAGAATTTAAGGCTCCAATGCGGTCATTTGCGTGCGGAATGAGTCAAATCTTTAAGTCGTGGCGTTTTACAAAATGGGACAAAATACGGCATAGAGAATGGGACTTTTGTTATCAAGAATGTAGGCATGGGTGCATATGTTATACCGGTGTGGGGAGGGGGAGACGAAAGGGATTTCGGTATGGGGCTTGCAGGGGTGGGTATTTGGTATGGTATGTGATATATATATATATATATATATATATATATATATATATATATATATATATTGCGTACCCGAAAGTAGACACGCAGATAATGATAGCAATTCTGAAGAAGGACGTCAAACTCGCAGAGTTCTAACTAGGGCTGTTATAACGAATCTGTCATATTTTACGTGTTTACTTCGCAAAGCTTTGAGCTCGCTTATCTCCACTTTAAGATGGGTTCCCTTTTGGTTTTAGCCTTTCACTCAGAAAAAAAAACAAACTTTTTTTGTATCCACAGAATAGCCTACACCGACATCCATCCGTCAACCAATCAAAATGAGGGAATTCTCTGGTATTTCGTCATAATTGACAATGGACATTCCTTTTAAGCGTGTGTTTGAAAAGCACAAGCCATTCTGTGTGCTCCACGAATTTTTCGCTGGGAAACTAGTAGAAAGGGGCGAATTTGCTTTTTAGTTAGTTTATTTAACTAGTAAAGGACTACTTTATCACTCTCTTTAAGTTGGATAAATTTGGTTCAGGTTTAAGACAGAGCCATCACTTGTAACTTCGGTCTGGCAGAAGTTGAGTTTACACGTAGCTGTGACATGTCGATGGTCCCGAGAAGTGTGCCTCTTTTTCTCCACCAGAAGTTGCATGATCGAGTATTTACACGCAATGGTTCGAGCACACATCCTCAGGAATTGTTTTGAGTCTTTTCAGTCCGCATTGCCTGCTTGGACTCTAAGCTTTACACAGCTGACCGTACCATGGGAGGAATGGTCAGTGTTGCTAAAGCTTGCACTGCTAAATGACTTTTTCTATCTTACATCTGCAAGCTCTGCAGGATAGAATTTTGTTCGGGCAAAAAAAAGCTGTGTCGAGGCGTTTTTCGAGCTTGTGGCACCCTTTGAACCATAAGCCCGTTTACGGGTCTTACGGGCATATTCCCATCAAAGTCCCTTTTTGGATCCATAGCAACGGCCCCCGTGACCACAGGGATCGTGATTCCACGCAGTCCCATGCTGGTTATTACGGCGGGCTTACGAGACGTCCCATGTCTCCATGGGACGCATGGGAACATTGGACTATTGGTCTCATGGGAACATGGGTCCGTGTGGGGTTATGGGCCGATGGGTTCTAATTTAGCGGAACAGGAGGAAGACGACTTCATGCAAGCTCACACCTCTCCCCTTACAGCTAGTCCCTCTAACAGGGAGAGAGAGATTTACACTCCATCGAGGGAGTTACTCACCCAACATCCCGCCATCGCACCGCAGCAGGGAGAGGAAGAGTCCGAAAAGGAAGACCCCGGAGAAGTGTCCTTAGCACCGGCTCACTTCCGCTTAACCCTACGGGAGATGGACTATGTACGCTCCCCAGGTCGTGGCCAACGCCTGTGGCGCGACACAGCATCAACAGGCCGTCGTCCGATTAGGAACCACTCCTCCCGACCTCTCATCTCCGGGGGAAGAGGGAACCCCCTCCATGACGTCATCACCCATAGCTCCAGAAGACGTCCCGTTTAGAGATGCCATACAGGAAATAGCTCGCATTGCTAATGTTACCGGTGGCACCCCAAGCCTGGAGAGGGATTACCCCCTCATTCGGATGACATCCCCGACGCCGTTACCCCACCACGATTCATTCAGTTCAAAAGGATCGCACGTTATCACGATTTCATGCCTCGAAGCACTGCTCCGTACGCCCAGGCCCATACCGCCCCTTGGACGATCAGATCCCGATGGAGGCAGTGGATCAGCGAACCCAAAGAGCAGTGTGGATGCCATAAGTGCGCAGAGATTCAAACATTCCATTAGTAGAAAAGGACGCCAAGAGCATTACGTCGTCTGCCCGTGAAGTTTTAAACATTCTGTCCTTTCAGGATCATACTCTGAAACCACTACGACCAAGGTGGGAGGATCTACGACTCAGTAACCCAGTGTCCTCCAAACTTTTGGAGTGCCTGTCTCTTGCCACCCGTGACGTCGTTAAAATCTCTACCTTCGTTATGACGTCTATGGTATTATTGAGACGGGATGCCTTTCTCCAGCACTGCTGGTTAAGTGTCAAGGGACTCCGCGACTTAAGGCACCCCCCCCCCCATCCTGAGTGAAAGGGAACTGTTTTCCCCCAGCAGATGTGGAGAGGGTGAACCAGAAGAGTAGGTAGTTATAACAGGATTTTGCGTTAATGTCGAGGATGTCGCGTGCCTCCTTCCGCCAACCGACAAAGCGCAAGAAGCAACGACACTCATCTACGGGTCACTCTCGCCCCAGTTCCAAGGTGCAGTCCTCGCCTCCGAAGAGGCCCAAGCAGTCGGGAGATATCAAGCCAAAGGTGCAGCACACCCAGCAACACAGGTAGCAGCCAAACAAAGTACCGCTAAGAGACGAGGGACTCGTGTCTTGGCGATACTTTTCCTAGCTTAGACGATCTAAAAATCTACTGTCCTGCAAGACATCCTTGCCCGTAGGCGGAAGGCTAGGCGAGTTCTGGCAGGTGTGGGAAAAATTAGGGGCTTCCGGGAGAGTAGTGTGTTGGCTCAGGAAAAACTACCTACTCCTCTTCAAGAAGGGCCCAAGGGGTCTCAAACCATCCATCCCCTTAATGCCCCCAGCCCCAGGCAACCTAGCCACCGCTTATCAGCACGAATCCGAAAAAGACTTAGCCCTAAAAGAAATACTACAGGCAAAGTAAGCTATAGAGGAAATGCGAGAAAACCAAGCAGGTTTCTTCAGCAGGGTCTTTCTGGTACCAAAAAAATTAGAGGGATGGCGGCTTGTGATAGATCTATCGTCCCTCAATCAGTTCCTACAAATAACCTCCTTCCAGATGGATACGGCACAGTTTATGAAAGAAACTTTAGGGGAGGGAATGTGGGGTACATCGATCGATCTCTCCGAAGCCTACCTGCATGTTCCCTTACACCATTCGGCCAGGAAATATCTATGTTTTCAAATGAAGCAAAAACGTTTTTGGTTTCCGGCACTCCCTTTCAGCCTCTCATCAGCCCAGTACATGTTTTCAAAGATGATGCGGGTTCTGAAGGCATGAGCACGTCTCCAGGGAATGGTTGTGTTCCAATACTTAGACGATTGGTTCTTAGCACCAATCGGAATTGACCCCAAAACAAGATATCATTTTCTTGGGGGAACGATGGGACTTGTCAGCAGCCCGGGCATTCCCCACAGCAGACATACAGTAGAAAATTTCACGGACTATCCAAAACATTTCTACCAACCGAAAGGTAAGGGTGCATACTATGGTGTCGTTGCTAGGTCAATTAGTAGCAACCGAGACGACGGTCCCGTTAGGCTGCCTAAATTACCGACAATGTCAGGCGTTGGTAAGAAGAAGGGACGGCCTCCCAAGGCAACGATGACAGTGTCGCAGTCCGCACTCTCCCTTCTCCAGTGGTTGTGCGTCCCGAATACCATGAACGAATTAGTTCTCTTTCATGCCCCTCCCCCGGAAATAGAGCTCCAAACAGAGGCATCCAGGGAGGGTAGGAGATTCATTGTAAAGGTCAGATGTGAAGGGAAAATGGCCAGGACCCTTTGCAGATATCATATCAACTGTCTGAAACTCCGAGTGGTATGGATAACTCTAAATAAGCTTTTGGACCACCTCTGGGACAAGAGTGTCAGAGTTCTTCTCGACAGTAGTTACGTATCTAAACAAGCAAAGCGGAACCAAGTCCCCTCAACTATCTACCCTGACTTCTTAAATCCTGCTTCTGGCATGGGAACACAAAATCTACGCCGTGGCCTTTCAGGAAAACTGAACGTACTGGCGGATTTAGCGTCCAGAGCAGGTCAGGTCATCCACGCAGAGTGGTGCCTAGTCCACTCGTCCTTCCGACAGGTGACACGGGAGTCCCCATGGGGCCCCAAGACGATAGATCTATTTGCCAACGCAATGACAACACAGCTACCCAGGTTCGTATCTCCATGTCCGGATCAGACTGGGCAGTAGATGCATTAAAGTGTCTATGGCCTCTGCAGGGAGTCCTCTATGCCTTTCCTCCCCAGGCAATCCTGCTACAGGTCTTACAGAGAATAATAGAACTGAGACCCCATCTCTGTTACTAATAGCCCCGTGGTCCCCAGAGGCCCAGTGGTTCTCCATACTCCTCCGTTACAAGGTGATCAAATCCAGCACGATACCTTGCCACAGAGAACTCTTATCTCAACCCTATTGGCGCCACTGCCACCCGCCCCCCCCCCCCCCGTTACTGAATCTACACCTGTGGTTCCTAACCCGTCATTCTTAGAGGAAAAAGATTTCTCCAAACACATGGAAGAAACGATGTTAAACAGCCACAAGCAATCCACGACGAAAGTTTATAGGTCGCAATGGAAATAGTTTGCCTCTTGGTGCGCTACCTCTAATCTCGACTCCTTTCGATCGTCAGCGGCAGTGGAAGCAATAGGGTCCATAGAAGGTTATCGACCCGCCATTGGTTCGAGACTTAAAGCATCTACTGGCTATGACACGGGTGAGGACGCAGCCTTGTCACAATTAATCAGACACTTCGAGGTAAATTCCCCTCCCCTACAATCTAATGTGGCCCAATGGGACCTGTCTCTGGTATTACGTTATTTGCACTGTCCAGAAAAATTCGCCGAGGAAAACATTTCCGCAAAAGACGCAACGGTAAATTTCATTTTCTTGCTAGTTTTAGGTAGTGTCCGGTTAGAGGAGAGGCGAAATCCATGCATTTGACAGGAAAGTAATAAAAGTAAACAGTGAGTTTTCCTTACAACAAGACCGGTTTCATGAGCAAGACACATAGTGTATCCAAAGGTCGGGGCACCTTCGAACATATTGCTCTCCCGGCCTTTCAAGGGGAACAAATGACCGAAGACCGAATGTCCTTATGCCCGATCAGAGCACTGCGACAGAGTCTTTCGATTTCAGTAAAATATCGCTCAGAAAAAAGACCTCGTTATCTGTTTCATGCCAAAATTCAACAAGGGCCTTTCTAAACAAACTATCTCGTACTACATTAAAAAGGTCATTTTGGCAGCTTATGAACGGGAACAGACCGATACGGGCCTACAAAACGACTGCAAAGTTTAAGCCCATCATATCCGCCAAATAGCAAATTCCCCCAGGGCTCTCCGTAATGTGTCTTTGATAGATACACTTAACACGGGTTGTTGGTCTTCTCCCAACTCATTCGTTAAGTATTTTCTAAAAGAATTTTCGCAGAACGAATATAAGAGGCCTTTACTCTTTAGGTCCCTTCATCGTTGCGGGAAACCACCATTACAAAGCCTTCTACTCTGATTACAGGCAATCCACTTCAACGCTGAAAGGAAAAGGCAAACAGAAAGATGGACTTGCCAAATGACACAACAACGGATTCAAGGGCAAGAAGTAGTGACACTTCCAGACCATATCTTCGCACCTTGAGTACTGTTAAGCAAGTGTTTTTTAATCACCACAGAACTGATATTTTCACTTGTGTGGATGTTAGTTTAATGTCAAGAATGTTTTTCCATTTTAGAAACACATTATTTCGTTCAGGCAGGGTCACCACGGTCCTACCACCCTCATTCCTGCCGTCTTTCTCCCTTTTCGGGCCATAGGGCCAGAATAAAAGGGGGGCACACGGTACCACCTGTTCCCGTTGTCCTGACTACCACCGGCAACAAATGGACCGGTCTATTGTGACCATGCCTACCGTTCAAATGAACCCATAATTAGCCCAAGACACGGGGAATCTCACTGGAGTGATTTTAAGTTTAAAATCAATCAGTATTAGAACTGAAAGAATTATTTTGTAGGTTTTGTGGGTAAAACCTTCAACTTTACCTTATGTTCTTATCTTTCCAGGCACTTGGATCTTATCTTTTACCTTAGTTTAATGTCAGTACAGCATGTCATCTGATATTGTGAACACTGCAGGCTCAATCCCTAGCACTGTTAGGTTTATTTGCGTAAATCTCAGAGATTTACGATCGTATTGTCAAAATGCCGATAGTTTGAAACTATTTTTAGTAGTCTCGATGTGAGTGCTCGAGGTTACGACCCATCCAGAAGGAGGGGGATGGCAATAAGCACTCATATAGCTATCAAGCCTGATTTACATGTGTCAGATCTCTACATTCTGTTCCCATGTGATAGTATCTCACAATGTTTTGTTATGGGACCGGGAGTGCTCCCCCCAGCCCAGGCTCTTTGGAAGTATTAAGTGGAACGTAGTTGGCATTTTAATTCAGGTTTTAACTACAGTTCAACCTTAACGTCCCCTCATGAGCTTTTACGTAGCTAGCGCAATTCACAACCTTTTTTGTGAATGCAGTTTAGAATGGCAGGCTCTCCTTCTCTGGACTCAAGTCGCATCTAAAAGTGGAGATAAGCGAATTCAAAGCTTTTGCAAAGAAAAACTAACGTAGTAAAAGCGCAGTTCGCGTTCTCCACTTTTAACCTACGCTCCCACCCATCCAGCCTTCATCTAGCCTAGGTGTGTTATTCAACCACCGAGTGGGGCTTAAAGTGAATGCCCATTGTAAATCATGACGAAATAACAGAGGATTCCCTCATTTGATTGGTTTATGGATGGATGGCGAGGTAGGCTTTTACTTGTAAAAGCACGTTTTACGAAATAAAACCTTAGTTTAACATCATAAAAAAGTTCTTTATATTTATAAAGAGTTTCCTAATGTATGTAGAACTTTTGCACTTTGTCGCTCTGTTTCAGGAAATTGAAATAGTTGTGCTTTCAGTTGATTTTTTCTAAAAAAAAAACAGCTAATGGACTGTTTGCATCCTGCTGGGTCATTATTTATGCTTTATGGTTGGTATTTTGGATATTTTTCTGACTTCATACTCAGTCACAGCCGTTTTACTTTCTGTCCTCACGTGCAGAATCAAAAGGGCCAGTTTAAACAATCGAGTGTTTGTGCTGTAGTGTTTGTGCCATTTTAATACACCCCTGAAATATTTCAGCAGCTTGACAAACTGTAAAAGTATAAACTGTAACAGACTCATAATCTAGGGTGAGGTGACTCATACCTGACCAGGTTGTACAAATATGAACACATCTGTGGGGTTTGCAATCACTAAAAATGGTTTTAAGCCTTATTCTATTGCGGCGAACAGAATATTGTTTATTTCCCGTGATGGAAACATTTTCGTTCTGCAGGTCATGTTATCTGTGATTGCGATTTAGCTAAAAGGCTGTTTTGGGCAAGTTTTTAAAAAATTTTATTCATGTTTAATTGATTTTTAGGGAAGGAGGCGGTGTAACGGGCTTGTACACATTCAACCTTAGTTAAAAGTTTTTATTTTTGGTGTTTTTCTTTTTTAGACAGGTGCGGGTGACGCGGGCTTATACACATGCAAGCTTTACTCTCATTATAGTGTGGTGTTTGGCCATGAAAATTATAACGACACGGGTGAGTGATTACCTGGCCTAAATAATGGGCACCTTATGCTGTGCCCCTGCTCTTTTTCTTCCTTAATAAATATAGAGATTGATGAGAAATAGTTTAATTTTGGTAAGATTCGAACAGCCCTTCTCCCCCCTTTGCCCTGTTACCCCCTCCATCTACCGCACTCTCATGTCGGCAGATTTGTTGAATATTTTTAAGTCCCATCTTATTCCTTTGGCACATGGAAAGAACCATATTTTAAATGAAGATGGGAGATGGGTGTGGGGGTGTTAGAGTGGGGCAGGGTGGGGGGGAAGGGAGGTGCGATATCAAGCTTTATACATCAAGCTTTTCTGAATATTCCAATTCAAATAGATTTCTATGTTCGCTGTCTATGTTCTGTGTTCTTGTAGCTATGCCTTGTCCTCGAATAAGGCCACCGTCACGTGGTTACGTCACAGGATGCTCACGTGATAGTGTGTACGAGAAAACGTGTTAGTACAGGTGTCACGTGGGCACCAAGCACGTGTCAGGCAGCAGGAGTGCCACGTGTGGGCTGAATGATGCACAGACGGACATGTAAGGGACTGGAAGGGGGAGGGTTTGGCGAGGGGGGAAGCGTTTATTCGGCCCTAGTGTGGTGAAATGTAACATAGCAGCAAAACTCCCCAACTAGAGTTTAGCCGTGAAATTGAATTGTTAAATAACTTTTTAAATATCACAATCAAGTTCTATTTCCATGGAGGGTATGTGATTATCATTATTATTATTGTTATTATTATTATTTCTTATTTTCTTCTTCTTTCTCTTCTTCTTGTTCTTCTTCTTGTTCTTCTTCTTCTTCTTATTATTATTATTATTATTATTATTATTATTATTATTATTATTATTATTATTATATTACAAAGGAAAATGCCTGTCAATTCTGTTACAGGCACATCCCGTCGGTCGAGTTTTCAAGAAGATGAAGTGCCTGCTGCCACCGGGACAGTGCCCCAGCGAGGCATCTTGCTATGGACAGCTTTATTGCTGGCTTTTTATGTGTATAGTTGATAAACATTTACACTTGCAGATCTTAGTATTATTTTTTATATATCCCGGAATGTGTTCTTTCAAGTCACTACTCTCAAAGGGTCTCGGTCACAATTACTCATGTGCGGGTAACGGCAATCTGAGGATTTCCATGGAATTCTGTGAATTGTCAGCACCCAATAAATTATAAAATCCATGCGAAATAAATACTTGATAGATTTTCCTGCAAGCTGAGAAATAAGACTATGTATGATATATCTCATTAAGTATGGATTATTTTGTAATGCTTCATACCCCTTGAGTATTCCCATCTACGCAATCAAGGTTTGAGAATAAGCATAAGCGTAGACATGCTTTGAGATTTCCGAAGCCTATCTTGTGTTGCATGGCAGTGCAGACATACACTTGCCATCATGTTACTGCGTCTGATGTTTGCGATGATTGATACTTTTTGTCTACTCCCTATTTATTTAATATTTAAAGTGAAAACAAAGAAAGTGTGTGTGTTGTGCGTGTTTCCACAAAAACAAAGGATGTGGACTTTATGTAACATGTCCTGCCCAGCAGATTACAGTTTGAATCAAATTCAAATTGTTGACTTAAATTAACTCTCCACTATTGTTTTATGGAGGAATGCAGTCAACAGGCAAACCCTTAGAAGCTCCCTCCTGATCATACGCCGCCCCGGGCCCCGGTCATAAACCACCTCCCCCAGTTCCCATGCTCGATCAAAAGACCACGTGCCGACCTACATTTCAAAAGCCGTGTCTGTCCGTCATTTTTCCATACCGCGGTTATATGCTTTCCTTTCATTATCATACACCCCGTCATAAACTCACCCACTCCCCCTCCTTCCCAGTCATACGCCCTCCCTCCTCATTTTCATACACTAGATCAAAAGCCTCCTTGCGCCTCTTATTATAACCCTGTTATGTGCCCTCCGCCCACCATTCCTTCAGTTTCACGTACCCGGTCAATTTCACATCTTCCTAATTTTTTTTTTGGTATTTCTGTCAAAAGCTCCCCTCTCCCCCTCTCCTTCCTCCACCGCCTCCATCTTTGTGTTTTGATGTATGTTGCAGTGACGGCAGTTATATGTGGGTAGTTAGAAGTGGGGACAGAGATGGTGTGGGAGGTTTTTATATATTATATCTATGTTCTGTTCATATGGTTATTACGTAATTAGAATGAAGTCTAATTCAGTAACAGAAAATTTTCAAAGACAATCGTCTTGAAATTCAATTGATATAATTGAAATAATAACTAATTATAATAATAATAATAATAATAATAATAATAATAATAATAATAATAATAATAATAATAATAATAATAATAATAATAATAATAATAATAATAATAATAATAATAATAATAATAATAATAATACACATTTTTCTCGAAATCCCCTACCTATCCTGCCGCAATCCTTTCCCCGTCCCATTCCTCACATCTGTCCCATTCCTCACATCTGTTCCCTAGACTGCACCCCCGCCACTGCTTATCTGAAAATGCTAAAAATGATTTCAAATTTTGCATGTTTTTCAAATGTGTATGTAAGTATGTATGTATGTGTGTGTGTGGGGGGGGGGTGGGATGGGGAGGAATAAGAGTGTATTAAATAGAAGTGATAGTGTGCAAAAAAGAACATGACTCACACTGAACAAGCCGGATGTTTGACAAATAAAAACAACTGAAGCAAATAAACGAAAAAAAGACGAAGACAGCTTTAGCATTGGGAGTTACTAATGCAAGGAAAATTTATGAGTGGTAACAGACATCGTATGTAATAAGTCCGTTTGTGCGTTGGATTTTTGCTCGCTCTGATATGGTGGCAAAGCCAACCTTGCTTGACTTATTTATTTTACTGAGAATTGACCTCATTTCTTAATGCTATTGTTTATATGGTGAAAAAATGCGTAAAATAAGACGAATATGGGAAATAATTTGTTCCATGAAAGGTGATGTTTCTGTAAACGAACATATAAATGTACCGTATAAATTATCAAAATGTGCAAAACTTTTTTTAACATAGAATTTCTGTGCAATGTGGATTTTCTGGATTTTCTGCGATAGGAGTTTCTAGATATATCCTTCAATCGTTTGATAACTGTTTATTCATATAATAAATGAACATATGTAAAATCTGTCTTTTATGTTCGTACAGAGCTGACTGAAGAGAACGAGACTGGCTAAAAATAATACAGGGGGGGGGGGGAGAGCGTTGTATTCTGGGTGGAGCTGGGGGAGTAGAACGAGAGTAAGTGGGAAATTGGTGTATCTTGGCGCTAGGCGGAAAAAAAAACAATTTTGGATTTGAGTGACCTCCCGCGTTAAGAGATTCCGTTTCCTTAGATATTAGCTATCCGATTCCGTAAAATGTCTCCTCTTCGGAACTTCCTAGGAACTTCCCTGGAAGAAATGATGCTTTTCTTCCTGCTAACTTCCTTGGAAGTTCTCGGGAAGAAATGATACATTTCTTGTTAGGAACTACTTTGGAAATTCCAAGGCAGAAGTCATACATTTCTTCCTAGGAACTACCTTGGAAGTTCTCGGGAAGAAGTAATACATTTCTTCCTAGGAACTACGAAAAAAGCTCCTAGAAAGAAGTAATATATTTCTTGCTAGGAACTGCCTAGGAAGTTCCAAGGAAGAAGTCATACATTTCTTCCTAGGAACCACTTAAGAAGTTTTCGGGAAGAAGTAATACATTTCTTGCTAGGAACTGCCTAGAAAGTTCTCGGGAAGAAGTAATACATTTCTTCCTAGAAACTACCAAGGAAGCTCCTAGGAAGAAGTAATATATTTCTAACTAGGAACTGCCTAGGAAGTTTCAAGGAAGAAGTAATACATTTCTTCCTAAGAACTATCTAGGAAGTTCCTAGGAAGAAGTAATATATTTCTTTCTAGGAACTGCCTAGGAAGTTCCAAGGAAGAAGTGATCCATTTCTCCAAAAGTACAAAAATTGTCCGATCGACTAAAGAAGCATGAATCGTATGCAGGGCCCCTTAGGAGTGCTTCATACCAAAAGTGAACGACATTGAATAAAAAATGCAGGTGGAGATATACATTTTAATTTTTTCTTTAAACATTCCCCCCAAATTCAAAAATTATCCAATCCACCAGAAAAGCGCAAGCCGTACGCTTGATACCCTAGGAAAACCTCATACCGAAAATAAACTATATCGGTTTAAAAATGTAAGAGGAGATGCCTTTTTAATTATTTTTGAAACTTTTTCTGTGAGATCTTTTATTATAGCCCATTTTCATAACGGTTTTTCATTAAATACCAGGGCTGAAAAAACATCCGATTTTTTCAACAAAATCATGATTTTTGAATTTGTTATTTAAATCTCATTTTTTTATGTTTTTGATTTAAATCAAACTGAAAAAAAACCGACAAAATATCTAAAAGCACCACTTTTAATTAAAGACTCGAAGCACTCTCTTGTACTACAAAAACATTTACATTTCAAAAAATCTGTGACAATTTTCAATCCATTAAAGAGTACTTCCTCAAACAGTCATAATACTATGAGATTCAAGGGTTTCTTTTCAAACACCACAGAGTGTAACCTGCTTAAAGCGTGCTTCCCCTAGCTAAACCCCTTCTCCCTCCCTCGGACGCTCATGTGCACTAATAAGCGTAACATATGAAACGCATGTTAAATACGAAAAAAGGGAAAAAAAGAAAAAATCAAAAATTGGGACTTTTTACGTTGATTAAAATCATGATTTAAATCAAGTGGTTTAAATCATACCAGTCCTGTTAAATACTACTAGGTACTAATGAAATTTGCTATTAAAGAAGTGTTAAGCTGAAATCAAGCGTAAATGCAAGCCGCAATTGTTTGTGTTCGATAACACTCTTCCAGCAGAATGGACGATAAAATTTAGGATCCCAGTCTGTTTTCTTCCTTCATGTTTCTTGATAACTTCCTAGGTAGTTTCTAGGAAGAAGTGTATCAGTTCTTCCCTGGAACTTCCTAGGTAGTTCTTAGGAAGAAATGTATCAGTTCTTTCCGAGAACTTCCTAGGAAGAAGTGTATCAGTTCTTCCCGGGAACTTCCTGGGTAGTGCTTCGGAAGAAATGTATCAGTTCTTCCCGAGAACTTCCTGGGAAGTTCCCGAGAACTTCCTAGGAAGAAGTGTAGCAGTTCTTCCCTGGAACGTCCTAGGTAGTTCATAGGAAGAACTGTATCAGTTCTTATCGAGAACTTCCTGGGAAGTGTTCTTGATGAAGTGGGAAGAAGAAATAAGCCTCTGGGTCTTTGGTATCAACCTCCTCGTCAGTGTCGAATGAAAATGAACAACTCTGCCCAGTAAGCTTGCTACAAAGTTGTGTAGACGTCGCATTCGGTATCAGATCAACGTCCGTTTTTGTATTTTTATGGAAGTCAAAACAACGTCTACTTTCCGACACAGGTTACTGTGCCGTCACTCTCCGTCACAGTAACCCCATCCTTGGATTTTCTAGTCAAGCAAGATAATATGAAGTTGATTTCCATGGATGTTTTTCAAAAGTAGATAGTGGGAAAACTTTCATATACTTTCAAAAGCATTCTTTAAGAGGCTTTGACAAAATCATGATCACAAACCCAAAATGTAAACTACAGCAATGTTCACACCGAGTTCCATTAAAATCCTTTTCTTTTTTTTTTGGACTTTTCGTAACTGTTTCCCCAAGGCAATCAAAAACCAATAAACGCCGGAAGTTGTGTCCGTAAATGCCCAAAGCCTCTGAATTCGCTTTTCTTCGCTTTAATACGGGTTTTAGCTATATAGAAAGGAAATTGCCTCATTGTAGTTCGAGTAGTCCCAGCCTAAATATTGGTCAAATAGAATCGGTAGTACACTAGTTCCAAGCCTCTTTCTCGTATTTTCTGTGGTACCAACCACACGCGTTTATATGCAAGCTTTTTTTCTTACAATAGCCAGTTAAAAGGTGCTTCTTTTCACGGTTTAACTTATATTCTTCGGAGAATAAGTTTTCTTGTCTGGGATTTAAATCTAAATTATCCAGCTGCTTCTAAATTTGTCTTTGCAAGTACGGGATTTACAGGTACTCTTCCCCGGAGTAAAGTTATTTTTAGGTTCTTTATTGGAGTGTGTGGTGCTGGCTGACGACTCTTACAGGATAACAGTTTACCTCAGTCAGCTGATGTCTGGTTAGACCTCAAGCTATTAACAATTTTTGTGTTATATAGTAGCCCGTTAATTTAGCTTGGTGTCTAGTAGCAGTCCACCGGAAACTCCTAAGCTGAGCTAGATTTCTTGGCAGTGTCTGCATACAGAAGACCCGACTTTAATCGACAAATCCTGACACCCGTGAGCAATAAAGACTCTTGGTACGACCGAATACACACAACAGCCTTGTTCAGTTTCGGTACCAAGTACCGATTATATACCAAAGCCTTGGCTCGGTCCTGGTACAAGGTACCCACTGAATAACTAGGTCTTGGTTCGGACTTGGTACTGGGTAGGCTAGTTTTCACCAGGTCCGAGCCTTTAGGTTATGAGTAGCTTGGTGGGGGTACGGTATCCGTTGCCAGTTATTTGAGTGTTATTGACAAATTACTTACATAGTCCTTTCTCCATTTCCTTTTCATACAGAACGAAGGCCATTATTTACAAAGGCAAGACAAAGACTTTGCACATTCATCATTTCTTCCATTAACCACTAAATGCGTGTGTAAAATGAGCTCATTTGTTTCTCGAGGGCATTAAACGAATGATATGCCTTAAATTCTGTCACTGTCGCCGAAGATAATGTCACAAGACAGCTTTGTCAATTCGCATTTCCAGTATACTCTTATAGGGGAGGGGGTAAAGCCAGACGTGGATAAAGACAAAAAAAGTCCAAGAAGCCTCAACAGAGGAAACTTCAGAGGCAGTCACTGAAATTGACATCCCATTCGAAGATGACCAATCAATTTGAAGCATGGGTTGGGTAGCCTTGCGACTGGATACTACAAGGATCTTTTGGAAGAGACTGAGTTCCTGCCTTGGGATGCCTTGCCTGCGGATGTAACGTATTCGGTCTCCTCAGCCATTGAATGGGTCACAATATGACCCGCAAACCAAAGCTGTAAATGCAATCGAATCGTGAGGCTTACAGTCTCGTGCAGACTACCGAAGCGATAAAGCTTTGGCGAGTGCACACTTCTCCGTTAGTGTCAATCCAACGAGATAAACAGAGAACCGCTTACACACCAAGTGCGGGTCAAGAAGTGCTGACAGGGCCAGGGACTGGGGCAGTAAGTGACTAAGAAGATGACATCTCAGATCTAATAACGCCAGATGTGCAAATCCCTTGTGGGAAACCGATTCCACTCTCTCTAGAGGGTGGAATCCCTATCCCCTCAGGATTTCTCTCAAACGCAGGAAGACAACGGAGTGCACTTCGATCAATCCCGACGATTCCGGGAAATTGCTAGTCTCTCATCGCCAAAAGCCAGATGACTCACAGACCATAAACCCCGGGCTTCCAAGACTAGATGGGAGGAGCTGGCAAGCTTCTTGAGTATTTGGTGATATGGTGAAGCTCAAGACTCACCTCAATATATCTGCGACATGATTCCTTTCTACAGCATTGTTGGTCGAGTGTAAAATGCCATCGCGAGCCTTATCCCAGGATATGGCTTCTGAGGCCACGGTGGCCCACCCCAGAGAAGCACCAAGCAATCAGGACATGGTGAACTATGGAAAACTAGTAAGGGTTCTGGAGTAAGTTTTTTGGCATCAACACAAATCAGGAGAAAGGGTTTAATCATTTGTCGACTCTAAACAAATTTCTGAGCGTGATCTCATTTCCAATGGACACAGAACAGGTAATAATAGAAACCCTAGGCAAGTGTAGGCAGGGGTACCGATCAGATGCATATGGAAAGGCATTCTTGCAGCCATCATTTAGATAGGAAAAAGATACTAGTTTTTTGTATATGAGCTCTAGGTTCCTAACGACCGGCTTTTAAGAGTCACACCAATTGGTTGGAGCTCCGAGTCGTTTGGATGCTGTAAATGCTTTCCAGAAAACTGGAAAACTCCAGTATTTCTAGATAACTCTACATTTGTGGGGGTACCTGAACAAACAGGGAGGCTACTCATGTAGCTTTCAAATCCGACATTTCAGATCCAACTGTTTGCTCGAAATCACAAGATCCAGTTTCGGCTAATCATCTGTCATTTAGCAGATTAACTCAATGTTCTAGCAGATCAAGCCCCCAATCACAACAAGTCATCTATACAGAATCCTGACCCCCGGTGCCTCAAATTCTCGACCTGTACACCAATTCGATGACAAAGCAAGGGTTGTCTCGTCATACCCGCATCGACGCCAGAGGTTTTCCACATTTCCACCAATAGTATTCCTGCTCTAGACAGTTGTAAGGACCTGGTACTTGTAGGTTTTCAATGGAACTCCTACGATTAGCATCATCTGGTCGGGCAAGATTAGACCAGGAATTTAAGGGAATCTGGGTAATCTTGCATTACAGTCCCTGATAAAAGGAGGTCCTCGTATGGCAAGGGAAGGGTTTATCACCTTTAGATAAAGTGCGACAGATTGCTATGCTCTAATTTTTTATTTTCACGACAGGTGTTAGGATGCGCTCAGAGCAAATCTAGATTCCACCTTTTCAACAAAAAGAAAAGGTCTTAATTCGGGAATTAATCCGTCTTCTGCAAATTGAAAAGAAAACGTTTCTAGATGCCCTGACTGATCAGCTTAATGGTTTGGCGGCCGTCTTTTTGCACCTATAAACCATGAAGCAATCAAGAGTTTTTTTATCTTTGAAATGGGTCCGTTTGAAACGTCGTTACCTGGAGAATATTGTTAAGGGATAAAAGATCTAATCGCCTATATGTGTTGTCCTACTACAATAAAAATGTTGCATATAAAGCCGTTCAATTGAACATTACCATGTTTAATTTTTTCCCCATTTCTAAATATTGAAAACAAATTAAATAGTCTAGTGTCAACTTTCGGAATGCATCTTATAACGGAATTTAAAAATATAAATATACATTGTATAAGCAGTAGTTCTCAGTCTTTTCGCGAAAATTATAGTAAGCTATTTAGGGGGAGTACAAGAGTCCTTAAAGAAACAATAAATACTAATTTCCCAACGCGTAATAATTTCAAAGAAACGTTTATTTTACCATAGACTTACTCCATGAAGTACAAGCTCATCGGATCAAATTGTTCAAGCTTACCATTTAGCTTATCTTGAATACCTTATAATGGCAATCTCAGTGTGTAATATTTGCAGGTAACTTAAGAAAGGTTACATGAAGAGCGTGATTAACAAACTGTACTGTCTTATGCTATTATACAACAAATTCATAACATATAGTACGCCTGTCAATGCAAAGGTATTTAAGGTGTTTATGAAAGATATTCCCGTAATGTTGCCATGTGAATCAATAACCAACATGCAACCTTTTAATCGTGTTATAAACGTTATTTTTTTTTCATTTTACATTTTTAACTTGCACAAGTGCTCATCCTTAAGAGATTTCAGAATAAACAGAATAAATAACTAGAGAACTACCTTCAACATTTGGCCAGATACGCACAGGACAGTTTTTAGCACTATCGAGCTTCTACGTTTGATAATGTCATGTTGCAACCAACAATAAAAGCGTTTATATATTACACAAAAATTATTTGTTGCCTGTTATATTACACAACTTATTGTCCTAATTAAGATTATAAAATACACAAAAATAAATTTTAAAGCCTTAGTACTATGAATTGAAATGGAACTGTAATTGTTTACTTGATCAAAATTCACAACAGTTATTCCAGAAAATGTTGACTAATGCGTTGCAAACTTTCTAATAAGGTTATTTTTCAAATCTGACATGTCGTCGAAAACTGCAAACGTAATATGAGAAACACTTGGATACTGCTTAAAATATGATTTTCTTTATCTTTCGTCGTTAGAAACCAATACAACATCAAATGAGTGTATATGAAATTCACTTGATTTATTTACTCATTCTTATTTTTTTTCTAGTGGAATAATCCGTCATTAAAGCTGTGTAGCAAGTTCGTTCGCATGGCATTGCAGAATGATATCAAACAAGGCTACCATTTAGATTCCATAAAAGCGATACATGAAATACAGGTCTGCGGTTCTACTCCATCACTTCGCACATCAACAGTGTGAACGCCGAGTTAAAAAAAAACCAGTGCAACATGATATAAAATAATCGTTCACATCCCCTGTGGTTTTAATTTCTGCGATTTATACTGTTGCATTTATAAGTCTTGCTAAAAGAAGCAATGTTAATACTAGACACTTGAAAAATAAGTAATGCCAAACTGAATAATCACTATTGTAACCAAATCAAAAATATGGAAATATAATACTGATCTTATCTTTTAAAATACGAAAACTGTACAGTTTTCAAGAATATATAACTATATGGTACATACATATTGAGAAATGTTAAAAATGTTTACTCTGAAATTGGAGATACTTTTTGAAGGATTTAAATCAAAGTGTTAGTTTATGAGTACATTGTTCATTGCGTTTTAAACTCTGTTGCTTATTGTTATCATTATATATATTGTATCATCAGCCATGTAGCTGGATTCTACAACGGATTGCTCAACAAATGTTGAATAGCCCCGTCCAGTATTTTTGTCATCTACAGGCCTTTGAAAATTTGGGAGATCGGGATCTGCTGTGAATTCTTTCTCTATTATATCTTCATTTGAACTGTCGACATTAAGCAAGGTAAACTTTATTTTGTGATGGAAAGGCCATTGTAAAATAGCATCGTATTCATGCCTCAGAATAGCTGCGTAAACACTCAAATGCGTGCCCTGACCTTCGCTGTAACTATTAAGATACATATTTCCGTCAAACTTGTAGCCAAAGCGTGACGTGAAGAAGGGCTCGCTGGTATGGGAAGTTATGACGCCAGTAGCTTCATCATTCTTTCTACTGGCATAATTATTGATCTTCCACACGAATTGTTCATCTGTAAAATTCGCAAAGACATCACTTGACATCGCATGAAACAAGAGAAACAAATGCAAAGTAACCCATTTTTGTAATTGTGGATGACTATGAACGGGAAACGATTTATGATTAATCGTCAACCACAAGCAGAAGTCTATCATTCGAATCAATTGAAACAAGAATGCAAACGACATATATCAGTTGCAAGGGTTTTGATTACTTGAGTGTAAGTAAGAGAGAGAGACAGAGAGAGAGAGAGAGAGAGAGAGAGAGAGAGAGAGAGAGAGAGAGAGAGAAAGAGAGAGAGAGAGAAAGAGAGAAAGAGAGAGAGAAAAGGAAACGAAAAGGGGAATACATTTTCAAAGTAATAGGACACGAGACTGTGTGGGCCGTTAATCTAAGCTATGGGCCGACAGGAAAACATAAATAGCTTACCTCCACGAGCGAAGGTTAGACTTCCAATTTTGCTGTCCATTTGCTCAACACGGCTTTCAAGTGCTTCAACAAATAGAAACTTGCCAACCATTAAACGTTGCAGTCTATTTCATTTTTGATTAAAAAGCCCATTAGTGTATCAGAAAAAAATATTTGTTTTAGTCCCAGGTAAGCTGGGAGTTAATTATCTACAAATAGGATGGGTCCATTATTCTTATCGGGCAAAATGTAAATGCGGCAGGCGATGATGAAGAAAGGTTTATTGATTAAAATGATTTAGAATGTGTACTTGAAGCTAATTTGCACTTTGATTGACGTTCTTTGCACCTTGCGAGAGAGAGAGATAAAGTGAGAGAGAGAGAGAGAGAGAGAGAGAGAGAGAGAGAGAGAGAGAGAGAGAAAGAGAGAGACATAGATAGAGAATGCAAAAGGAATAATAAATAGATTATTGCCGTTAGCGGTGTTCAGATTAGAATTTACATTATCCTGTTGTGCAGTCCAAATTTTAACAATAAAAATAAGCTAGTGATTGCAGAAGTCATTACTTTTAACTTTGAAACACAAAATTTATTTATTTATCAGAAACCACTTTTATATAGTCTCGTGCAAATTAAGTATTGGACAAAATGTAAGCTATTGAAGTAACTATTGAATGCGCTTTCGCACTTATATTGTTAAAAGCTAAAACAGAACATTTTCAGTGATCGCCCGGATAAATCTATTTGAAAATTTACAGAGTTTCTACATTTACGCTGCAGCTTACCTCAGTACATTTTAAATATGTCAATATTTGAAGAAAGCAGTGATTGAAAACGTCTAAATTTTCTATTGTAGTATTTTATTTTAGAAACCTCTGTGCATGACTTGTACATTCTAACTTAGAATGGGGGTGAATATGTTACATTTACTACATTTGTATCAAAAAATGCAGAAGTGTATTTTTAAACTACATTCATTCTGCGAACAGTAATAATTTCACAAGATTTGTATTAGGTTTCTTTACATTTATTCGGTACTCTGTTGTACAATAAAAAATGGATTATTTCGGAAGTGGAATCCGTTTCTCTGTCGACGACAGTTTTCTTACACATGAATATATGAGTGTAAGTAAGAGAGACAGAGAGAGAGACAGAGAGAGAGAGAAAGAGAGAGAGAGACAAAGAGAGAGCAGGAGAGAGAAAGACAGAGAGAAAGGCAGACAGACAGACAAAAAGAGAGCAAAAATTTACTGACAGGATTGCATAAATAGCTTACCGTCATTTTCCGAGTTCAAAAAAGCAATCGTGTTGTCTTGCTGTGCAATGTGACTTTCAAGTGCTTCAGTAAACAGAAATAAATTTAATTAAATTATGTATTGCAAAATTGCAAGTTTCTTTTAGTTCCATACAAACCGGGTACCAGATTCAACATATTGGCGCAATTAGATAAAGATGTATAGTGAATCATTTTAACCAGTTTTTATCATGTTTTCTCACTACAAATACGTACATTTAATTTGGCAAATTGATATAATTCTATGTTTGACTTGTAAAATTAGTACGATGAAATGTAAATTGAAAGAATAAAAAATGTATTATATTGATTGGAAAGCCTTTTTTTGCTTTGGAACGTTTTCAAACATGGCCGAGAAGTTTCGGCAGAAGAAACGAACTGGTAGGTTCAACGGTGCTATCGGTATAGGACTTTGATTTAACTTTCGAGGGGCAATGGTAATTATTGTTGATGCAGTTCCATTCTTCTCGCCTGCTAGAAGCGAAGGTCTTTGCTTCTTTCACTGACCTTGGTAAGCGACTAAAAATCGAATGACGGTGTGTTTTGAACGGTGTAAAAAAGTTTACAATTCATTCACAGTTTTTCACATTCACTATTAGATGCTAGACGAATAGCCTGTGAGAGGACAAATCTAATTTTGTGCATAATGAACGCTTACAGTGGCTTTGCTGAGCTTCCTTCGGGATTTCGTTATCGGTAAGTACTGTGTAGTTACCGTGAAATTTTTAGCGTGAATGCGCAATCAACTCAGCGAGTTTTGTTTTTGTTGTACAGGTTCAGTTCTAAATTACCTGTTTGTAGACCAGTGAGGAACATAAATGAGCAATTAGGGTGCGATCGATCTTGCAAATTTTCCGCAGCAGGTGCTTGAGCCCATTTCACTGAAACCTAGAAATTCAAAATGTACAGGAATGTGCAGGAGGGAGCGCCAATCGGTCCTGAATTGGAAATTGGCTTAGGATTTTCCTAATCTATGATGTTACGGACAAAAAAAAAATAACACAGTGGATTCTTCGTCCACGCAGCCAAACACCCATAACATTTGTGCAAAAACCCTTTAAATTGGATAAAAAGGCAAATTCTAAAAATAACCCCAATAATTTTGATTTGCTAACTGCATTTTGTAGGCAATCAGAGTAAGTGTGAACTGAAAAGACATCGAGATTGAGGTTAAAAAAGACTGGAAAATGAATCTCTTTATAAAACTAACAAAACAATATTCGATTGAATGTCACGATTAATTTATAGGTCTTTAATCCTCCGTCCTTTAGATATAGACTACAAAGTATGAAATACTGACCACTGTTATCTTAATTCTCAAACAATTACAAAATCGATAACATTATATTTTAACAATATAAAGAAATTTACCGTTAATTTTCGCATTGAGACGGTTAAAAATGTTTTCCGTCCGCAGCCACCTTTCCGTGTCACATTCTCTATCAGTATTATTAGCGCATCCAGATTCCGTATGTTGCCCATGCAAAAATCCACATAATTGCACAACTAGTGACATCAACATAAAAGTATTATTCGGTGACATTTTGGCGAATGCTCCGTTAAAATTAGTTTCTACAAATTAAGAACATGGAATTGTAGGCATTCTCTGAGCAGAAAAGCTTCCATATTCTGCACCTGCAGTGTAAACTGCTGGCTGAAACACTTTTGTGCTTTCATTAACAAGTGACTTACAAAGACGAATATTCAGAGTTAAGGTACAACTTCTGCCATTCAAGATTTATAATTAGTTTAATTTCTTAATGGATTAATTATTAGCTACATGTTTGCCTTTCTGCTATCCAATTTGATTGTGAGACATGGAGTATGTACCTTTTAATTCTAAATCATGACAAATTTGTAGCAAGCCTTTGAAAATCACGTTTGTGTAAGTCATATAACGTACACAATGTGAATGCGTCTCAGTAATACCTGGCGCACTTCAGATCTTTATTATTTACAAAGCAAAATCAGATTTTGTACTTGGCTTCATGAGAAATATAATTTGATTCTTTATACATGATCATGTTACACAAACCTGTGTAGTAGTTGTATAATGGGTGTTCTAAAACATATATAATGGGTGTTCTAAAACAGTTACGTCATATTGTTTTAGAACACCCATGGGTATAGTAAAACAGTGACGTCATATTAACGTCATAATGACGTCGCAGGAATAGTGGGTAGCCATTCAGACGAGTAAACGGGCAGATAGACAAACGGGCAGCCGGGCAAATGGGCAGCCGGACTAAATGCGCCACCATAACACGGACCAAATGAACCATCGAAAAAATGATCGATCATTTTTTTCTCTCTTCCCACGCATATACCAACAACAATGACAGAGTTTCATTAAGCCTAGCTATTTTAACCCAAACAGCTCTCTCTCTCCACGCATCACGGCACACACAAGCAGGCAGGCGAGAAAGCAACAACTTTTTTCCCAATCTCTCTCTTCACACACATAACACTACGGCAATCGGGTAAACGGGCAGTCTTTTTTTAACCTCGCGTTCTCTTTCGCTCTCTCACACCACAAGAAACGCAAGCAGGCAGTCAATCATTTTTTCCAGTCTCTCTTTCACCCAGGCACACACACACGCGGGCAACTTTTATCTTTGCCCAGTCTCTCCTTCGCTCTGTCAATTTCTCTACACACATAACACCACAGCCAACGGGCAGTCTTTCTTATCTCTCATTTTCTCTTTCGCTCTTTGTCCACGCACACACCACAGCATACAGAGGCAGGCGGGCAGGCAGCAACTTTCTTTTGCTTTCTCTCCCCATGCACACACACACCACAGCAAACGCAAGCAGACAGTCAATCATTTTTTCCCAGTCTCTCTTTCACCCAGACAAACACACGGGCAACTTTTATCTTTTACTAGTCTCTCAATCGCTCTGTCAATCTTTCTACACACATAAAACTACAGCCAACGGACAGTCTTTTTTCTCTTACTTTCTCTTTTGCTCTGTCTCTACACACATAATACCTACAGCAGACGGGCAAACGGGCAGTCTTTTTTTCTCTCACTTTCTCTTTCTCTCTCTCTACACATAACACCTACGACAGACGGGCAATCATTTTATTTTAATAGATCCCTTTTTATTATTTTTAGCATTTCCCACACTCTCATGCATACACATACACACATAGCAACACCATGACAGATGTTTAGCGTTTCATTTTGTATTAGTGGGGGGGGGGGGCCGCTAAAGAGCGGCCGTGGAGAGTTTTGCTCTTCTTTTCGTCACTTCTTCCTGCCGCTGCCGCCGCTGCCGCTGCCGTTGTCTTCCTTGCAGCCGGTCTTCCTCCTATGCGCCGCTACCCCAACCCTGTTTGAGTTGAAAGACCTGCCTAGAACACTACATAGCCTCTAGACATTTCTGTTCGTGCGTTCTCACTGTGACGCCCTCCGGAATCATGAAATGGCAGAAGTCACAGTATTGTACATTTTCTACCGAGTCCAAGAAGCGCACGATGTCCTGGAGTTTCAACTTGGACTTACCTGTGAATTTTGCGGTGCTTACGGACATGCTGAGAATTGTGATTGTCACTGCCACAAGTACAATTGTAAGTTGTGTGAACCAGACAACTTCTGCAACAAGTGCGGCTCACTAACAGTATCTGCAGAGTAAGACTGAGAGTCATTTGCTTACCAGCCGTCATAGTGTGCAGACGTGTTATATGGACATGTGAAACAAAGATGGCTGTGGAAACGTGTTTAAAGAAGAAGTATGTGGACTACGTGATAAGTGAACCCGCGCGTTCTGGCTCTATTCAACAGCAAGTGCAACACTTTGTCATTTATTGGGAACTTGCTCATTCCACGTTAAACGTATCAAACTTACGTGAGGATTTCATCAAAGAGTGTGTGCTTTCAAACATTGACGGAGCTGAGGAGTTTGGTGTGGAAGCAGCATATCACTTTGCTCAATTTGATCCAAGACTGTTTGATGAAGTGAGAGAGTGGTTATCTACATATGCAGTATAATGACAGACATTACATTGAGACAATATATTGTGCAAAAACATATTGTGAAGAAATCTTATTAGCTGTAAAAAGTTTGCATGTTTAGTATGTCCTGCTTCTCAAAATGAAGAGTGTTTAGAACATACTTGTTATTCTGCATGTGTCTATACATATTGGAATGAAGCTAAATATTATATTCATTTAGATAAAGTGTTAGATAATGCAAATCAACGTTGTGAAAAATATGGTGTAGATGCTATCACACTTGATGAATTAAGTAGTTGGTTAAGAGTCTAGGCCCAACCCCCCCCCCCCCCCCGACCGAAACCCCCCCGGCCCTAACCCCCCTGTCACTCGTACGAATCATAGCCATTTGCTAGACTTTTTTGCTTTACGTGCAAATGCCCTTGGTACAATATCTTTGGACTCCCTTTAGCAGATGTGATGTATTCCATGATGGTAGCATGATTTTTCGCCATGATGGTAGCATGATTTTTCACAGCAATCTGGGTCACTAAATTACCCATTCTAGTGAATCACAATGGATGTAAGTCACATCTACCGCCAGAGAAATTGTAATTTGAGAACTCGACTGATCTCGTAACCGGCATATGAATTGCAATTTTTTATGTGTACACACTCATCAATCGTAAGAGCAATTGCAATTTCCAAAACTGAGTGCTATCATCAATGGATATATGAAGTTTCTTTTATAATGATGATCAATTCCTTCAGTGGTTCGGAAATTGCAGTTTTAAACGCCGTGTGGTCTCTTCAATGGGCATTTGAAGTGTAATTAACAACGTGGATGTATCGCAATTACAAAATATGAAACAGACCTGAGAACCGGGGGGTTTTTGGTCGGAGGGTTGAGGCCGCCGGGGGGTGTTAGTCGGGGGGGTTTGACGGGGGGGGGTTAGGGCCGGGGGGGGTTCGGTCGGGGGGGTTGGGCCTGTTCCCGTTGGTTAATATACATTGAAGATCAATAGACTCCATTTATTCACACCATTGTATCAATACTTGATTTGTAAGATATGTTGATTAAGTTGTAAGACAAAATAAAATGCAAGATATGTTGATAAACTAAAATTTAGGATGTGTTGATAAAATGCAACATATGTTGATAAAATAAAATGCAAGATATGTTGACAAGTGTTGATCACTTAGTGTTAACATATCGACGTGAAAAGACTACTTCACCAATATTTACCTTAAACCTGGTCAACCCGGGGCATTTGCTGGTCCTTACAAACTTAACACATATTAAAAAACATGATCAACCAGTCACTCATTCCAAAGTGAAGAAATGGTTACAGGATCAAGATGCCTTTAGTTTACTACAACCTGTAAAATACAGGTTTACAAGGCAACGTGTCGTTACACGTGGAATTGATGACATGTGGGATATTGATTTAGCCGACATGGGAAGCATAGCTCCCTATAATGATAACACTCGCTTTTTATTGGCTGTTATTGATGTGTTTTCCAAATATTTGTGGTTGCAGCCAATACCTAATAAATCACATACCAGCGTCATAGAAGCCTTTCAAAAGATTTTTCATGAAACACAACGAAGACCAAGAACTCTAAGGTCGGATAAAGGAACTGAATTTAAAAACAGATGGGAAAAAGCATTTTGAAGATGGAGGGAATACATGTCTATACGACAAAGAATGAAACCAAAGGCAACTTTGCTGAGAGAGTCATTCGTACTCTAAAGGGATTGATGTATCGATATTTCCTACATTATCAAACTTATCGCTATATGGACATCCTTCCAGACTTAGTGTATAATTACAACCAAAGACCTCATGGCTCCCTCCCTAATAAGTATGCTCCTGCAGATATTCGTAAAAACAACGAATCGAAAGTGTTGAAGTATATGTATGTAGATAAATTGAAATTAAAACCAAAGAAGAAGAAAAAACCCTACAAAAAACCCTGGCTCTATGCAGCAGATCGGCCTTTGTATAAGGGAATGAAAGGTGTGTAATTTTATCAACGCATTCCAGATGACATTGAAAAGCGTTTTAAACCGTAAAAAAACAAAAACTTACTCATCAGTGATGACTTAATGACCATATGTCATAGTGATGAGCGAATGACATATCTCTTTAGTGTTGGTAGCAGTCACCAAAATCTAAGCATTATTTTTATTGTGCATAATCTGCTCCATCATGGTAGAGAGGTGCGAAATATTAGCTTGAATACACATTACATCATTCTGTTTAAAAATCCTAGAAACAGTCAACAAATAAGTACGTTAGAGCGACAAAATGTATCCTGGAAAATCAACTACGCATTCATACAGGCATTTTACCAAAAGATACACATTACGTTTAAGTTGATAAAGTAGCGTTTCAACAAGAACCAAGTCACTTAGCCATTCGCAGCCAAGATGTCTAAACGTATGCAAACTAATCAATCTTTTCTTCGCTTGCTCGCACGAAGCGGGCCTAAACGACGTAAATCCTTGCTACGGAAAGCTACTAAGGAGGAATTAACTAGCTTGTTTGAAATTTGTTTGAATATATTGCGAGGACATTTACCCTTTAGCAGATAAGAAGATATCACTTCGAAGAAAAAAGAAGTTGGTCAATCAGAAAGGAGGATTTATTGGAACTAATGCTAAATTTGCATTACCCCTGTTAGCTCAGTTGCTGTTAAAATGAAACATACTTTGAAAATGGTCATCATTTTTGAAAATGAATATAAAATGTTGTTAGAAAAGAAGGAAAAAGATGGTGAAATCAAAACGAAAGTGAATAAACTTTTACATGGGAGACGAACTCGTGAAAAGGCAAAAGAAATGTCTCAAGTGCTTGGACGTCATTTACGAACAATTCAGTCACCACAACAACGACAAAAGTCTGTTACAGCATCTAATGCAGAAAAATGAGAAATGTCCAAACAGTTTCTAAACCATTTTAACCCATTTATCATGTAAAACTAACACAACTTCTGGCAGAACTTAAGAAATATGGTACGAGATGGACAGATAAAAATGAACTTGTTTTAAAAACGGGTTCTGTCATTACAAATTCCAACATTATTGATTTGTTGGAAGAAGCATTGATTGCCACAAGAAGAAAAGAACGACGAGAACCACCACATGGCTGGAAGCAGTTTACTTTGGAAATTGTAGACGTTAATATTTCGAAAACTGTTTTTGGCAAATCGAGAACAAGTGAAGATATTACAAAAGAGATACAACAACGCCAACAAAGGTTGTTTCCAGAAGGATGGGAAACTTTTTTAACATGGATTAAAGAGTTATGGTGTTGTTGTTGTAAAGAAAATGGAAATAAAAATACTTTTCCTGTAAAAATTAGGTGTGTCAGTGCTTGTTGTCAAGGAGAAGTAGTAGATACCAATGTAGATCATGTAGATAACAATTTAGACAACAATGTAGACAGCAATGTAGAGAGTGAGGATGACGAGTGTCAAACATGAAGTAATGTATATACGCATCTAGTCTCTCTACATCACATAAGCAATTTAGCTGTCATGGAGTCAATAAGTTTTTGAGATTACTTTACCAAGAAATGCTAGTATGAACTATGAACGACAAGGCTTCAAATTATCAAATTCGTATGCCTCGAACCATCTATCTGAACGGAAAATATGAAGTGGCTTTAGCTGAAATTCAATATCCACATACATGGACAACCATGAGACATGGAATGGACTATTCTATTCAGTATCGACAACAACCAATTACAGATTCTGTTCTTGACACACTCACTATTCCTTACGGTTACTACAGATCCATACAAGAGATATGTCACGCAGTCAATAAAGAAGCGGCTAATTCTATGAAAGATGACCTTAAAGAAGCTATTTCGATAAAGTATGATAAAACTAAACGACGACTTTTTCTATATTTCTAAATTATAACTTTAAAGTGTCATTCTCCGCTGGATTAGCTGAGATTTTAGGATTTATCCCAGATCAATGGTATACGGAAACGTGTACAGCTGAACATAAAGCCGATGTAAAACATGGATTTTATACACTTTATGTGTACTGCAGTATTTGTGAGCCACCAGCTGTTATTATTATGTTCCCTTGTTACGTTCTGTTGGAATACAAGGACACGATGGAGACATTGTCATGAAACTTATGGAGAACCTCATTATGTTCCTGTAAACACATCTAAATTTGACGTGATAGAAATGACTATTAAGGATGACACAGGCTATAATGTTCAAACTGGAAAGATGATCTGTAAACTTCATTTTCGACCAAGAGCATTATGAAAGCATACACACACAATCTATCTATATATCGCAACCATTATCTTCGTCAAGTGGGTAGGGAATTACCAGGATTTAAAGGAGCGCGAATACAATATGGAGATGGTATTGGTTCAATACTGGGATCATTGGCTCGCAAAGCTATTCAACTGCTTAAGACAGGGGCTAAAATCGTTGCACCACATCTTTAAAAGACTGCAAAAGATGTCGCGAAAGATGTTACAGGTCGAGTAGCACAACATGTGATTGGGGATTTGTTAGGAGGACAAAAGAGAGCGAAACCAGCAAAACCTGTCAGAAGGCGAAAGGCAGCTAAACGGATAACATCAACAAAATATAAGGAAGATATTTTTAATCATGTCTTTAATTCATGTGAATGTAGTCTTTCTCCATAAGAATGGTTTCGCATACCACCAATGCAAACTGCTGTAGAAAAAAGTTATAATGTAGACTATCAACCACTGACTACCATTAGAGAAGGTGCTCCAATAGAATTCTACATTCCTGCGAGTACAGAAGAATATCTAGATTTAAAGAACAGTAAACTCCATATTGTATGCCTCATTGTAAAGGCTGATGGAACACTGTGTGGTGTAGATGATAAGGTATCATGTATCAATGATTTGCTTAATGGGTTATGGTCCAATATTGAATTATTTCTAAATGATCGATTTGTATCACATAGTAACAATATCCATGGTTATACCAGTATAATATCTTATCTCATTCATGACTCGGAAGAAAGTCTCCATTCTGAGGGCTCTATGCGTCTCATCTATAAAGATACTGCTGGTTCAATGAATAGTCATGAGGTGAAAAGAGCTAATCATGAAAGATATGTATCAGGTTTTCATGTAAATGTTGAGGGTGGCAATCTAGCTGAAACAGGAAATAATGGTTTACATAACCGTTATTTGTATACACGTCTAAGCCGTGAGTTTATGTAGATGTGTGTATGTAATGCTGTATGTAGCAAGACACGTTTTGAAATATTGTTGTTTTACCTTTAAATTCAATTGAATAGAGTACGCATTTAAGCAAAATTTTTAGATGTATTGAATGTGTATGAACTACAAATTAAATATTACTCTGTTTTATTATGATTTTAGGATTTAATAAAAACGACATTTGAGCTTAAATTACTTAGTAAACTGACATAGAATCCTTTTAAGGCAATGCATTGGTCATTATGCTTAGGTATAATGCTTGTACATGAGACAATGGGTAGATGTTCAATCAATGTTTTGGATATTGATTTCTTCAACACCATACCAACCTTGGTATTTGCACGCTCTGATGATCGCATGCATTCATGTGGGATATGCAAAGAAAATCTTGCAGTGTTTGACTCAATACCAGTAATTGATACTCGACGTTTTCACAAGCCATCTAAACCAGTACCAAAAGCAAATTTTAGTAACCTTGTTCCCATACAAATGTCGCATATTGTGCCACATATTAGAATAGAAACCGTCAATGCAAGATCCTTAAGAGCTAACAGATCTCTAGTCAAGCCCCTAATAATAGACAATAACATAAACATTTCTTGCATAACTGAAACGTAGCTTAATGATGATGATGATACCTTTGTGCCTCGTGATTTCACCCCGAACGGCTTCACATTTCCTAAAAAGATCGTAATGGTGCACAAGGTGGTGGATAAGGTATACTTTGGAAAGACAATCTCAAGCAACTATGGAGTAAAACATACAATTCGTTCGAACACATTTTAGTTTCCTTGACGACTAAAAGTAAGACCTTACGTGTCATATGTGTTTACAGACCACCATCATCTTTGCCAAGCGTTTTCTTATCCGAATTTACTGAACAGCTTGAGAATTCCTGTCTTGGTGGTAGTCCTAAAGTAGTTTGTGGTGACATAAATATTCACTGGGACTGTCAGTCGAACAAACTGACGAGTGACTACCGTGGAATTTTAAACGCTTTTGGCTCGAGGCAACATGTAACGCAGTCTGCTCATCAACGTGGTCATATTTTAGATCACATCCTCACAAGACAAGTAGATAATCTTTCGCCAAAAATCCCTGTTGTAGCGAATCTCGTCACTGATCATTGTTTGGTTTACTTTGACATCCAGCTTATAAATCAACAAAAGCCAATAACACTTTCGTCATGCCACCGTATAAACAAAATTGATGTGCAAAATTTTAGGGAGGACATTAAGCAAACTGAAATGTTTCGAAATTTTGAACAAATGGACCTTGATTTGTTTGTTTCTAGTTACAACAATGAACTACGTACTTTGCTTGACAAACACGCGCCACTTGTTTATCGTAAGTCAAAGACCACGCGTAGTGAGCCGTGGCAAAATGATGAAACTCGTGCTGCGCTGTCTCGGATGCGAGCAGCCGAACGAAAACTGAACAAAAAAGCATTAGGGTGTGGATAGATCCAATTACGTTGCATTGCGATAAAGTTACAGGAAACTGGCTGATACGACTAGTGCATTGTATTATTGTGACCTAATTGAACAGTGTTCTGACCAAAAGCAGCTGTACAAAACGGTCCATGGAATTATGCACAAAGAACGACAAAATCCGTTACCCGACACAGACTCTCCTGCTGCCCTAGCAAACAATTTCAATGAATACTTTAAATCCAAAATTGACAATATCAGAGCCACAATTGACTGTGACGATCTTGACCCTTTCACGTTTGACTGTCCTTTTCAAGGAACCCCTTTATGTCATTTCCGCGAACTCAGTATGGATGACATACACAAAATTATAAAGGAATCAGCCCCCAAGTCATGTGACACTGACCCTATTTCCACATGTTTGTTGAGGAAATGTATAGATGAGTTACTTCCAATCATTACTAGAATTGTAAATCTGTCAAAATCTACGTCCACATTTCTCACTCACTTTAAAGAAGCTTTCGTCCAACCTCTTCTAAAAAAACCTGGGCTTGAAATAATTCCTAAAAATTATCGGTCTGGGTCAAATTAGGCCTTTGTCTCTAAAATAATAGAAGTTATCTGCCAGCAACTAGTGCACCACTTAGAAATTTTGAAGTTAGATGAGAAATTCCAATCTGTTTACAGAAAGTGTCATAGTACAGAGACAGCTCTAATTCGTCTCTTCAATAACCTACTGGTCCAGCTTGATAACAAACAGGCAGTCTACCTGGTATTTTTGGACATGTCCGCCTCCTTTGACACCGTAGACCATGATATAAAATACATGGTATCGATGTAATAAACTTAAATTGAATAAAGAAAAAACCGAGTTTCTCATTATTGCAAGAAAGTATGCTGAGCAATTAATCGAGGTCGATCAGTTGTGCTTGGACAGTGAATGTGTTCCGCGCTCTGATACTGCACGTGCACTCGGTGTAATGATTGATTCATCTCTCACTATGGAAGCCCATGTGAACTCAGTCATTCGCAAATGCTATTACTACCTGCGATGGATTCGAGATGTCAGGCCCAGATTAACGGGGCATGCTGCAAAGACACTAGTCCACGCTTTGATTATCAGCCGCTTGGACTACTGTAACAGTTTGCTGATTAATCTCCCGAAATGTCTTCTTGGGCGGCTACAACGGATACTCAATCATGCAGCTCGTGTGGTAAAACTGCTGCATGAAGAGTCCACTCGTGATAAACTGATCGCTCTTCATTGGTTGCCGATTGAACAATGAATCATGTTTAAAGTTGCATTAATTACGCATAAAGCCCTTAACGATCAAGCACTAGCATACATTAGAGAGATACTTACGCCTTACAATCCAGCTCGTCGTCTCAGGTCGTCTGACCAAAGTCTACTCGTTGAGAATAGAACTAACCAGCGCTATGGTGACAGGGCATTTCAAAATGCAGCCCTGAGATTGTGGAACTCATTGCGTTTTGAAGTACGAATCGAAAAGGATATTTTGGTGTTCAAGAAATTACTTAAAACTCATCTTTTTAGACTAGCATACTATAAGCAGTTCCTTGATATGCCAATCGTAAAGATTTGATGTGAGACATTTCAGTTTTAACAACTTTTGTGAAAGTATTCAAAATTTCATTCAGTATACGAACACTTTTCTAGTCATTGATTCTTCTGTTATGCATAATTTTAAAGTTATGATTCTTTTATTCAGTAAGTATGTAATTACTTGTATTTTAGCTATTGTTGCGCTTACGATTAAATCCATTGTAAGCGCATTATAAATACGTATAATAATAATATAATAATAATAATAACAGGTAGTTTAAGGGTAGATTTGTTTGAGCAGGATCGTTATCTTCCCAATGGTATTAGTACAAAATTACGTTTACATAGACAAAAAGATGAATATGTATTAATGGCAGCAAATAATGGTTTTAAAATAGAAGTGCGAGAAGCATTTTTAACCAAGCAAAGTGAGGGTTAGTCCAGGTATTCAGTTGGGACATACAGATGCATTGATGAAAAGTCCTGCTAAGTTTACTATTACTAGAAAAGAGGATTCCAACAGGATTTCAATCTTTTGTGAAAGATAAGATCTTTTTAGGCCAATTACCAAAACGTCTTATCATTGGACTGGTTCATAATGAATCCTTTGCTGGAACAGTATTGAGAAATCTATACAATTTTGAACATTTTGATCTTAACTTTATGCAGCTTTACTGTGATGGTGAACCAGCCCTATCCAAACCTCTCAAGCTTGACATAAATTGAGACAAATATCTTGACGCTTTTAAAACTCTTTACCAATCTTTTGATAGATTGAATGGTGAGAAAATTCCATTATAAAACGGAAAGATTGGCCTAGAGGTTACTCTTTATTTTCTTTTGACAACTGATTATGATGGTGATGATCATTATGCCCTTATCAACCATGGGAATTTGCGACTAGAAATGAATTTTGCTGGTATCTTGCAAAATACAGTCAATGTTATAATCTATGCTGAATTTGATAACATCATTGAAATAAGTGCAAATCGTAGCATTCAATTGGACTACCAGTCATGAACACGAAGCAGATAGAAGCCATATTGGCCCAAGACGCCGCGACAAAAGACTTGTTTCAAGGCGTGTTTTCCATGGACCCGTTACCATCTTTACAACGCGGTGCCTATGTCATCAACACAGACGACCATAATGAGCCAGGGGAGCATTGGGTGGCAGTATATTGTGACGAAGACCCTGCAGAATATTTTGTCTCTTATGGACTTTTACCTTTAGACAGTCGTTTGAATAAGTTTTTAACGTTTAATTTCATTTTTAATTCAGTTCCATTACAAACACCGATATCATCTACATGTGGATTTCATTGTGTGTATTATATACTTGAAAGACCTCGAGAAATCATTGATGTATGAAGAAGAAGTGATTGTGAATTTGTTGTAAAGGATTTGGTATACAGACATTATAAAAAAATATTTTATTGGTGTTGTATTAGTTAAGTTTTATTAGTTAAGTTGTTGGTAATTGTTAATTTTATTATGGATATTGTAAATAAACAAGACAGTTTTATACAACATTCTTTTTTATTGTGTTATATTTTATTTTACATTTCAACAAATCTATTTTGCATTAAACTTTTATTTCTCAAATACATTCAATACATCGATAAACAAATTCCATTCATACCAATCTAAATTAATATATGTATCATAGACATTACACCCACGTAAATGCTATGAAAACTAGCATAACACTGTCCATTGTTAAACTTTATTATTTTGACATCTTCGTGTTCAGGCAGTTTCAGTTCATATCCATGATCATTCATGACAATGTCCATCATCATAGCACATATGGGATGTGTCAGCTCAATGGTTGCATTCCATCCTCTTTCAATCCAGCCAAGCATGAGTTGCATTCCATCCTCTTTCAATTCAAGCGTCAGGTTCTTTCCAATCCAATGCTTGTAACAGAGCGTACCATTCCACTGTGTTGAGGGTGATGTAGTAGTAGCGTTCTGTAAGCTCGTCATATTGGCGAAATCGTACAAACACGTCTAGACAGTTCTCAGTCACATGCACTTCTAAATCCTCTGAGAGTTTTAGGAGAAAGCCAGGTATCCTGAACTTCTCTAGATGATCTTTCAACACGGATTGTTCCTCAGGTGATAGAATGATATACTTTCCAAAATGTCTTAACACAATGTCATCACATAAGTTTCTCAGATATGAGAATCCATTTGTAATGGGTTCATATTCCGATAAAAAGTCTTCCATCTCGTTCAACAGTCAGATCAACTATGAGCTGTCTCCTTGTCTGCAAAGACGTTTTTATGCTCGCAAGATGGTGAAGAGTTGATGTTGTATAGCTTATAGGAATCGTAAGACTGCGCGCCAGTTCTTCATATCAAAGTCAATCAAATCTGAATATGGAGTATTCACAACTCCATAATAATCCTCTGGATAATCCTGTAAAAGATTTTTCCAGAATCTAACACATATGTCAGAATCATGTCCAACCACTAACACTTCAACTTTATTTTCAAGTCTACGTTCCACTCCAGGTTTAAGCGGTATGTTTTTACAGTCTTTCCATACTTCAGGTTTAAACCGATAAGCAGAACTTATTATCCGAGAACTTATTATCACTTCATTCCTCTCATTTACAGTAAGGTAAGCACCACCGTTAAACACGAGTGCATTCATAATGATAATACCTTGTTATGCGTCTTCTTCTTATCTTCGAAGCCTTTTATCCACTTCTTTCACTTGCTTCTTCAACATTTTCCATTCAGATATTGTCAGCAAAATGCCCTTTTTCGTAGGACGGTTTCTTCCAGTCCCTTCATGTCTGAGGTACTTGCGAATGTTTACCACTCCTTCATTACTTTGTTTCATAATCTTGATATACTTTCCATTTCCTAGAGAAAGCATTCCATCCCACGACTGTGGTGTAGATACCGTCTCCACTTTCAATTTCTTGATGGCAGTGGTAGGATTTTTAACTTTTAAGTCTTAAACTGTATCAGCAAGAGTATTCATATCAGTTGGAGACCTCTTTCGACTTCCAAGTTCAATGTTAACGCTCCAATGTTTACAACTCAAATAGCTCTTACGTTGGAGGACCTCCCCCTTTTTATACTAAAGCCTTGTAATGTCCATGCGCTAAGGTGGAATAGTCATCATCCAACACATATCGCTTGTCGCCATATGGGGAGAAGGCTACATTCCTCATCTTTTCCGAGAAAAGCTGGTGACTATGACTTCGAATAATGTGTCTTGTAGCCATCGTTTGAGTTTTATTGAACAAACTCTCTCCATACCGCGCATGTTTTATGCGTCTTTGACAAGCTCGAGTGATGCCTTTAGCTGTATGTTTTTCTTTCCCACCACACAATAAACTGTATATTTTCGGTCTGAGTCCAACAAACTCTTCAATGGAGATGCCTGCCGTCTCATCCTTCATTTTCCCAAGCACTTTTTAATCACGTGTGTGGAACAGGTCAGCATCTTGCTGCATATCTTTGTAGATATCTTCCGTTTCTATGTCGAAACATAGACTGTCGGTGTCGCTGAACAACAACTTGGCATTAAGATAATTAATCGTGTAGTTGTAATGAAAGTTGAACATAAGGACTTTGAATGGGTTTATCCAGAAGCAAACCCACTTTGCGCAAATGTACGGCAGTCATTTGAATTTGTGGAAAGAAGGTTTGGCCACGAGTTTCTTGAACCGCTTTTCCTTGCAAACAAGTTCAACATTGATTTGCCTTCTCACATTTTCCATGGCTTAACCAAACACAGAGTTGTTCATCAGGTTCTAAAGCAGGTTCTTAGCCAATTTTCTCTTTTCCGTGTTCAAGGTAATGTATTTGCTAGCCATTTGCTCTGTTCAAACATGATGGCGCGATTTACTTTGGTAACTTTCAATCCCAGTGAGACGTACTGTTGTAAATTCCTATAATGAAACACATATTTCTTCTTGTCACGCAAGTTAGAAATGAGCATTTCACTGGGTTTGTCTTTCATGTTCAGATCTTTCCGCAGCTTGTGACTGTACTCAGACAATTCTCCAGCTTTGACACATTTCCGTTCTGGAGCCACTAGATAGTATTATGATGATCATGGATTAAATTTGGGTATTCTAAATCCACTTCCATAATGAATCCAATGTCGTCATCTTCATCTACATCCATGAAGTTAATGGATTCTGGCTCGCTCAACCACATAAATCCTCTTTGTGGCATGCTTTGTGACATGACCGAGCCATACAAGTTGTTTGCGTCGAGGTATCTCAGAATTGTAATCTGCTACATAGGGGTTATTTGCTTTCGCATACTTGTGTGTGTGTGATTACAGATATTCCTCCACGTATGCCTTGCTCAACCATTTGGTACATGTCAATGTCATTGATCAATTCCAACTTCACCTTTATCGCTTTTAACATAGCATCCCACGACAGTACTGGCGTTGTATAGTAGTGAGCAGGATCCAAATCATACGTGTTGAGACACACGTGACGAAAACTTTCAAACACGTCAGCTAGTAGTTGCACATGTGATTTCAGGTACAGGTCGTGGTATTCACCACATGTGGTACAGCTGAATGTATCCCACACCTTCTGCGCATGAGCATAATCCTCATCGCTGATTTTCTCTTCGCTAAGCTGACTATAAGACTTGTCCTTTGAAGATAGCTGCGTTTCAGCAGAATTGGATGGTTCGTCCACGTAATCGTAGTGGTACACTCCCTTTCTCAGCAGTAAATCTTGTTGATTACTATTGTGAATGTGGGAAGTCATTTTGTAGAAGTTATCTTTCCCTTCTGCAGCAAGGTTGGATACTCATGGTACTCATGAACTGAAAGCTGTCTGTAAATTTTAGATTGTTCATAGTCAATGCAATATATCTCTCAATGGTGTTGGGAATGACTGTAATCGTTTTATCTTAGAATTTCCCAATTTCTTCCATGGTCAGATGACTGTCATAGCCTCGCAAATTGTAGAAAAAAAACAGGAATGATAAAAGGCTTTTATCCCCCTGCCGATCTTTTCTAAGTCGCAATATTTGCCATTGATATGGTCATGATCTCTCACAGGATCTGCCCAAGAGGCTCATGACAAATATAGCAATCAGTGGCGTTCTTGAAATTCTCTTTGTCTTCACGAGTCATCACCATTTCCTTTGGTTGCTCTAACCCACGTACAATACGACCACGTTCATTCACCATATCGTCTAAAAAGACTTTCACAGCATTGTCTCCTCGACACACAACTGCGGCACGTGTGTCGTACTGGTTCACAACCACATAGGCAAAGCTGTTTGGTCGATGATACTGATATTTGTCGCCTTCTTCATGTTTTTGCCTGAAACATTCAAAGTCGGCACGATTCACAAAAGGTGCTCGCTGTTGTTTAGCTACATTCTTGAACTTGATAAAGGGTTCCTAGATAAATGATAAACGTTGTGCTCCATGCTTGTCACACACTTCACGATGTTTATCTAAAAGATCTTGTCGTATAAACTCATGAAGAAAGTTGAAACAATAAAAAGCTGTACCCTTATGCTTTGATCGATAAGACATAAGTCTGCTAAAATTCTTGATGAGGCAGTAATGCCTCGTCTTGTCATTGCTAATCAGAAGTAAGTTGATTTCTCTCGCACTGACGTTTGTTCATATGTAAACACGTTGATGGCTACATCGTTTTCCTTTTCAAACTTTGGAATGTCATTAATTGGTGTCGGAAATGTCATACCCTCTACCTTTAATTCCTTCTCAAATGGTTTGTATAGTTTCACGCGATTTGGTTTGCTTGTTGAAGGGTGAAGGTTAGCTGATCAGACAGCAGACAAACATGTGATGGTCAGTAACGCCCCTTCTGATTGGTTGTGATAATTGATTGACACATGCAAACAACGGTGTTGACGCTGCGTGGTCATTTCTTCACACGCATGGGTGTGTCTTTCGTTGTGTTGTTTTTGTCTTTCGAAGAGTAATAAAACGGATTTGGTCTGGACAAACTGAAAACAAGACGTGTTTATCTGATCTCGGCATCGGGCGAGTTTGAGACACTTTTGTCCGTTCGTTCGTTTGTTTAAATCCTCATAATTTAGCACAGACAACTGTGACACACACACAGCGTTATTCCCCAAGCCTAACAGTTAAAGTAGTCAAACAGAAAAAAAGAAAGGGGACAGCAGTTCCTGTTTATAAGGTTACGCTGACCCTTGGAAAAATGTGAATTTAGTATTAAGGGTGTGGCACGTGTCAGACCTAATGAAACCGAGTATGGGGTATTTTCCCTTTTATTATTCAAATTCTTGTAACTGCTGTTGTACTTACAATTTTTATAATATACAGTCTAAGTCCTTCAACATTTTATTATTGTTCAAATTTTTGGGAGTTTAAACTTGGATAATGCCCTTTCCTTACCCCTAATCATATTTCAAAATGTTACCAACAACAGTGGGAACAGTTCACAAGTGTTCTGTTGTTCCTGTCTGTTCCTCCTAGAATGCTTTTCACAAGTATCTCTGTTTTTCTCCGAAATCATTCTGTGTGTGAGTGCGTTTCTTTGTTTGTTTGTTTATGTTTGTTTTTTTTTTTTTTGCTGGATATCTTTTAAATGATGCAGTTTGTTGGCATCTATTCTGTGAATAATGAAATAACAAATTATTTGAAAATTAAAGAGAAAATAAATAGTAATAAAAATGCTTATTTATGTGAAAAAAATCATTTATATTTATATTATACACATTGGCGTAGCCACACTTTTACAACTGGGGGGGGGACTTTCGCAGCGGGGGGGACGCAGGATACTCTGGCTCCCACTCTGAAAAGTGGGGAGGGGGCTGGCCTCCCCGCCCTCCCTCTGGTGGCTACGCCTATGATGCAGTAAAATCCAGCATTGCTGAAGAGATAAGAGGATTAGGTCTGAGGTGAAGCCTGCCACTGACCATTGTGGAATTCCCTGTCGCCTGTGACATCTGGCAAAGTTGTCACAGCTGCCACACTTTTTTGATAACCAGAGTTGGTCGTTAGACTTATAAACTGTATATATATACTAAATGATTGTGTCCTAGAGCCTGTATTGAAATAGGTTTGTTGTTATATTAATTTTAAGCAAAAGTCAAGGAACCTGGCTCCAATGCGGTCATTTGCGTATGGAATGGGTCAAATCATCAGGCCATGGCGTTTTACAAAATGGCGCAAAGTACAGCATAGAAAATGGAACTCTTGTTATCAAGAATGTAGGTATGGACTGTATATGTTATACCGGCGTGGAGGGATGGGATGCAGGGATTGTTCTATGTGTTATATGTAATGCATGTCCAAAAGCAGACCAAGAGATAATGCAGGCAATTCTGAAAAGAAAGCTGAACGCGTAGAGTGCAAATTTTGTTTAAAAAAATTGGGAGAAGGGCTATCTTCATTTAGCTCTCCTCGTTACCCACTAAAATCGGAATTATTCCGAAAATGTATCCCGCGTTTGGTTACAACGCTTTTTTGGTTTTACTTCAAATATAGCTCTCCAGGTTCGCATAAAAAGTCATGGACGCATAGTACCGATTTCTTCGTGAGTGCACACCCTCCTCGCATCCCCGGATGGTGGGTGGGGTGTGTGTAGGGGGTGTGATATAATGGATCTGTCGTATTATGCGTTTTAACAACACAAAAAGCTATTTTAGAAAGAGTTTGGTTGTTGGTAGAATTTTGGTACTTTGGCATGCTATTTCTGGAAATGGAAATACTTGTGCTTTCTCTAGGTTAAAAAAGAAAGAAAAGCTGATCGCTTGATTTGAGTATGCTGGCTCATTATTTATGCTTTGTGGTTTGTATTTGTTGAGATTTTTTCTGACTTCCTACCTAATCTCTCTGTCGAAGAATCACAAAGCCAGTTTACACAATCGAGTGTTTCTGCGGTCTTTGGTCATTTCGGCACTATACCAACTCGGCACCAAACGAACTCGGCACTTTCTGGTCAACTCGCCACTGTTTTAGTCACTCGACACCAAGCCTGTCAACTCGGCACCAAAAATTTAAAATTATCTTTCACAAAATACAAGATAGTTACGAAAATTAGGCAAAATAGTTTTATATTGAGATACTGAGAGTTGCTTTTACTTCTTATTTTACACACCTTTTTCTGAGAACAAAGTGTCTTTGTTTGGTGCCGAGTTGACTAGTCTTGGTGCCCAGTTTGCTTGATGCCGAGTTGGTAAAGTGCCGAAATTACCAAACCCTGTTTCTGCTGTAGATCCATTTTAACACTACCCCTAAAATACTTCAGTGACTTTGCAAGTCCGTTGATTTGACGCATCCACTGTAACAAACTCATAATCTAGGATGAGCTCACTCATACCTGACCAGGTTATACAAATATGAAAACATCTGTGGGGTTTGTAGTCACTAAAATGTTTTAAGCCCTTTTCTATTGAGGCTAACAGAATATTATTTCGGGCTAGTTTTTATTTATTTATAAACCTGGAGTTAGCAGGTGCAAGTTTAGTTAAAAGTTGGTTGGTTAAAAGCTTTTGTTTCTGTTTTAATTTTTCACATTTTTCTATATTTTTGGACAGGCGCGGGCGATGCGGGCTTATACACATGCAAGTTTTACTCTCATTACGGTGTGGTGTTTGGCCATAAAATTTATAACGTCGCAGATGAGTGATTACCTGGCTTAAAAAATGGGAATCTCATGCTGTATCCCTATTCTTTTTTCTTCTTTAATAAATATAGAAATTAATGAGAAAATGGGTTAATTTTGGTGTAATTCAAACAGTCCTCCCCTACCCCTTTCCCTGTCATGCTCTCCACCCCATCCCTCCATCTCCTACACCCTGCCCTCCCAAGCACTCCCCCTCCCATGGCCTCCCGCTTTCACACCCTCTGCCTCCGCCCCCTCCGCTGTCACGAACTCCATAACCCACTCCTTCAACTGACAGTCCCTCCTCCAACTAGGCATTCTCCCTCCCATGGCCTCCAGCCCAACAAATTAAACGTCCAATGCCCTCCAACTTTCACGACCCCCACCTCCAACGCAATCCACCATCCATGTATTGAAACCCAACCCCTCCTTTCCCACGTACTCCCCCTCCAACCCCCCCCCCCCAATGTCACAAACTCTACCCTGTTTATCATCAACCCGCACTCTGCTTGCACTCTCATTTCGGAAGAATTGTTGAATATTTTTAAATTAGATCTTATTCCTTTGGCACATGAACAGATCCAAATTTTAAGAAAGGGTGGGAGATGGATACGGGGATGGGGAGGAGGAAGGTTGGGGATACCATTCCATATCAAACTTTATATATCGCAATTTTCTGAATATTCAAATTCCAATAGATTTCTATGTTCGCTGTATATGTTCTATGTTCTTGTAGCTATGCCATGTCCTCGAATAAGGCCACCGTCACGTGGTTACGTCACAGGCTGCTCACATGATGCTGTATACGGGTAAAAGTGTCAGTACACATGTCACGTGGGCATCAAGTACGTGTCAGGCAGCAGAAGTGCCACGTGTGAGCTGAATGATGCAGACATACACGTACTGGACTGGCAATACACCAGTATGCGAGAATAAGTCATGCACAAATCGTCAGGCCTAAGTACGAGTGGGATGAGAGGGAGGAGGGAGGGGGGAGGAAGGAAGCATTTATTCGGCCCCGCTTGTGGTAACAGAGCGGCGAAACTCCTCAGCTAGCCTTTTGCCGTGAAAGTGAACTTTAAATCACTTTTTCAATATCACAGTCGTGTTCTATTTCCATGGAGGGCATGTGATTATCATTATTATTGTTATTTTTATTATTTATTCTTTTCTTCTTCTTCTTCTTCTTCTTCTTCTTCTCATTCTATTATTATTATTATTATTATTATTATTATGATTATTATTATTATTATTATTATTATTTATTATTATTATTACAAAGGAAAATGCCTATCCATTTTGTTATTAGAACATCCCGTCGGTCGAGTTTTCAAGAAAACGAAGCTCCTGCCACCACCGGGACATCATGATGCTGCATCTGATATTTACGATGATTGCTACTTTTTGTTTATTCCAACTATTATCAATTGTTACATTCCAACTATTATCAATTGTTACATTTTCAATCTCCTAGTTTATTGCTTTCGTACTACTTGGCAAAGTGTTTCCGTATGTTTCCTTTTTTCCCGCCAAAACCTTGTCACGCGAACTCCTCTGAGACGGCTAGGGCTATTACGATTGGCAGAGACATAATGTAGCATATCTAGTTGCTCCAGCTCAATTTTGAAAAATTCATTAACATTTTATTTGCAAAAATGGGCATTGAAATTTGAAATTTGAAAATCTTGTCATGCGAACTCCTCTCAGACGGCTAGGGCCAGAGCGACCAAATTTGGCCGACATAATGTAGCATGTATGTTTAGTCCAGTTGAATCTTAACAAAATTCATTAACAGTTAATATGCGAAAATTGACATGGCGATTTTGCCATTCACACCCAGTAAAAGACAGGCAAACGCTTTAATTGCGCGGTCAGGGGACCTGGTATGAATCAGCATCGGCATATTGATCACAAAACTGTACACAGTGAGAGCGACTACAGCCTGTGTGTCCATGTTGAAAGCGTTTGAGGCTTTCCCATTTGCTAAAATTTGACAATTTGCCTGAAATGAAAGGAACGTTTGCAATCATGATCCCCCCATGGAATTTGGTTGTTTGTAAGAGGTACCTAGGTAAACTTGACTTCCTCGGTCATGGTCAAGATGAAAAACCGGAAGTTGATCACTATCTCGAAAATGGTTAGAGACAGACCAATTTTGAGGTTAAAATCGACCCTTTTGGCCTAAAATACGCCATAAGCAAGAGGCACCTCCCGTGTCCTTGACCACCTCGGCCATGGTAAAGCTGAAAAACCCAAAAGATGACCATTATCTGGGAAAAGATCAGAGATACAGCAGTTTTGAGCTTTTTGGCCGTAAAAGACAATTTGTAAGAGGTACCTCCCGTGTCCTTGACCACCTCGTCCATGGTCAAGCTGAAAAACCAGTTGACAATTATCTCGGGAACAGTAAGAGATGGACGATTTTAAGGTTATTATCGACTCTTCAGTCCTAAAAAGTGATATGTAAGAGGTACCTCGGTGACTTTGAACTTTGGTCTAAAAGACCATATGTAAGAGGTACCTAGGCTACCTTGACCTCCTCTGTCATGGTCAAGGTTAAAATCGGAAGTTCACCATTATCTGGAAAACGGTTTGAGATACAACAATGTGAGCTTGTTTGGGACTTTATTCTAAGAGGCAATCAGCAAGACGTACCTCAGTGACCTTGACCACCTAGTTTATGCTCAGTTTTGGATTTTAAGAATTTGGAATCGTATTTTTGTGGCCACATGTGTAAGTTTGGCTACTGGGTAGCGAAAACGGTCTAGTTTAATTTTTAAAGTGAAAACAAGGAAAGTATCGTGTTGTTCGTGTTTCCACAAAACAAAGGTTTCGGACTTCCTATGACATGATCTGGCTTGCAGATTACAGTTAGGATCAAATGCCAAATTGTTGGCTGAAATTTGACCTCCGCTATGGTTTTGTGAAGGACGTCAGTCAACGGATAAATGTTAAGAAGTCCCTCCTAATCATAAACCATCCCCTCAAGTTAGCATGCTCGATCAAAAGCTGCCCGTCGCATTTTTCTCGCAATCCCCTACCCATCATGCCCCCTCCCTCTGCCCCTCCCATCCAAGCAACCTATCACACCCCATCCCTAATCCCCGTCCCCCCATACCCGCCATCAGCCCGCCCTATCTCTTCCCCCATCCAACAGTTTTCCCGGCCGCCATCTCCGAATCCCATCCCTGATCCAATTCCCCTCCATCCCTGTCCTTCATCCCCGTATTCCATACCCGCCCCAAGCCCGGCCTTGCCTGAGCGATTATCAAAACACCCTATCCCCGTCACTAATTTCGAAATCAAGTCTCCGCTCTCACCTCTCCCATCCCGTACCCTATTATCGAACCCCATCTCCCATCCTCGCCTCATATTCGCCACCACCCCCGTCTTATCTCCGCCCCATCCCAACCCTTATCCCCGCCCCATCCCCGATTCCCATCTCCTCCATCCCCGTCCCCAATCCTCGTCTTCCATACCCGCCCCAAGCCGTGCCTCATCTAACCGCCCATTTTCATTCAACCCCTATCCCCGTCCTTCGTCTCAGAATCACATCCCCTCTCTCATCTGTCCCATCCCCGCACCCCATTATCGCACTCCATCCCCAATCTCCGTCCCCAATACCTGCCCCAGCCTCCAGTCAAGCCTTGTCTCCTCTCCAATATCTCGAATCCCTGTTCCCCTTATCTGTTCCCTATCTCACATCCCCCTGCACAGCTTATCCGAAAATGCTAAAAGTGACTTAAAAATATTAATCTGAACCGCTCACCTATGAAAATTATGTGCATGTGTGTGTGTAAGTGTGCGTGCGTATTTGTGGGTGTGCGTAGAGGAGGTGTGTTGGGGTGAGAATGTAGTAAATAGAAAGTGATGGTGATTAAAAAGAGGTACAATGACTCACATTTAACAAGCCGGATGTTTGGCAAATAAAAATAACTGAAGCAAACAAACGAAATAAACGGAAGGCAACTTTAGCATTTCCGTTAGCTAGTTTCGTTACTAATGCAAGGAAATTTAATATTCAGTTCATAAGTGTTAACACACACACATATATATATATATATATATATATATATATATATATATATATATATATATATATATATATATATATATATATATATATATATATATATATATAGGAAGCGATGATGTAGAAAAAGAAGACCAATAACTCATACTGTACAAGTCGGATTTTGGCAAACAAAGTTAACAGAAGCAAGCAAACAAAAGGAAAAGAAAAATGGAGATAGCTTTAGCAATGGGAGTTATTTCCGTTACTAATGCAAGGAAATTTAAAATTAATTTAATGAGTGTCAACAGACATCGTCTGTAATAGTTCCGATTGGGCGTTGGCATGTGGTATGTGAAATGTTTTGTTCCATGTAAAAATAGTGTTTCTGTAAACACATACATTTGGACCGGTATAAATTATCAAAGAGTGCAAATCTTTTTTGCACACAGCATTTCCGTGCAATGTAGATTACCTGGATTTTTCTACGATATGATTCTGTGGATGTATCCTTCAACCTTTTCATAAATGTATGTTCATAAAATAGATGAAAATATGTGAAATCTGATTTTTATGTTCGTTCAGAGCTTACTCAACTAGTTAGTGGCTTAGAAATTAGGGACCTGATTTAAAATATCTGAAAAATTTCTCACGGTGCCAACTATTGGTTTTACCCGTTTGACGCAATCATTTCAGTGCTCTATAGGTAACCCCTTTTTTGTTGTAGTGAACCGATAATTAAAACTAAAAGCAAAGCTAAGAATTACCGCTATTTCTGACATTTCGCCAACGGTGATGGCAAGGACAAGTAATGCGAAAGACAAGCCAACCTTAACTGTTCTCCGTCCATGGCCTTTGAAACTCTTTCTCCCACTGTAGGTTGACCGTGGACTTTTGGCTACTCGTAGGAATGAAAACTTAATGTTCTGGTCTAAATAGGAGTGGCAGTCACCAACCGGCCATCCTACAGTTTTATTTCTTGATTTCTATGCCTAGTGACCCTACCGCATAGAGAGATCTTAAGTGATCGCTTACAGATTTAGCTCCATGATCTTGGCATCAACTTTGTGTTTATTAAAAATTCAAGTAATTAAAGTGTGATAAAGATTGCGGCCACTCTGCAATGCCATTGGCCTTGCTAAGAGGTTTGGAGATCATTCTCCAGATTGACTGAGTGAATTCAAAGAAGAGAATTCAAAGCTTTTCTGTGAAACTCACCTCTTATTCTCGTACCTGATGCTTTACGAGTAAAAGCGTAATTCCTGCAAAACGTCAGTACACTGCGCAACATAACACTCACGCAAATCATCATCACAATCCCCTCATAAGCTTTGACGTAAACGAGTTCACAAATACAGCCTTCGGACAGTGAAGAAAATAAACATTCCAACAGTGTAACTGAATGACAATGCAGATTAAAATTCCAGGATACTCATACCACGTTTCATCCATATTTATACACAGGTATTTTGTTGGAATCGTATTACAAGAAAAGTGTGACGCAACGCGGTCAAGCAAAACATCATATTCCTACTTAACTAGTTGGGTCGTGCATAAAAATAGACACACATTAAGTAAATGTTCTGTGGTTTATTGCCTCAGAAACGTCTAGAATAAATGCTCATAAATTTTACTTTGGTGGTACAATAAGTATGATAAGCACACATGCACACTGAGGGACCTCACGGTAGGGTAACTCGCCTATCTGACCAGCATCCAAATAGGACTACATTTTATTCATTGTCCGATCATCATATTTAAGTGTCTTAAATGAACCTCTCTCCAGGAGTCCGAGATATTGTGGAGCTGCTTCATAAAACTGAGAAGTTAATTGCTATCACCAAGATACAATATTTCAACCGAACCTGAGGAGTACAAATTACAATTCAGTGTGTTTTTGTTTGTGTTTTACATGTTGCATTTTATGTTATCTTTAACAAACTAATTTTAAATATTTCACTCATGCACATATAAATGTTGTACGCTTCAACGTAGTTCGCTTGTATTTTGATTTATTAAATATCATAAACATAACATTAAAGAAAATAATATAAACTGTAATAAATCACACTGAAAAACGATCTGACCACAATGAAAGTTACATACCAAAAATGCCATTCTTATAGCAGTTGGGAATCAAAGCTATGGTTTTGTTACAAAAATATACACAAGGTTTAAATGAACTAATGAAAAATAGACCAAAGCGGTAATGTGCCTGATTCAGATGCATGTAAAAATCTCATGCATAAATTTAGCAATTTCGTGAATAAAGTTGTATTAATTCGTTAAAATGTATCATCACAAGTATGCCCGACAAGCTGAAGGAGATCACATCAATTCGGTTTAGTTAAAAAAAATCATCAACGATATCTGGATTTCTGGTATTTAGAATACTCATCGAGATATCGTTTGGTTTTTCGGTGTTGATAAGCAATTGGAAATATGAGATAAGGAAATGGCATATCAAATACAATGTGCTAGTGTAGAGATTAAAATTGTAGCTTGATGATGCTGGTCTACTTTCATAAGAAATGTTCGTCTAAAAAATAATCCACCACAGGGTGTTTAAAATATACTGCTGTTACTGCTTACTAGTCTCAGTTTTTTTTCCAGTATCGTAAAATTTAAACGCAAATATATAAACATCTTTAAACTAAGTCGTGTTTTGATGGATCGGGATTAGAATTTTATTGTGTTTTAAACTGAAATTTTGTTTCTTAAGTATATAATTAGGTATCTTTAGGTATTTTCTTATCCTGCATATAATAGAATACGATAATCAAACAATAGACAATCTTTTGAATAGTTACATTAAGAGATATACGATGACAAAACCATTTCTGCCAGGACTTTGGCCACATTCTATTTAGATGATCTGATCCGCTCTAGAGCCTAGGTCCAAGACCTTAACCTACCCACAAGGTTTACAGCTGAATCTAATTCTGTCATGAGAAAATAAAGAATCGATAGAATGGATTTGGCAGTTGCAAGGATCTTGTGTTTCTTTGCTAGTTTAGCTAAACGATCGCAGTAGAATTGGTGAAGAAGATTACCAAACATTTGTTCCTTTTTCGTTATCATTAAAGTCTTTCTTGAGCAAAACTTCTCATGTTTCCAACTCCCACGCCCTCTCCTTCCCACACCGTGCCCCTTCCAGGGCCTTCCCTTCACACGCCGCCCCCTCCCACGCCCTCCTTCTGTCACGCCCTTCACCCACACCCCCTCCTCCTACCCACACTTGATACTTGCACTCTCACGTTGGAAGTTTGTTGACTTTGAAATAATACCAAGTAAAGTAAAAATTGATGCCGTTTTATTCCAGCCCACTACTCCATCCAAAATCGAATAATAACGACACGAGCGTCACTAATCTGCCGTCTACCGCACAAGCATATATGCCGTCCGATGACCGTATTTACATATCCAATGTTCGACACTATCCCTGTACACGGATAGTATCCCTAACACTGCCCTTCTCGCATGCTAATTCCTCCTATAGGACCGTTGAGTCACCTCGACCACGAAAGCTGTGTTCTGGATCGTACCCAGAGCTCGACTGCTTATAGGCTGGATTGTACTGGTTGTAATTTGGTCTGAAACAAACGGGAAACATTACCACGTGTGCTCCGAGCTTATCAAGAACGCTTTGACCACTAAATTACATTATCGACACCATATCTAAGATATTTAAAAGCTACTCTTTCCTTCCATTATGTACGAATATATATACCACACTCGGATTTAACCAAGAAACTATACTATTCCTTTGCCATTTGATTTTATAAGGAAACCGTTTCCCTCGAAAGTTGTCCTCCACTTAATCTCAGAGCGGGTGAGGTGGGAGCTATCAAATCTACACGGTTTCCTTATAAAATCACAATTTCATTACGAGGCCTTTGGCCCCTCATAAAATACCCGAATTTATGTCGGAAACCAGTGTAGATTTAATAACTGCATGTTCAAAGCTCTGTTACGATTACGATAAGACAGACTGGACAAATTTTTCCCTCCTTGAACTGTTTTTCATCGGTTTTCTGTAGAATTTTCTAAAAGTGCCCACTTTTCTCCAGCACGCTATATCTAGAATACAATCCACTGACATCCCCAAACCTGCTACTTTTGACGTATTAGCACCCCGGGTAGAGTGGGCTGTCCACATATCCGTGTCAATTCCAGCTTTACGCAGCAGTTGCTTGAGCCAGCCAGCAATCGTGCATGACTTAACTGGTTTGTACGGACTGACGGACGACAAAAACCGCCTGCATTCCCCAACGGCCTCATTTTCTGCGTTCTGATCAGATATTCGATCAAACACGCTGGCGGATCTAAAAATTCATCTTCCGAAAAACTGCAAATTTCTAAACTCGTGGGGAGTAGGGGAAAGTAAGGATTCTACTGCAGGGATGATTCTAGTGCAGGGAGGATTCTACTGCAGGGAGGATTCTACTGCAGTGACCCCCCCCCCACCTAGGCGAGCAACATTCAAGTGAGCATAAGTGACACACAGCAATTTGATCACATGCCAAATCGGTGTGCCACAGGACAGGTGGCAGAAATCAGGACTCCCTCCCCCCCTAGCAGAGATTCAGGACATACCCCCCCTAGGCGGCAGTCAAGAATATTTTTTTATGGTGGCAGGTGGCAGTCGAGACAGAGCAGCTTTGCGTCGTAACTCTCATGTGATTTGACTGTGCAGTTGGTTTTGAAAATAAAAAATAAATAGGAAGTTGTTGTTAGACTGCCGCTTTAGATCTACTTTAAAGTGAAAAAAAATGCTCTCGTTGACTAGTTTTTTTAACCCTTTACTCCCGTACTGGTTTATGAATTGTGTATTGGTCAGTGTGTTTTGCAACACTTTACGGCATTGTAGAATTTTTTTACTAAAAAATGTCCAAACACAAAACAACAGAAAAAAACTCACCTAAATATATTATCTCTTACTAATCTAAATGAATATGTTACAAACCATTTACTATGCTATCCTAAAAGAGTTAGCATCCGTATTAAAAGAAAAACGTTAGCACATATTTTTAGAATACTCTTTCAATATGTAAAACTTCTCGCAACTTCTCGCCTGTTCTCTACGAGTAATTCTTTTCTCAAATAGCTTAAAAGTACAAAGTCTATTGTACACTAAAACACACACAGCTCTTGCTATGCAGTGTTGGTAAACAGACAGGTGGCAAAGCCAGCGTGGATACTGTAACAGGTGGTAAAAATCAACATTTCTAGCAGTAGTATGGCAATGAGGATTCCAGCCGACAGTCGGGACCCCCCTAGTGAGGACCCCCCAGAGGACCCCCCTAGTGAGGACCCCCCTTTACTTAAAATTGCGATAACTTTCGTTATGGTTGACCGATTTACCTGGAAATTTCACCATTTGATTCAGTCTTAGGTATAATTTTGTTAAAAAATAGTCATGGGCTACTTGCACCGACAGCTGTATGCATTTTTGCAACATAGCCAATTTCACCCCAAATCCCTTAATACGAGCCCTGAATTAGCCCCCATGGCTCGTATATAAACTAGTACCCTTTCAATATCCCAAACACTAGAGTATTTCGGTTTTGGAGGGTCCCGATTGAAAATCCCGGCCATTATCGCTCGAATTTCGGCATTCCTACTGGAAGCTTATCTATAGGGGGTGTAGGGTCGAAATAGCCGATCTGTAGCCATTGATAGTACTATAGACCTTCCCCTGTCTATACATCGTGCTTAGGAAGTTCCCAATCTGCACTACAGTTGCTTGAAAAGGATTAATCGATCATGCGCGACGGCCGTAATATTGTCCATATTTAGAGTAATATGAGGGTTCGCCTTAGTAAACGATTTGATTGACATAAGATCTGCTTTCAATTCTTTTGCGTTTATGTTCCAGCCCTGTTCCGTCGCTGTCCAAACTCCTTTAATCTGATTCTGTCCCGACCACGCCCCCCAGCCCGTATTTGATACATCGCGCGTTATTACTATTTCCCGCTCTTTCATTGTTAAGGACCTCCCATTGGTTGCTTTCAGAGAATTTATCCACCAATTTATCTCCTCCATGCTTTTCTTGTTCAGAGTGACCAAATTCTCGTAATTTTTGCTCCCCCAGCAGACCCCGAGCACTCTGCATCTGTAAGTGCCGATAATGGAGAGGGGCTGGGACTACCGTCAGCATACAGGACGTAAGCTTCCCTATCAAACTCGCAAGTTTCATGACTGTTATTGTCTTTTCGGACAACACCCCCAAACATTCCCGGATGACCGATTTCATTCTGTTCTCGGGATAGGATATCTTCATTCGTTGTGAATCTACTAGAAACTCCAAATACTCGATTTCTTAACAGGATTTATAATCGACTTTTCCCAATTTATGATTAAACCTAGATTTTCCAGGATGAAAATCACCGACTTCAGATCCCTCTCTAGTTCTTTCGGGTCTTGATTGTGCAATATTAGGTCGTCCCGGAATATCATTAAGCGTATCCCCATTCTGCGACAAAAACAGACAATAGGTTTCACAATCTTTGTGAAGATACGGGGAGCTGAACCGAGACCGAACGCCATTGCTAAGAATTTGTAGAGGTTCCCTTTCCACCTGAACTTCAGTTCTGATGGACTTCGTGTATTGGGACTGTGAAGTATGCATCCTTTAGATCGAGCTTCACCATGAAATTGTTCGATCTTATCATGTCTATCACATCGTTTATCGTTCCCATCTTAAAATGTCGATATTTTATGAACTTGTTCAGAGATTTCAGATTGAATACCGGTCTGTATCCCCGACTTTTCTTCGGTCGGAGAAAGAGATGTCCAAGTAATTGACCTGCTGAAGGCTGGGTCGACTCTATTACCCCTTTTGCCAGCATTTGATCGACCTCTTTTTAATGTTTTCCTTTCTATCCTGCTGAACTTTGGACAGTGGGTCTCCGTTGTTTGAAACGGCATGGTTTCGAACTATAGCCTTACACCCGAGACGTAGGAAAAAATTACTCGGTCCCTTGTGAACTTTCCCCAACACTTTAAGCCTCTTCCCCCAACCGTTGTGCCCTTAGAAAGGGCGTTAGAGCTTCTAGGCTTAGATTTTCGACAGGTTCCCTCATTTTTACGTGTTCTAGTCTTCCTATGTTTACCATCCGAGATTGTAACAATATAGGAGTTTGTTTTCTCTTTTCCACTATTTCCCCCTGAGAACTGTGGCAGTATTTAGGGTCTTGACTACAGGTGCTAACTCCTTGACTACCTCGTCCTTTATCTAGTTTGAGGTACCTCCTGCCTGGTCCGTACAAGCCTTGCAAAGGACTTCTCTTTCGGCCCCACCATAGGCACCAGATGAAGGCCTATCGGAAAAGGGCTTCTTGCCCAACACTAGTTATCTCTTCAACTCTTTGGCGGCCTTTTTCTTTTGCACGGTTTTTTAAAATAATTTTCTGGAACCTGGTTCCCAGTAAGCGCTTTCCTCTCAACATTGTTTAGTGCTTCTCTAAAAGCTTTTGAGCCTTTTTGGGGTTGCCTATTAGCTTGCTCACGATAGGAAGCCTACGATAGTAATTTAAATATACATTGTCCTGCCTCAGACAAATGACTGCGTTCTCTGTCAACTGGAGAATCTCTTTAACATCCAGCTCTTCACTCGGACCATGCTTCGTAACATGGTCGATTAGCTTCCAGAGCTCAGTGAAAGGACCCATGGCCACCATTAAAGTCCTTTAATATTTTCCAGTGCCCGGTCCTGGAAAATAGTGGATTTCACATCCTTCCCATCCAACGTTTCTTCCCAATCTTCACTTAGCTTGGGGATAACAAAAGCTTTACACTCCGGCACCGGGCACTCGTCCTTGACTTTCTTCATGTCTTCCGGTTTTACGTACTTCAGGAAGAACTTTGACACAAACTTGTCCAATTGTGACGGTAACGTGTTAGTTTTGGACTTTTCAGTTGGATCAAACTGCCCGTAATCGATCTCTCCCTCGCTCGAATCACTATCACTATCCTCACTACTAGAGGTGGCGGAAGAATCACTTCCCGAGTCGGAGGATTCAGAGCTCGAGTCCGAAATAACAAATTTTGAGCGCTTGTGTTTCTTCGAACGCTTCTTTGGAGACCGTTTGCGCTTGCCTAGACTGTTATGACTGGCAGCAGCGAGCTGGCTTCCCTTTTTTCCCAACCTCAGGGGTGGGACTGCACGTGAGTTACTGGCTTCATGGTCATTTTCGTTCCTATCCTGTTGTGGAGGGGTTATTGACCTATTCTCAACATCCGGCATGCTTACCTCGTTAAGCAAAACAACCTTGTGTCCGTTTGTAAATTTTTACACTTTATGCGATAAGATATCCAAAGATTTTCGTTGTAAAATTTTTCCTGACTGGTTTATGCAAAAGCCATTCCGGAAAAGGAAGTGGCTACGAAGTATGACTGGTTACCGTGCAAAGCCCGGAAAATGCAGTTATTAAATCTACACTCGTTTCCGACATGAAACAGTGAATTCAGTATTAAGGGTGTGGCAAGTGTCAGATCTAATGAAACCGAGTTGGGGTATTTTTCCTTTTATTATTCAGATTCTTGTAACTGCTGTTCTTAATATTTTTGGGAGTTTTAACTTTGATAATGACACCTTCCCCTTATCAGATTTTACAATGTTACCAGCGACAGTGGGAACAGCTCACATTTTTTTGCTCCTGTCTGTTCTTTCTCGAATACGTTTTTCAAGTATAACTGTTTCTCTCCGAAATCGTTGTGTGTGCGTGTGTGTGTGTGTGTGTTTGCTTTTTTGTTTGCTGGATATCTTTTAAAGGATTTGGTTTGTGGGTATCTGCTAAGTATGTTGTGAATAATAGAATAATAAATTATATGATAAATAATGAATAGTACAGACAATAAATAATAATAATAATAATAATTATAATATTAATAATAAAAATAACGCTTGTTTATGTGAAAAAAAATATGATTATTCATAGCCTACAGTTAAATCCCAAATTGCTGAACACCCATGCATATAAGTCCGTTATGAGATAAGCGGATTAGGTCTGATGCGAAGCCTTCCCCTGCCCCCCCCCCCCCCCCCCACCATCCAGCCCCCATTGTGGGCTTCCCTGTCGTCTGTGACTTAGATTACACTGCATAACGTATAGTAAATTATTGTCTCCTAAAGCCTGTATTGAAATAAGTTTGTTGTTGTATTAATTTCAAGCTAAGTCCCAGGAACCCGGAAGAGAAGGCGAAATAGCGTCAAGTTTGAGTCACGTGCTTCTCAGGGCCAATGAGAATTTAAGGCTCCAATGCGGTCATTTGCGTGTGGAATGGGTCAAATCTTCAAGCAATGGTGTTTTACAAAATGGCGCAAAGTACAGCATAGATAATGGGTTATTAAGAATGCAGGTATGGGGTGTATACCGGTTATACCGGCGTGGGGGGTGGGGTGGAGGGGTTTTCGTATCTGTTATGTGTAATGCATGCCCAAAGGCAGTCCCAAAGATATTGCGGGCAATTCCGAAGAGGATCCGAACGCACAGAGTGCAAATTTCGTCCAAATAACTGGGAGGATCGCTATCTTCATTTAGCTCTCCTCGTTACCCACGAAGTTCGGAATTATTCCGAAAATGTACCCCGCGTTTGGTTATAACGCTTTTTTTGGTTTTACTTCAAACATAGCTCTCCAGGTTCGCATAAAATATCATGAACGCATAGTAACCGATTTGTTCGTGAGTGCACGCCCTCCTCGCATCCCCGAGTGGGTAGTGGGTGGTGGGTGGGGTGGGTGTGTGTGGGGTGTGATATAACGGATCTGTCATATTATGCGTTTTAGCAACATAAAAATCTCTTTATAGACTCTTTATAGAAAGAGTTTGGTTGTTGGTAGAACTTTGGCACTTTGACACGCTATTTCTGGAAATGGAAATAGTTGTGCTTTCTCTAGGTTAAAAAAAGGAATGAAAAGCTGATCGCTTGTTTTGAGTATGCTGGAGCATTATTTATGCTTTGTGGGTTGTATCTCTCGATATCTCAATATAAAACTATTTGCCTAATTTTCCTAAGCTATCTTATATTTTACGTAAACTATCTTGTATTTAGTCAAAAGTATTTTTTAATTTTTTGGTGCCGAGTTGAGTAGGCTTGGTGTCGAGTTGACCAAAAAAAGTGCCGAGTTGATTAAAAAGTGCCGAGCTTGCTGGGTGCCGAGTTGGTAAAGTGCCGAAATGACCAAACCCCGTTTCTGCTGTAGATCCATTTTAAGACACCCCCTCCACCGAAATACTTCAATGACTTTGCAAGTCCGTTGATTTGACGCATCCACTGTAACAGACTCATAATCTAGGCTAAAGTCACTCGTACCTGACCAGGTTATACAATTGAAGGGGTCCATGCATAAGCTTGATAACTCCACTTATCAGGAAAATGCAATATTACCGCCACGGTATTTCTTGGCCTCTGTTCTATCACCTATATAAGTCTTACACCTCAAAACCGATTAGAAGTGGGCATTTTTAGGAAAAGGCGATGGAAAAAACCTATATTTGTTGCTAAAATTTCAAACTTTAAAAGCGTTTTTCTCCACTGCTTATAACTGCAGTTATCAGGTTTATGCATGAACCCCTTCAATTGTGAAAACATCTGTGGGATTTGTAGTCACTAAAAATGTTTTAAGCCTTATTCTATTGCGACGAACACAATATCGTTTATATCCCGTGATGGAAACATGTTCATTCTGCAAGGCATGTTATTCGTGCTTACGATCTAGCTAAAAGGTTGTTTCGGGCCAGTTTTTATCTATTTATTTATTTATTTTTACTATGATTTTTTGGAGGGTGGCGGGGAGGCAGGGAGCAGGTTCGAGGACCTGTACACATGCAAGCTTAGTTAAAAGTTGCTTAGTTAAAAGATTTCATTCCTCTTTTAAATTTTCATATTTTTTTCTATTTTTTTGGACAGGTGCGAGCGATGCGGGCTTATACACATGCAAGCTTTACTCTCATTATGGTGTGGTGTTTGGCCATAAAATTATAACGTCACGGGTGAGTGATTACCTGGCTTAAATAATGGGTACCTTATGCTGTATCCTTGCTCTTTTTTCTTCTTTAATAAATAGAGAAATTGATGAGAAAATGGGTTAACTTTGGTATTGTTCGAACAGTCCTCCTCCACCCCTTTAATTGTCACCTACTCCACCCACCCACACACACTGTTTGCACTCTTATGTCGGAAGATTTCTTGAATATATTTTAAAATCCTTTCTTATTCATTACTCACATGGACAGATCCATATTTTAAGAGAGGATGGGAGACGGGAGTAGGGCGGAAGGAGGTGGGCAATAACATGCAATATCAAGCTTTATACATCGAAATTTTCTGAATATTTCAATTCCAATAGATTTCTATGTTCGCTGTCTATGTTCTATGTCCTTGTAGCTATACCTTGTCCTCCAATAAGGCCGCCGTCACGTGGTTACGTCACAGGCTGCTTCCATGATGCTGTGTACGAAAAAACGTGTCAGTACACGTGCCACGTGGGCACCAAGCACGTTTCGGGCAGCAGGAGTGCCACGTGTGAGCTGAATGATGCACAGACACACACGTACTGGACTGGCAACACTCCAGTGTGCGAGGGTAAGTCATGCGCAATCGTCAGACCTAATTATGAGTGGGATGAGGGGGTGGGGGACAGGGGATGGGGAGCCATTTATTCAGCCCCCGTTGTGGTGAAATGTAACACAGCGGCGGAACTCCCTAACTAGCCTTTCGCAGTGCACTATTTTAATATCACAATCATGTTTAATTTCCATGGAGGCTATGTGATTATCATTATTATTATTATTGTTATTATTATTATTTTATAATTATTTTATAATTATCATTGTCTTCTTCTTTTTCCTTTTCTCCTTCTTCTTCTTCTTCTTCTTCTTGTTCTTATTATTATTATTATTATTATTAAAAAGAAAAATGCCTGTCAATTCTGTTACAGGCACATCCCATCGGTCGAGTTTTCAAGAAGATGAAGTGCCTGCTGCCACGAGGACAGTGCCCCAGCGAAGCGTCTTGCTATGGACAGCTTTATTGCTGGCTTTTTATGTGTATAGTTGATAAACATTTACACAGGCAGATTTTAGTATTATTTTTTACATATCCCGGAATGTGTTCTTTCAAGTCACTACTCTCAAAGGGTCTCAGTCACAATTACTCATGTGCAGGTAACGGCAATCTAAGGATTTCCATGGAATTCTGTGAATTGTCATCACCCAATAAATTATAAAATCCATGCGAGATAAATACTTGATAGATTCTCCTGCAAGCTGAGAAATAAGACTATGTATGATATAACTCATTAAGTATGGACTATTTTGAAATGCTAAATACCCCTTGATTATTCCCGTGTACGCAGTCAAGGTTGGTGAATGAAAGCAGACAAGCTTTGAGATTTCTGAAGCCTGTCTTGTATTGCATGGCAGTGCAGACATACACTTGCCATCATGTTACTGTGTCTGATATTTGCGATGATTGTTACTTTTTGTCTACTCCCTATTTATTTAATATTTAAAGTGAAAACAAAGAAAATGTGTGTGTTGTGCGTGTTTCCACAAAAACAAAGGATGTGGACTTTATGTAACATGTCCTGCCCAGCAGATTACAGTTGGAATAAAATGGCAATTTGTTGTGGCTGAAATTGGCCCTCCACTGTTGCTTTGTGGAGGAATGCAGTCAATGTGTAAATGCTAAGAAGCTCCCTCCCGATCATAAGCCACCCCGTCAAGTTCACATACTCGATAAAAAGAACCCCCTCCCCGACCCAGTCAGAAGCTGTCCAACCTAAGTTTCACAAGCCGTCTCTGTCCGTCATTTCCGCACACCACGGTTATATGCTTTCATTTCATTTTCATACACCAAGTCACAAACTCCCCCTTTCCGCCAGTCATACGCCCTCCGTCCTGATATACCAGGTCAAAAGCCTACTTACGCCTCTCATTATAACCCTGTTATGTGCCCCCCGCCCACCCTTGCTTCAGTTTCACGTACCCGGTCAATTTCACATCTTTCTCATTTTTTTTTGGTTTTTTTGTCAAAAGCTCCCCCCTACCTCTCCCCTTCCCCCACCTCCTCCATCTATGTGATTTGATGTATGTTGCAGTGACGGCAGTTATACGTGGGTAGTTAGAGGTGCGGACAGGGATGGTGTGGGAGGTTTTATATATTATATCTGTGTTCTTTCCATATGGTGACAACGTAATTAGAATGAAGTCTAATTCGGCAACAGAAAATTTTCACAGAGTATAAAATCGCCTTTAAATTCAATTGATATAATTGAAATAATTACTAATAAAAATAATAAAACACATTTTTCTCGAAATCCCCTACCTGTCCTGCCGCCATCTCTTCCCTCTCCCATCCCCTTACCCTAATACGCCACAATATCCCCGTCTTCCATATCCGCCCAAAGCTGTGCCTCATTTGAGCGCTAAACCCAACCCCTGTCACCGCATCCAATCCGCAATCCCCATCCCCCATACCTACCACCAGCCCCACCTTATCTCCGCCCCGATTCCCCTCATCTCAGAATCACATCCCCGCTCTCATCCCTGCCATCCCAGCACCCTATTCCCAATCCCCGTCCTCCATACCCGCCCGAGCCCCCAGTCCTCGCCTGACATCTCCCCGTCCCCCCCCCCCCATATCTGTTCTCTTACCCAATTACCGCCACTGCTTATCCGAAAATGCTAAAAATGATTTCAAATGTGTATGTATATGTGTGTGAGTGTGGGGGAGGGGGGGTTGAGATGCAGAGGAATGAGTGTGTATTAAATAGAAGTGATGGTGTAGAAAAAAGAGGAGCAATGACTCACACTGAACAAGCCGGATGTTTGACAAATCAAAACAACTGAAGCAAATAAACGAAAAAAAAAGCCGAAGACAGCTGTAGCTTTGGGAGTTACTAATGCAAGGAGATTTAAAATAAATTTTATGAGTGTAACAGATATCGTCTGTAATACGTCCGTTTATGCGTTGGTTTTTCGCTCTGATATGGTTGCAAAGCCAGTCTTACTTGACTTATTTATTTTGTTGGGAATTGACCTCATTTCTTAATGTTATTGTTTATATGGTGAAAAAATGCGTAAAATAAGACGAATATGTGAAATAATTTGTTTCATGTGAAGATGCTGTTTCTGTAAACGCACATATATTTGTACCGTATAAATTATCAAAATGTGCAAAACTTTTTTTCACATAGAATTTCTGTGCAAGGTGGATTTTCTGGATTTTCTGCGATAGGAATTTGTAGATATATTCTTCAACCTTTTAATAACTGTTTATTCATTTAATAAATGAACATATGTAAAATCTGTCTTTTTATGTTCGTACAGAGCTGACTGAAGCTTGAGAGAGGAAATTCCCGGACTGGCTAAAAATTATAAAGAGGGGCGTTGTGGTCTGGGTGGGGCAGGGGAGTAGAACGAGGGTAAGTGGGAAATTGTTGTATCTAGGCGCTAGGCTGAAAAACCATTTTACACCTGAGTGACCTTCCGCATTAAGAGATTTCGCTTCCTTAAATATTAGCGATCTGATTCCGTAAAATGTCTCCTCCGTATCTTATACACATAAACTCTCATGACACATTTCATCATATTACGTCACAGGCATTGGCGGTAACGTGTTCACTAGATCTACCACCTCGTAAGTGTCGAATGAAAATGAATAACTCTGCCCAGTTAACCTGCTACAACGTTGCATAGACGTCGCATTCAGTATCAGATCAACGTCCGTTTTTCGATATTCATGGAAGTCGAAACAACGTCTACTTTCCGACATTGGATAGACGCCGACCGATATTCGGTGACAAAAGGAAGTCAAAGCATTGTGAAGACGCCGGAAAATATTTTCGAATTGCCATCCAGATTGCGACAGTCATAGTGCCGTCACTCTCCGTCACAGTAACCCCACCCTTGGATTGTCTAGTCAAGCAGGATAATATGAAGTTGATTTCAATTGATCTTTTTCAAAAGTAGATAGTGGAAAAATTTTCATACAAGTAGTAGGAAAACGAGAGAATCAGCCCAGGAAGTGACGTCATACTGTCTGGACCGCAAGTGACGTCAAACGCGTTGTCATGGCAACAAAGTGTTGTGATGGGAACGAAGTGCTGTAGTCATGGAAACGAAGCGTAGCCATGGTAACCTAGCCATGGTAACATAGCCAAAGTGAGGACCCCCCTAGGCGGCAGTCGGGACAGACCCCCCTAGGCGGCAGTCGGGACAGACCCCCCACCCCTAGGCAGCAGTAGGGACAGACCCCCCCCTAGGCGAGCAACATTCTGTCAAGTCAGCATAAGTTACACACCACAATTGGATCACATCAGAGGGGTATATAAGGGATGAGCACCTGACACTCCTCAACAACAGTGACAACTCTATCGGTAAGTGGAACTCATTGAAAGTTTTTGTTGAAAAAGTGTGATAACTTTCGTTATACTTGGTCGATTTGCATGAAAATTTCACTGTTTGATTGAGTTTTCTATCTACTTTTGTTATAAAGTAATCACTTCCCCCCACACTGAGTATTTCATTTCATAAGCCACATAGGTATTTCAACCTTCTGATGGCAACTTTTTTCCCCACACTCTCATGCATACATACCAACACCATGATAAAATGTTTTACTTATGTTGCTTTTTGTACTACATATTCGTCTTTTTTTCTTGTTTTTGTTTTCGATTGAAATGCAGTGTTTACTTAGAAAAAAATGGCATCCTACAACCTGCAATCGTCATCAGCAGCATTTCGTCATCAGTGTAATCAGACTTCGTCATCAACAACGTAGACAGCGGTGTCTGGCTTTTTTTTCTGAGGCAGCAGTTTCTAGCTGCTTGGAGTTGCAGTGTGACCCTATAGTAAAAAGTGTTATACTTGATCGATTTGTCTGAAAATTTCACTGTTTGATTAAGTTTTATATCTAGTTTTCATATAGTCATGGGCTGGTTGCGCAGCTGGCTGTATGTATCATGAATTCACCTTAAAATGGTAAGTTAAAAGTAGAATAACTTTTGTTATGATTGATGGATTTGCATGAAACTTTCACTGTTTGATTCAGTTTTATATCTAGTTTTAACATTAAGTAGTGATAGGCTATTTGCGCAGCCGGCTGTGTACATATTTACCGCCATTTTAATTTTGTAAAAAGTGGGATAACTTTCGTTATGATGGACGGATTTGCATGAAACTTTCACTGTTGAATTCAGTTTTATATCTAGTTTTAATATTAAGTGGTTATAGGCTATTTGCACAGCTGGCTGTGTACATATTTACCACCATTTTAATTTTGTAAAAAGTGAAAAAGTGGGATAACTTCCGCTATAGTTGACGGATTTGTATGAAAATTTCACCCTTGAATTCAGTTTGATGTCTCAATTTACAGTAGTTTGCATAGGTGGTTGCTGGAATGGCGCGAGTCCACCATTCAAACATGTGTTTGAATTATTTTTACGTCAAACTATTGTTCAACAAGTTGTTTAGCAATTGTACAACAATTGTTCAACAAGCTGTTGTTAAACTTGTTCAACATGTTCAACATGTTGTTGCACAAGTTGAACATGTTCTTAATGTTGAACATGTTGAACATGTTCAACTTGTTCAACAACATGCTGTTTAACAAGTCGTTGTTCAACAAGTTGTAGTTCAAGCAAAGAAAAACAACAAGACATATGTTGAATAGGTTTATTAATGCACTTAAATACACTTAAATACACTTAAATACACTTATATACATACAGCTTAAATCTATAACAATATTACAATATTTGTTGATTTACAAAGTCTTTGTTATAAAGTTTAGTCAAATAAGTCTGTGTAACTCGTCAAAAATGTCAAACTTGTTAAAATTGATTTTAGCAATTTTAACAAGTTTGGCATTTTTGATGAGTTACACCCCTTTTTTTATTTCATCTAAGTAGCATAAAAGGAAGAGTGAGACATGCATTTCATCCATATCAAACAGCAATAAATTCTGCAGAGTCGGTTTTTTTGGATAAAGCGCGCGCCTGTTCGAATGACGTTATTATGACGTCATAATAATGACGCGATGACGTCATAATGACGTCAAGATGACGTCATAAAGACGTCATGACGTTAGACTCCCCTAAGCGGCATAACCCTAACCCTAGGCGTAGACAACATGTTCAACAACATGTTGAACATGTTGAACTTGCTGAACATGTTGTTCAACAAGTTGAACATGTTGTTCAACAAGTTGAACATGTTCAACATGTTGTTCAACAAGTTGTATATAAGGCTATGTTTTAAGGCTTGTTCATCGTTTGACAAGTGTATGTTGAACCGAAAGGATGTATAAATGCAACATTTGTTTGAAATCTTACAATTGGCCACAAAGTCTTAAAAGGCACTTAAAGAATGCTCACACTTCAGAAGAGGAAGAATTGGAGATAGATATGGAAAACCCTGTAAAACCACCTATCACTGAAACTTTAGATGAGTCTTCTATGGAAAGTCAAAGCGTCAATATGACTGAAAAGAATGCACATGCTTGTGCAGAATGTGGTGCGTTATACAACAGTCAAGAAGCTTTGTACAAACATATGGAACATTGTGGTGATGATGACAGCAGCTCTGAAAGTGAGTCAGAAACAGACTCTGAAAGTGAGTCAGAAACAGACTCTGTTTGGTATGATATGGTTCAAGAAGTCTACGATGAATATGATACCAAATTTCAAGAAAAGGTCTCAGAATATGAAGAACAAGGGCTTGAAGATGCGCGTGACATAGCAAGTGATGACTTTCGACCCATTTATAAGCGTCGACTTAAACAACTGTTTATGAGACTATTCAAATATGCCCAACGTCTAGAACAAAACGAACATTATCAAACCATTTTAGAAGACTTTAATTACTTTGTTGATGAAAAACATTACGAGTATTCAAAGGCACTAAAGGCGGCTATAAGAAGAAACGACGCATTCTTTGAAGAGCTTCTAGATGAGGAGGAAGATGAAAGCAGCGACGAAGAAAGTGATATGGATGACAGTGAAGCAGATGAAGAAAAATAGACTTATTTGACTAAACTTTATAATAAAGACTTTGTAAATCAACAAATATTGTAATATTGTTATAGATTTAAGCTGTATGTATTTAAGTGTATTTAAATGTATTTAAGTGTATTTAAGTGTATTAATACACTTATTCAACATATGTCTCGTTGTTTTTCTTTGCTTGAACTACAACTTGTTGAACAACAACTTATTAAACAGCATGTTGTTGAACAAGTTGAACATGTTCAACATGTTGAACATGTTCAACTTGTGCAACAACATGTTCAACACGTTGGACATGTTGAACATGTTCAACTTGTGCAACAACATGTTGAACATGTTGAACATGTTGAACATGTTTAACTTGTTGAACATGTTGAACATGTTTAACAACAGCTTGTTGAACAATTGTTGTACAATTGCTAAACAACTTGTTGAAGAATAGTTTGACGTAAAAATAATTCAAACACATGTTTTAATGGTGGGCGCGCGCCATTCCAACAACCACCTATGCAAACTACTGTAAACTAAGACATCAAACTGAATCCAAGGGTGAAATTTTCATACAAATCCGTCAACTATAGCGGAAGTTAACCCACTTTTTCACTTTTTGCAAAATTAAAAATGGTGGTAAATATGCACACAGCCAGCTGCGCAAATAGCCTATGACCACTTAATGTTAAAACTAGATATAAAACTGAATTAAACAGTGAAAGTTTCATGCAAATCCGTCAATCATAACGAAAGCTATCCCACTTTTTACAAAATTAAAATGGCGGTAAATATGCACACAGCCAGCTACGCAAATATCCTATAACTACTGAATGTTAAAACTAGATATAAAACTGAATCGAACAGTGAAAGTTTCATGCAAATCCGTCAATCATAACAAAAGTTATTCTACTTTTAACTTACCATTTTAAGGTGAATTCATGATACATACAGCCAGCTGCGCAGCCAGCCCATGACTATGTGAAAACTAGATATAAAACTAAACTTAATCAAACAGTGAAATTTTCAGACAAATCGATCAAGTATAACACTTTTTACTATAGGGTCACACTGCAACTCCAAGCAGCTAGAAACTGCTGCCTCAGAAAAAAAAAGCCAGACACCGCTGTCTACGTTGTTGATGACGAAGTCTGATTACACTGATGACGAAATGCTGCTGATGACGATTGCAAGGTTGTAGGACGCCATTTTTTTCTAAGTAAACACTGCATTTCAAACGCAAAAAACGAATAATGGAGTACAAAGAGCAACATAAGTAAAACATTTTATCATGGTGTTGGTATGTATGTATGAGAGTGTGGGAAAAAAAGTTGCCATCAGAAGGTTGAAATACCTATGTGGCTTATGAAATGAAATGCTCAGTCGTGCTGTTTGTGGGAACAAAAGTGATCACTTTATAACAAAATAAGATAGAAAATTGAATCAAACAGTGAAATTTTCATGCAAATCGACCAAGTATAACGAAAGTTATCACACTTTTTCAACACAAACTTTCAATGAGTTCCACTTACCGATAGAGTTGTCACTGTTGTTGAGGAGTGTCAGGTGCTCATCCCTTATATACCGCTCTGATGAGATCCAATTGTGGCGTGTAACTTATGCTGACTTGACAGAATGTTGCTCGCCTAGGGGGGGGGGGGGGTCTGTCTCTACTGCTGCCTAGGGGGGTCTGTCCCGACTGCCGCCTAGGGAGGTCCTCACTTTGGCTATGTTACCATGGCTAGGTTACCATGGCTACGCTTCGTTTCCATGACTACAGCACTTCGTTACCATCACCACACTTTGTTGCCATGACAACGCCTAAGACGTCACTTCCGGTCCAGACAGTATGACGTCACTTCCTGGGCTGTTCTCTCGTTTTCCTACTACTCATACACTTTCAAAAGCATTCTTTAAGAGGCTTTGACAAAATCATGATCACAAACTCACCTTTATTATAGGACCGACGTCCAATTTTCGAAGTATTACTGTGACCGTAAATTGTAAACTACAGCAATGTTCACACCGAGTTCCATTTAAATCATTTTTTCGGACTTTTCGTAACTGTTGCCCCAAGGCAATCAAAAACCAATAAACGCCGAAAGTTGTGTCTGTAAATGCCCAAAGCCTCTGAATTCGCTTTTCTTCGCTTTTATACGGGTTTTAACTATATAGAAAGGAAATTGCCTCATTGTAGTTCGAGTAGTCCAGGCCTAAATATTAGCCAGTTAGAATCGGTAGTATGTTAGTTCCAAGCTTCTTTCTCGTATTTCGTGTGGTACCAACCACACTCGCTTATATGCAAGCTGTTTTTTTGCAACAGTCAGTTAAAACTAACGTTTTATTTCGTAAAACGAGCTTTTACGAGTAAAAGCGCAATTCGCGTTCTCCACTTTTAGATGGGTTTGCCTTTGCTTAGATTTACCACACAATAGAAAGAAACTTTTTCTCGCAGATAGAATTAACCCTATCCCGCCTTTCATCCAGCCAGCCAATGAGAATGCAGATAACACAAAGTGCTACGTCACTGAAACTGTCAATCATTCCCTTTAAGCCCAAAAATAGGTGGAATCAACTCATCCAGGCTTGTGGGGGCTGGATGAGAGTGAGGATAGACTAAAAGTGGAGAACGCGAATTGCGCTTTTACTCGTAAAGCTCGTTTTACGAAATAACACGTTATTTTTACTTCGCAAAAGCTTAGAATTCGCTTATCTCTACTTTTAGATGGGACTAAAGTCCGGAGCAGGGGAGCCTGCCATTCTAAAGAACTGCGCGAAAAAGGTCGCGAAATGCAAATACTCGTAAGGGGTTTGCGAAGTAAACCCGTTAGATGGGATTGAATTGAAGTGAAATAAAATCCCAAATCTAAGATAGCTTGCTTTATTTGATTTCCAAAACCTTGATAGGGAAAGGTAGGGGAACCCTCCTAGCCCTTGAAGGGATCTGGTAACAAGTAGTAAAATGTTCACGTAACGGTGTCAGAATAGTTTGAATAAACTTTAAACTGACTGACTGAGTATCCTTTACCATCCCCCTCCTGCCTCCCACTGACACCTCCCACGGATACTCTAAGCTCTAAGTTGAAGATAACAATAATACTGATTTATTGTTTTTTTTTCTTAACAAAAGGATCGTAACCTTGTAAGGCTACCGTGAAAAATAAAACTTCACACAGTACAAATAGAAGTAACTGTGTCTTACAAAAGCATGCCAGAGTTCTAAGAACCTGGATAAATGTTAGAATTGCTCTAAATCATTACCGCTTAAAAATCCTAAACCTTGTGCGAAATTGACTGGCAATTTCGAGAAATTAGATGACTAGAAGCTTTAGAACACTCAATAACTTGGATTGGAAGCAATCCCCGTGATAAAATTCACTAAATACCGATGATTTCACATCTAAGCCCATAATGGTACTATTGGCCTTGGTCACATGGTCACTGTGACACATACCCTTGATGACCTCTGGGCTCTCAGTATGGCCCCGGACTGCGGAAACGCTGGGACGGAGAGTAACTGCGCCTCCCCCTTTTTCTTTGAGTCAAAGAAAGCTCTGAAGTTGCTGAGGGTGTGGATCACAGTGACCGTATGAAACTAAACCATTCCTTGGATAACTAGAGAACTAAAGTTCCGAAACAGTCCGACAGTCCGCAGGTAGACGACGTCGTAGAGTCGGCAGGACTGAAATAGGAATATGTCCGGTGGGGTAGTGCACGGGCTATTTCTTGAGTTTGAAGTGGTTGGTAGCACGGTTCTTGGCATAACCTCCCTTTTGCTTGCCCTAGCCTTTGGGCCTGGGAGTGGGCGATCTGTAACAGATTGACAATTAGTTAGTAATGGTCGTCTCCGCAGCTATGAATGGGCCCAGAGAATAGAGGCCTGATAGTTCATCTTGGGAGAAGTCTTTAAGATAATACATAACGAAGGAATTGGGAGAAGCCCAGCAACCAGTTTTAAGTATATCTGACAACGACACATTACGCAATGCCCTAAGTGAGATTGCCACCTGCCTAACTTGATGGGCTTTTACTTTTAACTCCGAATGAAGAGCTGTGTCTGATTGTGCCTCATCATACGCTGCCATAATGACCCCTTTAATGTAGTCGGAGATGGATTGCTTAGAGAGATCTTTATTGAACTTAGGCATATAGGAGATAATAAGAGCTTTTTTGCCTGTATACCTCCGAAAGTTCTAGATATTGACGTAAGGCTTTAACGGGGCACAAGGAGACTAAGCCCTCGGAGGCCTGTTCATCCGGTAGGGATGGTAAGTTGATGTGGCTAAAGGTGCCCATCCCATGAGTAATGATGTTGGTTTTGCCCATGAAGCCTGTCCTAGGGACGAGGGTGATGTTTTTCCACTCCCCGTTCTCTTTGCTTACCGTCCTGTCTAGGGCGTGTATGTCGCTCCTCCTTTTGCCGGAGGCAAGGGCTAGCAAGAAAGTAAACCTTACCTTGGCATTTTTGGCTGAGATTACTTCGTCCCCAAAGATGTCCGGGCGCTGAAGGTATCTCAATACCAGGGAGAGATCCCATTGTGCAACGTTAGACGGGTTAGGGGGTGAGTTTACCTTGAAATTACGGATCAATTGAGAGATAGACGTGTCTTCCCCTGGATCATAACCCTTTGAAGCCTTGAGTCTGGAACCTATGGCTGCCCTGTAACCCTCAATAGAGCTTACTTTTAAACCTTCGTTTGTGAACAGGTGGTCTAAAAAGTCCGCCATCACTGATGGCGAGGCCTGAAATGGGTCTAGCTTAGACTTGTTACACCAGGATGCGAATTTATTACATTGAGACCTGTACATCTTGGCCGTAGATTGTTTATGGATGTTTACTATTTTATCTACTATTTTATGTGAGAAGCCTTTCTTTTTTAGGAAGGACTGGTCAGGCACCAAAGGTGTAGGTTCAGTAGGTGAGGGGCTGGGTGGAAGTGTTGCCAATGGGGTTGGAATAGGATTACTCTGTGGCATGGGATTGGAGTCGTCTTGACTATCTTGCACATGAGGAGCAAGAAAAACCAAGGAGCCTCCGGAATCCGTGGGGCTACCAGTAGCAGGGCTCGTGGGCTCAGATCCATTACCCGTTGTAGTACCTGTGAGAGGATTGCCTGTGGCGGGAAGGCGTAGAGTACCTCTTGTAGTGGCCATTGGCAATTGAGGGTATCTATTGCCCACGCTGCTTGATCCGGGCATGGGGAGACATACCTGGGCAGACGTGTTGTTACTGCATTGGCAAACAGGTCTAGCGTGGGGTGCCCCCATGGTTACTGGTTCGTGACCCACTGCAAGGATTGGGGAGCTATGCACCACTCCGTGTGGATTACTTGGCCTATTCTGGAAGCTAAATCTTTCCCCGTCGCGCCGAGAGGGTGATTTGAGATTTTGTAGGTCAATATTGACAGAGGAAGGGATCTGGTCCCTCCTTGCCTGTTTAAATATGCCACGGCTGTTGAGTTGTCTAGGAGAAATAGAACACTCCTGCCCCGGAGTCAGTCGGACAGTTTGTTCAGTGCTATCCACACGACTAGTAGTTCAAGCCAATTTATATGGTACTTTGTGAAAGAGGGGGGCCATTTGTCCCCCGACATCTGACGTTGACAATGTATACCCCATCCCCCTTGGGATGCATCTGTTTGGAGCTCTATTTCCGGGGGTGGGGAGTTGAAGGGAGTGCCCTCGTTTAAGATCTGTGGATTGGTCCACCAGGATAGAGAGGCCAGGGCAGTCTGCGACACGGTCACTTTTGCCTGAGGGCACCTCCCCTGTCTGAGGGCCCTCCTTACCTGTCTTTGAAAAGGTCTGTAGTGCAGACGACCCAGGGGGGACTGTGGCTACTAAGAGACCTAGTAAGGACTCCATGGGATGCAGTCTTACATTTTTTCCTCCCCGGATCCCTCGTATGCCCTGTGTGATCTTTTGTTGCCTTTCTGCTGTGGGGAAGGCTCTCGCACTTACCAGATCCCATCTTTCCCCCAGAAAGACGATGTCTTGTTTGGATGTTAGCTCCGATTTGGCTAGATTGACCACTAATCCTACCTGTTAGGCTTTGTGCACTAGTGCAAGGGTTTGGCGGCGGGCCTTGCCCCTGTCTGCGTGTGCCAGAAACCAATCGTCCAGATACTGGAACACGAGCATACCTTCTAACCTGGCCCATGCTTTGAGTACTCTCATTATTTTTGAAAATACGTACGGGGCCGTCGAGAGACCGAAAGGAAGTGCCCGAAACCAGAATCGCTTTGGGTCAATTTGAAAGGCTAGAAACTTTCTCGCTGATCGGTGCATTGGGATGTGGAGATAGGCGTCTGAAAGGTCTATGGATGTACCCCACATCCCCTCCTGCAAGCTTTCTTTTATGACCTGAGCGGTGTCCATCTGAAAGGAGGTTACCTGCAGGAAGTCGTTTAGGACTGACATATCCATGACTAATCTCGAACTCCCCCCCCCCCCCCGATTTTTTGGGGACCAAGAAAACTCTGCTGAAAAATACTGATTGGTGTTCTGGCACTTCCTCTACTGCCATTTTTTCTTGGAGGCTTATGGGTTCTTCCTGTAGGACTACATCCCTTTCCGAGTCCCATGGGTAGGCGGTGATTAGGTAGTGGGGGGCTTTGTGGGCCAGTGGGATAGATGGTTGAAGGCCCCTCGCATCCCGCTTGAACCTAGCCTTCCTCCTACGGGAAAGGATGCGTTCAAGGCTAGCAAGTTTTCTAAGTTTTCTGAGCTTAGTAAAGTATCGCCAGGAGACCAGGGAGTCTCTAGGCGGTACTTTGGTTGGCTGCTACCTGTTAGGTTGTGACGACTGCCCCTCCGTCTTGGCGCCGTTATTTGGTTTTTGTTTCTTGGGAGGAGGAGGCTGTGACTGCGTGCTGGATCTCGCTTGATCCGCAGGGTGTCTGTATGGCCTCTTGCGCTTCGGTGGGTGTCGGAAGGACGCTCGTGACATGCGAGACACAAGTGCGTAATCCTGTGAGAGTGAACGGCTCTCTTGGTTCACACGTTCTACTTCCGCCGGGGGGAAGAGTTCTTTCTGCCCAAGGATGGGAGCATGTCGCAGGTATCTCAGTCCCTTCACGCTCGACCAGCAGTGCTGGAGAAACGCTCCCGCCTGAGGAAAACCATGGAGGTCGTGAGGAAGGTGGACAGTTTGACTAGGTCTCTGGTCGCTAGAGCGAGGCTTTCCAGAAGTTTAAAGGCCACCGGATCATCGAGGTGTAGGCACTCCCATCGTGCCTTCAAGGCTTTCAGAGTGTGGTCTTGGAATGGGATGTCCGAATCGCTTCTGACAGATGGCATCCAAACTGTCCTCTTCGCCGATTGTTCGAGTGCCTCCAGGGGTACTAGGTCATCAGAAGACCTGTACGGGCCCGGTTTCACTGCACAATGCTTAGATGCGTGAAAGCGCGAGAGAGTGCGGCCTTCGCTAGCGTCCAGCTTCTTAAATTCTTTGGAACGGACTGTGATAGCGTTGGAAATCCCTTCACCGGTCGAAAGCGCTATGAAGGAGTCCTGTGGAGGCAACACTGTCTATGAGGTCATTCTTGTGGGGGAATCTTCCTTGTCAAGACCTGGAGACCCAAAGGTGACGTTAGCCAGCCGCGCAATTTCTTTGACGGCGTCCCTGAACGGCACGTCCTCGGGGGCTATGGTGGATGAGGGTCTAGAGGGGGTGGGCTCCTCGCTGCGGGTTATGAGGTCTGGCGGCGAGGGGGTCCTGATGGGGCGTCTGCCTGCTGCCGCAGGATCTTTCCAGAGCCTCTGACCGCTACCTGGGGATCTAATGCAATCCATCTCTCGTAGGTTGAGGCAGAAATGGGCAGAGGAGGGTTGTCATCTGTTGTCTCCTCTGACTCTTCACCCTCGGACTCTTGTTCCTCAGAGTCCCGTCCACTGTCGTTTCCTAGCTGCGTTTCCTAATTTCCTAGCTGCGTTTTGGTCAGTCACTACTTCCCCAGACCGTGTGTAAATGTCTCGTTCTCTATTGAGAGGAACTGCCGAGAGTGGTGATGTAACCGATTGCAGATCATCATCATCCTCTTGAATCAATTTCGAAGCCTGTCCCGACGGTGGGATCTCCGAGGAATCCTCATCACTAGCTTAGCCCGACTCTGCCTGTGTATCTCGATGTGCCAGCAGGGGGTGGCTGTGGGGAGCAGGGGACGTCCTCTGGGGGACGAGAGATAGTGGCCGACGGCTTATGACGTCTTTTCGGAATTGGAGTGGATCCCTGGCCCTGCAGGCGCAATTGTTACTCTTGTAGTTGCTTCTGCATTTGAGTCTGTAACGCTAAGAAGGCCGTAAACTCCCCTGGCAGATTTGGTGATTGGGTAGGGGGAGATGGCTCGAGCTGTGCTCGGATCCTCAACTGGCCAGCCGACGTTGTAAACGAAGCTCCTGACGCCGTATGAGTGACAGTCATTAGCTCAGGGGACTGGGACTTCGGCTTGGCATCAGTTTGTGGAGTCATGACCACTGTGGGGGGGGGGGATGCTGCCCAAGCTTTCAGAAGCGCTTCTCGTTCCCCTCCCTCGGGGATATCCACCTCAGCCACTGTCTCTGTAAAGGTCTTGGTTTTGAGTTTCTTGGCTTTCCTGCCTGTCAGATTCTGACCCTAAGTCTATCCTAACCGAGGTAGAGACTTGGTCCAGGATAACTGAATTGGCTTTCCTCATTGTCTCTTCAACAAAGTCCTGGGTGATGAACGGAGTAGAAGAGAGAACACGGCGGCGATCCCGTCTGCGATCGTTTCGTGCCCTGTTCTTATAAATCAGTCTCCAGTCGTCTGGTGTAAGATCCTGGCATTCTGGGCACGTATTGAGTTCGTCACAAAGGGGCAAGCCATTATTCCTCCGACACCGATCACACACCGTATGAGGATTCCGCGCAGAGGGGTGGTGGGAGCACTGCAGCATTTTATTAGGCGAGCGCAGGGTGGTCTCTGTCATATCTGAAAGACCAGCAGAAAAGAAGCCATAAGTGACTGCACAAGGATTCTGCAAGTAGTCCTAAATATATCGCAACACTAACGGAGCTACTACAACTTAACCGAGTGACCGAGCGTTGCTGGCGTTAACAGCCTCCTTTTTCTAACTTAACCAGAATAGATTCTGACATTCTGACCGAAAGCAATGCTTTAAGACACTTTCCGGACGGCTGCTTTCTACGGGAGGGGGACCATAATGGGCACAATCTATGGGTCCCAGTACCATAATCCCGACATGGGCCTCGGTCCCGTGACCAAAATGGGCGTAAGGCAGGAGGTCCCCGCATGGGATTCGGTACTTAGTCCCGTGCCCATGACGGTCGATGGTCTGGGTAAATCCGTTATGGGCCTAAGTCCCCGGTAATATGACCAAGATGGGACTTAGTCGGGGGGGGGGGGGGGGCTGGTCACTGCCCGTCACGGTATCCCCAATCCCACAACCCACAAGGCTGACATGGGATCGGTGCCAAAGTACGGTACAGGGTATGCATAGCGGTCCCCCTGGGGTCCCAGAATGGGTTTCGACGCCAGAAAACGTCGGTAAAAACCGCTAGAAAACGCCAAATAGCATTTCTCTCTCTTGAACTGAGGTTAGAAATACACCACTGCTGGTAGACGCCTGACCAGTTCCAAGGAGTAACAGCCAAAACCGTGACTGGTCATACAGAGATGGCACAGACACAAGGCAAGGCCTAGAGTCTAAGCAGGCACAGCAGACTGAAAAGACTCAAACAACTCCTAGGAGATGTGTGCTGGAAACTAGTAAGAAGTTCGATCCTGTAGACTTCTGTGGAGAAGAGAGGCACACTTCTCGGGACTGGGAAAGATGTCACCGTTCCGTATCCAAACAACTACACGAGCAAAATTAGTCCTTTAGATATAAAATAAAACCACTAAAAGCAATTCGAACCTTTGAACTAGTTCCCTTTTTCCAAAATATTGCGGAGCACACAGAATGGCGTGTGTTGACAAAGCCACGCTTAAAGGGAATGATTGACAGCTTCAGTGACGGAGCACTTTGTGCTATCTGCATTTTCATTGGCTGGCTGGATGAAAGGCGGGATAGGGCTCATTCTATCTGTTTCTTTCTATTGTGTGGTAAATCTAACCAAAGAGAAACCCATCTAAAGGTGGAGATAAGCGAATTCTAAGCTTTTGCGAAGTAAAAGGTGCTTCTTTTCACTCTTTAACTTATATTCTTCGGAGAAAAAGTTTTCTTGTCTGGGATCTGAATCTAAATCATCCAACTGCTTGTAAATTTGTCTTTGCAAGTACGGGATTTACAGGTACTCTTCCCGGGAGTAAAGTTATGTTTAGGTTCTTCATTGGAGTGTGTGGTGCTGGCTGACGACTCTTACAGGATAACAGTTCACCTCAGTAAGCGGATGTCTGGTTACACCTCAAGCAATTTTTGTGTTATATAGTAGCCCGTTAATTTAGCGTGGCGTCTAGTAGCAGTCCGCCGGAAACTCGTAAGCTGAGCTAGATTTCTTGGCAGTGTCTGCATACAGAGGATCCGACATTAATCGACAAATTCTGACACCCGTGAGCAATAAAGACTCTTGGTACGACCGAATACACACAACAGCTTGGTTCAGTTTCGGTACCAAGTACCGATTATATACCAAAGCCTTGGCTTGGTCCTGGTACAAGGTACCCACTGAATAACTGGGTCTTGGTTTGGACTTGGTACTGGGTAGGCTAGTTTTCACCAGGCCCGAGCCTTTAGGTTATGAGTAGCTTGGTGGGGGTACGGCATCCGTTGCCAGTTACTTGGTTGTTATTGACAAATTACTTACATAGTCTTTTCTCCATTTACTTTTCATACAGAATGAAGGCCATTATTTACAAAGGCAAGACAAAGACTTCGTACATTCATCATTTCTTCCATTAAGCCACACTCCGTCGACGACATGGGCAGGACAGATATTCCACTGTGTGAACCACTTAAAGCGTGTGTAAAATGTACTCATTTGTTTCTCGAGGACATTAAACGAATGATATGCCTGAAATTCTGGCACTGTCGCTGAAGATCATGCCACAAGCCAGCTTTGTCAAGTTTCTTGCCCAGTGCACTCTGATGGCGGGGGAGGGTAGGTGAAGCCAGACGTGGATAAAGACAAAAAAGTCCAAGAAGTCTCAGCAGAGGAAACTTCAGAAGTAGTCATTGAAACTGATATCCCATTCGAAGATGATTAATCAATTTGAAGCAATGGTTAGGTAGCCTTGCGACTGGATACTACAAGGCTCTTTTGGAAGACAGTGAGTTCCTGCCTAGGGATGCCTTGCCTAGGGATGTAACGTATTCAGTCTCCTCAGCCATTGGATGGGTCACAATATGACATACCGCAAACCATAGCTGTAAATGCAATCGAATCGTGAGGCTTACAGTCTCATGCAGACTAACGAAGCGATAAAGCTTTGGCGAGCCCACACTTCTCTGTTGGTGTAGTCCAAGGAGATAAACAGAGAACCACTTACACACCAAGTGCGGGTCAAGAATTGTTGACAGGGCCAGGGACTGGGGCAGTAAGTGACTAAGAAGATGAAATCTCAGATCGAATAACGCCAGGTGTGCAAATACCTTGTGGGAAACCGATTCCACCCTTTCTCCAGGGTGGAATCCCTATCCCCTCAGGATTTCTCTCAAACGCAGGAAGACAACGGAGTGCACTTCGATCGATCCCGAAGATTCCAGAAAACCCTAGTCTCTCATCGCCAAAACCAAGATGACTCATAGACCATAAACCCCGGGCTTCCAATACTATATGGGAGAAAGCAGCTGCCAAGCTACTTGAGTATTTGGGGATATTGTGAAGCTCAAGACTCACCTCAATATATCTGCGACATGATTCCTTTCTACAGCATTGTTGGTCGAGCGTAAAATGCTATCGCGAGCCTTATCCCAGGATATGGCTTCTAAGGCCAGGGTGACCCGCCCCACAGAAGCACCAAGCCCTTCAGGACATGGTGAACTATGGAAAACTAGTAAGGGTTCTGGAGCAAGTTTTTTTGGCATCAAACAAATCAGGGGAAAGGGTTTAATAATCTGTCCACTCTAAGCAAATTTCTAAGCGTGATCTCGTTTCAAATGGACACAGAACAGGTAATAATAGAAGCCCTAGGCAAGGGTAGGCAGGGGTACCGATCAGATGCATATCGATATGCATCCTTGCAGCCATCAGTAAGACATGTGTTTTAGATAGGGAAAAGATACTAGTTTTTTGTATATGAGCTCTAGGTGGCTAACGACCGGCTTTTAAGAGTCACACCAATTGGTTGGAGCTCCGAGTCGTTTGGATACTGTAGTATCCAGACTCTAGTATTTCTAGACAACTCTACATTTGTGGGGGTACCTGAACAAACAGGGAGGCTAGTCATCTAGCTTTCAAATCCGACATTTCAGATCCTACTGTTTGCTTGAAATCACAATATCTAGTTTTGGCTAATCATTTAGCGGGTTAACTCAATGCTCTAGCAGATCTGGTCCCAAGAACAGGACAAATCATCTATACAGAATCTTGACTCCGGTGCATCAAATTCTTGACCTGTATACTAATTCGATGACAAAGCAAGGGTTGTCTCGTCATACCCTCATCGACGCCAGAGGTTTTCCACACTTTTTATCAATAGTGATCCTGCTCTAGAGTTAGGTTAGCCAAGACATGAGCCTCCCCACCCGTTAAAGGGCTGTCGGTTGAAGTCGTATGGCTAGGGAAGGGTTTGTCGCCTTTAGATAAAGTGCGACAGATTGTTCGGCTCTCATTTTTCTTTTCACGACAGATGTTAAGATACGTTCAGAAGAAATCTAAATTCCAACTTTTCGACAAAAAGAAAAGATATTAATTCTGGACTTAATTGCAAATTGAAAAAAAAAGTTTCTATGTGACCTGACTGATCAGCTTAATGGTGTGGCGGCCTTTTGCACCTATGAACCATGAAGCAATCAAGAGTTTATCTTTGAACTGGGTCCTTTTGGAACGCCGTTACTTGGAGAACATTAATTTTCCACCCATTTCTTCATATTGAAAACAAATTAAATGGTCTAATGTCAACTTTCAGAATGTATCTTATAACCGACTTTACGTTGTTAAGCAATAAAAATATACATTGTATAAGCAGTAGTTCTCAGTCTTTTTGCGAAAATTATAATGAGCTATTTAGGAGTACAAGAGTCCTTGAAGAAACAATAAATACTAATTTTGCAACGCGTATTAATTTCAAAGAAAAGTTTATTTCACCATAGACTTACTCCATGTAGTGCAAGCTCATCGGGTCAAACTGTTAAAGCTTACAATTAGGCTAATCTGAATACATTATAATGGCAATCTTAGTATGTAATATTTGCCGATAATTTAAGAAAGGTTACATGAAGATCGTGATTAACAAACTGCACTGTCTTATGCTATTATACAAGAAATTCATAGCATATAGTACGCCTCTCAAGTCAAAGGTATTTAATGTGTTTTTGAAAGATATTCCCGTAATGTTGTCATGTGAATAAATAATCAACATGCAACCTTTTAATCGTGTCATAAATGTTAAAAACTTTTTATTTCACATTTGTAACTTGCAAAAAGTGCTCATGCTTAACAGATTTCAGAATAAACAGAATAAATAACTAGAGAACTACCTTCAACATTTCGCCAGATACGCACAGAACAGTTGTCAGCACTGTCTAGCTTGGATATTCGATAATGCTGTCATTTTGTCATGTTTCGACCAACAATAAAAGCGTTTATATATTACACAAAAATTATTAGTTGCTTGTTATATGACACAACTTATTGTCATTATTAAAATTATAAAATACACAAAAATAAATTTTAAAGCATAAGTACTATGAATTGAAATGGAACTGTAATTGTTTTCTTGATCAAAATTCACAATTGTTATTCCAGAAAGCAAAATTTTTCCAGAAAATTTTGACTAATGCATTGCAAACTTTTTAGTCGGGTTATTTTTCAAATATTACGTGTCATCGAAAACTGTAACGCAATATGCGAAACACCTGGATACTGCTTAAAATATGATTTTCTTTATCTTTCGTCGTTAGAAACCTCATTCTTAGCCTTTTTTCTAGTGGAATAATCCGTCATTAAAACTGTAGTAAGTTAGTTCGCATTGCATTACAGGATGATATCAAACAACGCTACCATTTAGATTCCATAAAAGCGATACATGAAATACAGTTCTGCTTTTCTACTCCATCGCTTTGCACATCAACAGTGATAACGCCGAGTTAAAAAAAACCAGTGCAACATGATATAAAATAATCGTTCACATCCTCTGTGGTTTTATTTTCTGCGATTTATATAGTTGCATTTATAAGTGTTGTTAAAAGAAGCAATGTTAATACTGGACACTTGAAAAATAAGTAATGCCATACTGAATAATCACTTTTATAACCAAATCAAAAATATGGAAATAAAATACTGATCTTATCTTTTAAAATACGAAACCTGTCCAGTTTTCAAGAACATATAACTATATGGTACATACATATTAAGAAATGTAAAAATGTTTACTCTAACATTGCAGATAGTTTTTTGAAGGATTTAAATCGAAGTGTTCGTTTATGAGTACATTGTTCATTGCGTTTTACGCTCTGTTGCTTATTGTTATCATTATATATATTGTATCATCAGCCATGTAGCTGGATTCTACAACGGATTGCTCAACAAATGTGGAATAGCCCCGTCCAATATTTTTATCATCTACAGGCCTTTGAAAATTCGGAAGATTTGGGTCTGCTGTGAATTCTTTCTCTACTTGATCTGCATCTGAACCGTTGACATTAAGCAAGGTAAACTTAATTCTGTGATGGAAAGGCCATTGTAAAATATCATCGTATTCACCCCTCATAATAGCTGCGAAAACACTCAAATGCGTGCCCTGACCTTCACCGTAACCATTAAGATACACCTCGCCGACAAACTTATAGCCATACCGTGACGTGTAAAAGGGCTCACTTGTATGGTAAGTTATGACGCCAGTAGCTTCATCATTCTTTCTGCTGGCATAATTATTGATCTTCAACACGAATTGCCCATCTGTAAAATATGCAAAGACATCACTTGACATCGCATGAAATAAGAGAAACAAATGCAAAGTAACCTATTTTTGTGGTTGTGGATGGCTGTGAACGGGAAACATTTACGGTTTACGATTAATCGTCTACGACAAGCACAAGTCTATCATTCGTATCAATCGAAACAAGAATGGAAACGATATATCAGTTTCTAGGGTTATTGATTAATTGAGTGTAAGTAAGAGAGAGAGAGAGAGAGAGAGAGAGAGAGAGAGAGAGAGAGAGAGAGAGAGAGAAAGAGAGAGAGAGAGAGAGAAAGAGAGAAAGAGAGAGAGAAGGAAACGAAAAGGGGAACACATTTTCAAAGTAATACTACACGAGATTGTGTGGGCTGTTAGGCTAAGTTATGGGCCAACAGGAAAGCATAAATAGCTTACCTCCATGAGCGAAGGTTAGGCTTCCAATTATGCTGTCCATTTGTTCAACACGACTTTCAAGTGCTTCAACAAATAGAAACAAGCCAACCATTAACTGTTGCAGTCTATTTCATTTTTGATTAGAGAGCAAATTAGTGTATCAGAAAAAATTTTTGCTATAGTCCCAGGTAAGCTGGGAGTTGATTATCTATTATTGAATGGGTCCATTATTCTCATCATTCAAAATGTAAATGCGGCAGGCGATGTTGAAGAAAGGATTATTGATTAAAATGATTTAGAATGTGTACTTGAAGCTAATTTGCAGTTTAATTGACGTTCTTTGCACCTGGCGAGAGAGAGAGAGAGAGAGAGAGAGAGAGAGAGAGAGAGAGAGAGAGAGAGGGATAGAAAGAGAGAGAGAGAGAGAGAGAGAGAGAGAGAGAGAGAATACAAAAGAAATAATAAATAGATTATTGCCGTTAGCGGTGTTCAGATTAGCATTTGTATTATCCTGTTGTGCAGTCCAAATTTTAACAAGAAAAATAAGCTAATGATTGCAGATGTCATTACTTTTGATTTTGAAACACAAAATTTATTTCTTCATTAGAAACGACTTTTATATAGTCTCATACAAATTAGGTATTGGACAAAATGTAAGCTATTGAAGTAACTATTGAATGCGCTTACGCACTTATATTTTTTGTTAAAAGCCAAAACGGAACATTTTCAGTGATCGCCTAGATAAATCTATTTGAAAATTTACAGAGCAAAGATATACATTAAGCTTCATGTTCTTTCAAGCTATAGATCTACAAATTATTCCTGTGAAATAATAAAATAAAATTATTTCCAATTCTTGTTCTCATTGTGGTAAGTTTCTACATTTACGTTGCAGCTTACCTCAGTACATTTTAAATATGTCAATTTTTAAAGAAAGCAGTGATTGAAAACATCTTTATTTCTATTGTAGTATTTTTTTTAGAAACCTCTGTGCATGACTTGTACATTCTAACTTGGGGTGAATATGTTACATTTACTACATTTGTATACAAAAATGCAGAAGTGTATTTTTAAACTAAATTCATTCTGAGAACAGTAAAAATTTCACAAGATTTGTATCAGGTTTCTCAGGTTTCTTTACATTTATTCGGTACTCTGTTGTACAACAAAAAAGTGGATTATTTCGGAAGTGGGATACTTTTTGTGGGAAAGACACTTTCCTTACACATAAATATATAAGTGTAAGTAAAGGAGGGAGAGAGAGAGAGCGAGAGAGAGAGAGAGAGAGAGAGAGAGAGAGAGAGAGTAAGAAAGAGAAAGAGAGAGAAATAAAGAGAGAGAGAAGGAAACGAAAAGGGGAACACATTTTCAAAGTAATAGGACACGAGATTGTGTGGGCCGTTAATCTAAACTATGGACCGACAGGAAGCATAAATAGCTTACCTCCATGAGCGATGGTTAGACTTCCAATTTTGCTGTCCATTTGTTCAACACTTCTTTCAAGTGCTGCAATAAATAGAAACAAGCCAACAATTAAACGTTGCAGAGTATTTCATTTTTTATTAAAGAGCCCACTAGTGTATCAGAAACAAATATTTGCTATTTTCCCGGATAAGCTGGCAGTTAATTATCTAATGTGGGATGGGCCCATAATTCTTATCAGGCAAAATGTAAATGCGACAGGCGATGTTGAAGCATGGTCTATTGATTTTACAAGGACTTAGAATGTATGCTCGAAACTAATTTTGCAGCTTATTGAATTTCCTTGCTCCTACCTAGAGAGAGAAATATGGAGAGAGAGAGAAAGAAAGAGAGAGCGAGAGAGAGAGAGAGAGACAGAGAGAGAGACACAGAGATAGAGAGACAGAGAGAGAGAGAGAGGGAAACAAAAAGGGGAACACATTTTAATAGTAATAAAACACGAGATTGTGTGGGCCGTTAATCTAAGCTATGGGCCGACAGGAAAGCATAAATTACATACCTCCATTGGCGAAAGTTGAACTTCCAATTTTGCTGTCCATTTGTTCAACACGGCTTTCAAGTTCTTCAACAAATACAAACAACCCAACCATTAAGTATTGCAGTAATCATGTATTTCATTTTTGAATGTAGAGCTCATTATTATATCAGAAACAATAATTGTTATAGTCAAGGAAAACTGGGGATTACTTATTTACTATTTGATGGGACCCATTATTCTTATCAGGCAAAATGTAAACGCGACAGGCGATGTTGAAGCATGGTCTATTGATTTTAAAAAGACTTAGAATTTACGTTCGAAACTAATTTTGCAGCTTATTGAATTTCCTTGCTCCTACCTAGAGAGAGGAATATGGAGAGAGAGAGAGAGAGAGAGAGAGAGAGAGAGAAAGAGAGAGAGAGAAAGAGAGAGCGAGAGAGAGAGAGACAGAGAGAGACAGATAGATAGAGAGACAGAGAGAGAGAGCGGGTAACAATAAGGGGAACACATTTTAATAGTAATAAAACACGAGATTGTGTGGGCCGTTAATCTAAGCTATGGGCCGACAGGAATGCATAAATAACTTACCTCCATTGGCGAAAGTTAAACTTCCAATTTTGCTGTCCATTTGTTCAACACGGCTTTCAAGTTCTTCAACAAATACAAACAACCCAACCATTAAGTATTGCAGTAATCATGTATTTCATTTTTGAATGTAGAGCTCATTATTATATCAGAAAAAATAATTGTTATAGTCAAGGAAAACTGGGGATTATTTATTTACTATTTGATGGGACCCATTATTCTTATCAGGCAAAATGTAAACGCGACAGGTGATGTTGAAGCATGGTCTATTGATTTTGCAAAGATTTAGAATGTGTGCACGAAACTAATTTGGCAGCTTATTGAATTTCCTTGCTCCTACCTAGAGAGAGGAATATGGAGAGAGAGAGAGAGAGAGAGAGAGAGAGAGAGAAAGAGAGAGAGAGAAAGAGAGAGCGAGAGAGAGAGAGACAGAGTGAGAGACAGAGAGATAGAGAGACAGAGAGAGAGAGAGAGGGAAACAATAAGGGGAACACATTTTAATAGTAATAAAACACGAGATTGTGTGGGCCGTTAATCTAAGCTATGGGCCGACAGGAAAGCATAAATAACTTACCTCCATTGGCGAAAGTTAAACTTCCAATTTTGCTGTCCATTTGTTCAACACGGCTTTCAAGTTCTTCAACAAATACAAACAGCCCAAGCATTAAGTATTGCAGTAATCATGTATTTCATTTTTGAATGTAGAGCTCATTATTATATCAGAAACAATAATTGTTATAGTCAAGGAAAACTGGGGATTACTTATTTACTATTTGATGGGACCCATTATTCTTATCAGGCAAAATGTAAGCGAGACAGGCGATGTTGAAGGATGGTCTATTGATTTTAAAAAGACTTAGAATTTACGTTCGAAACTAATTTTGTTGCTTATTGAAATTCCTTGCTCCTACCTAGAGAGAGGAATATGGAGAGAGAGAGAGAGAGAGAGAGAAAGAAAGAGAGAGAGAGAGAGAGAGAGAGAGAGAGAGAAATAGAGAGAGAGATAGAGAGAGAGAGAGAGAGAGAGAGAGAGAGAGAGAGAGAGAGAGAGAGAGAGAGAGGGGAAGCAAAAAGGGGAACACATTTTAATAGTAATAAAACACGAGATTGTGCGGGCCGTTAATCTAAGCTATGGGCCGACAGGAAAGCATAAATAACTTACCTCCATTGGCGAAAGTTAAACTTTCAATTTTGCTGTCCATTTGTTCAACACGGCTTTCAAGTTCTTCAACAAATACAAACAACCCAACCATTAAGTATTGCAGTAATCATGTATTTCATTTTTGAATGTAGAGCTCATTATTATATCAGAAACAATAATTGTTATAGTCAAGGAAAACTGGGGATTATTTATTTACTATATGATGGGACCCATTATTCTTATCAGGCAAAATGTAAACGCGACAGGTGATGTTGAAGCATGGTCTATTGATTTTACAAAGATTTAGAATGTGTGCACGAAACTAATTTTGCAGCTTATTGAATTTCCTTGCTCCTACCTAGAGAGAGGAATATGGAGAGAGAGAGAGAGAGAGAGAGAGAGAGAGAGAGAGAGAGAAAGAGAGAGAGAGAAAGAGAGAGAGAGAAAGAGAGAGAGAGACAGAGACAGAGAGAGAGAGACAGATAGATAGAGAGAGAGAGAGAGGGAAACAATAAGGGGAACACATTTTAATAGTAATAAAACACGAGATTGTGTGGGCCGTTAATCTAAGCTATGGGCCGACAGGAAAGCATAAATAACTTACCTCCATTGGCGAAAGTTAAACTTCCAATTTTGCTGTCCATTTGTTCAACACGGCTTTCAAGTTCTTCAACAAATACAAACAACCCAACCATTAAGTATTGCAGTAATCATGTATTTCATTTTTGAATGTAGAGCTCATTATTATATCAGAAAAAATAATTGTTATAGTCAAGGAAAACTGGGGATTATTTATTTACTATTTGATGGGACCCATTATTCTTATCAGGCAAAATGTAAACGCGACAGGTGATGTTGAAGCATGGTCTATTGATTTTACAAAGATTTAGAATGTCTGCACGAAACTAATTTTGCAGCTTATTGAATTTCCTTGCTCCTACCTAGAGAGAGGAATATGGAGAGAGAGAGAGAGAGAGAGAGAGAGAGAGAGAGAGAGACAGAGAGAGAGAGAGAGAGAGAAAGAGAGAGAGAGAAAGAGAGAGAGAGAGAGACAGAGAGAGAGACAGAGAGAGAGAGACAGATAGATAGAGAGAGAGAGAGAGGGAAACAATAAGGGGAACACATTTTAATAGTAATAAAACACGAGATTGTGTGGGCCGTTAATCTAAGCTATGGGCCGACAGGAAAGCATAAATAACTTACCTCCATTGGCGAAAGTTAAACTTCCAATTTTGCTGTCCATTTGTTCAACACGGCTTTCAAGTTCTTCAACAAATACAAACAACCCAACCATTAAGTATTGCAGTAATCATGTATTTCATTTTCGAATGTAGAGCTCATTATTATATCAGAAAAAATAATTGTTATAGTCAAGGAAAACTGGGAATTACTTATTTACTATTTGATGGGGCCCATTATTCTTATCAGGCAGAATGAAAACGCGACAGGCGATGTTGAAGCATGGTCTATTGATTTTAAAAAGACTTAGAATTTATGTTTGAAACTAATTTTGCAGTTTATTGAATTTCCTTGCTCCTACCTAGAGAGAGAAATATGGAGAGAGAGAAAGAAAGAAAGAAAGAGAGAGAGAGAGAGAGAGAGAGAGAGAGAGAGAGAGAGAGAGAGAGAGAGAGAGAGAGAGGGGATTGATAATTCAAAAGGAATAACAAATAGATTATCGACATTAGTGGAGTTCAGATTATCTGTTGTATTATCTTGTTGTGCAGCCCATTTTTTTACAATTAAAAATAAGTGAATGATTACAGAAGACATTACTTTTAACTTTGAAACTCCAGGTCTATGACTTTATTAGAAACAAGTTTTATATAGTACCGCGCAAGCTAGGTGTTGGATAATGTGTAAGCTATTTGAGTAAATATTGAATTTGCTTGCGTACTTACATTGTTAAAACCTAAAATAGAACATTTTCAATGATCGCCCAGATAAATCTATTTGAAAACGTATAGAGAAAAGATATACATTAAGTTCGAGTTCTTTCAAGTTCATATCTATAAATTATTCCTGTCTCTTCTCCAGGCAGATTAGTGCCTTAGAAAATAACTATGTGCCTATTATTTGTTTATCCTGATAATCTTTCTTTTAGAGTTTTGACGGAAGCACTCTAGTATTCTGCAGTGTTGGGATATATTTAACTAGGCATTTTCAGAGTTGGGTTAGAAAATTAAAATTAGCGATGGTAACCCTATGTAGATTATTGTCCCTCCCTCCTCCCTATTTACTATCCCTATTTACTGTCTGATCTGTTTTTCAGTTTATCGTGTGAAGTTTATTTAGCACTCTGAAACAAATCCCAGGTAGAATGCCTAATTATATTACGCATAAAGAATTGATTGTAAAGTTAAAATTGACAATAGATTCAGTTCAAGATATTACATTAAGAATAAAGCAACTATTATAGGATTTAATCGCTTTAATCGCTTTTATTTAAAAGGGCACAAACAGGCCGTAAGAGGAATTAATGTTCTACAAAATGTTGCCTCAGACTAAGGACACCTAATCTAATTTAGATGCAAAATGCATTACACTGTTACCTATGTGATGAAACTTACCCTCATTTTTCTCAGTGATGTGCTTAAGCATGTTTTCCATCAGCAGCAACCTATCTCTGTCACATTGTTTATTGTTCTTGTTATTAAAGCATCCATATCCCGTGTTTTGCCCAAGTACAAATCCAAATAAAAGCACAACTAGTGATATCAATATAAATGTGTTATTTGGTGACATTTCAGAAGATGAATGACGGTATTTGTGTTGGTATTCCGTTATGAACTGTTTCCTACAAGTAAATATTAAGAATGTTAACGCGTTGTAGAAACTGACAAAAGAATGAAAACAGTAAACCACAGTTAGCCTTTTATTCTGCGAATGTAAGTGCAGACTCATAATTCTTCCTAGTATAAATATGTGCGTTCTTACAAAAGACGAAAAATCAAAACTGAAAGCACTGTGCCTGTCATTCTGGATTTCCTTAAAAATTGTCTTGATTAAAGGCATAATAATTAAGTACCGGGCTGGCTCTGTGTTCTGACACAAAAATTTCAATTACGTAAGACTTGTGCATGGTTTTAAAATTATAGATCATGAAATCTTGTTAGAGGTCTACGAAATAACACAATAATATGAATACGTTTCATTATTAACTGAACCAATTCCATACCGATAAAGTAAGCTCTACATATTGCATAATGTATACAAAAGGTCAACGACACGAATGCATTATGAATATTTTATTTCATTTTCATACTTTATCCATCTACAGAAAACTTGAAAGTTACATCTACCTCTAAGCTGATAGGAAGGAACATTTTGGTATTAATATTTTTGAATATTTGTAAAGCTTACAATTGGACACTATATCCTTAAGGAAACGTTTTCTATATTATCTCACTTGATCTGATTATAATAAGCTTTATTTTCTTATACATTTACATCTTTCATATCATATCATACCAAATATTTCATTCTTGCAGCAGATCTCACTAATTAGATGCCTTCTAAGGATAAGGCTCCCTTAATTACAGAACAGTTATGGTGTTATATGTTTGACGGGAAGAGAAAAGTATAAGGTATATTCGTTAGTCTATTTCGGAATTTGTTGATGGCAGTGAGTCATGGGAAACCCCTTGATCCGTATTCCATGAAGTCAGATGAAGTAGACTTGGCTTCCTTTTTTCACACAAAACCCCAGGTGCAATATGTCGGTGGAGAACTAATTATCCACACTTTAGACTGCCCAAAAGCTTGAGGAATCTTCCTTGCCTGGGGATAAAGTGCTATTTTTAATGATAGCGCACTAAAATATGTAAGTTATTGAAACGTTTTTCCTAATATTTTGTTTTATTAATATGCTTATCCTACCATCACATTAGAATTTTTTTATTATACTGTAAAACAGTCAAAGCAAGGAGTGGAATATCCTCTCTTGTTATTTCGCTTTTGTCTTTATTTGTATAGAAGTCTTCTGTAAATTAAAATGATAAGGGTATCTTAACAAATAGTTTCATAAGAACCACTTAGCGAGTTGTTAGGGCAACATTCGTATTAAAAGCAAAATCTGAAATTTTCCACTACAATATCAATGTAGCTGTTATTATTTTTCAATAGTAAAATACCAACTAAAGAAGACGTTTTTAGATGCTCGCAGCACAGAGTTCATTTTCTGTCATTGCGACGTAGTTTTTATTTGGCGGCAAGGTTGCAAATTAACAAAAGCTCCATTTATAGGATTGCGAATAGAAGTCTTATGAAACTATTCTGCTGAGATTTCTAAGTAACCAATTAATCTGATAAGGTTTTCGTCTTTCTTATTTTCAATTTATTACAATCCTAAGTTATTTATTTTTTATTTAACAGTCAGATTTTTTACAGCATACCAGTATAGATTTGGTATGATAAAGAGACAGTATTAAAGTAAAATTTTAGTTATCTGTGGAAAAACAGTAAAATAATACTACATTCTGCGTGTCTGAGCATGTGCATCAAAACTAGGATGTAGAAATGGTGTGTTGGAGTTTTGACTAACGAATCATCCAGATAAATTAGATTGCCTGCCAGAAAAACAGTGGAGATTCATTTCTACATTTAGTCAGATTTTTAATTGAGAGGGGAATTTGCTTGACGCATATTAGAATTGGCTTATTTTATATGAAAGATAATATTATACTTTGATCTATTAATTTTCCTTGTCCTTCGGAACTGATTGCCATATATAAAGATTTGTTAATTTTCCTGATATTTAGAATGTTATACACTTTAAATAAATAAATATATTAAATATTTCAAGTATTTGATGGAGTATAACTTCATGTTCAGCGTTACCTTTTAGACATTTTATTTATATTTAAAGACGGAGTATTATCTTGTAAAATCCTGCTTACTGGAGCTTTCTTAATTTAATTGCTTCGAGAAGGAATATTTGCATATATTTCTCATAAGTTGTTTCAACAACTTAAAATTTTGATTCGGTAGATATATAACTTTAACCATCTTACCACCGGTGGATATTTAACTTTAACTTTAACCATCTTATAGGGATTGATAAATTAGTCATCCATGGCTATTTCTTTTTTTGACCAAAACGAAAAATAAATTTGAATATCTTCGTTATTGGTTTTGGAAAAAATCTTAAAAATATCTGTATACCTTGTTAATCAATAATTGTTAACTGTATAAGCATATCGTTCCTAATAGTTTCCAATACAATTGCAAAAATTAGCGTGGACCGTTTTTGGGGATTGAAACAATGTTTATGTCAATGGCAAGTTTATTTCAACACATTGTTATTCCACGAAGCATGTGTGCATTGGTTTATATAGCTATAGCATACCAGCACACCATTTTAGATATTGTACTTGATTATAATGTTGTCGTTAGACTTATAGAGACATAGGAAAGACTACATTTTTATGCAACAATCCGTTCTATTATTGGCTATGTCACAATGGATTGTCAAAATTCCCAATATCAGGAAACACAGATGCTTTCAAACAGCCATGAAATTGCCATGAAAGCCAAGTAAGGAAAATGTCTTACTGTTTCTACCTTTCAAAATGCCTTCAGTCCTAACACAATTTAGGTTTTAAAATACCTTCACGATTATTTCTCTTGTGAATATATTGCAAAAATAGAACCTTCTACGTCGAGCTAACAACTAAAGAACCATCTTTAGTACCTTTCAGTATTCATGTTTTACAATATTGTCATGAATAACTAAACGACAACATGGCATCATAGCGACTAACCTTTGCTAATATTGTGGTCTATCACATTCTCTGATGCATCGATGCGAAGTTGAAGTGCTGAAACATAGCAATATTTTGAGTAATGTCTGATTTTTGAGTAGTTGCATGCAAAAAGAGAATCATATATTCTTGTACGCTATGCATATTTTAGTTTATAACCACAGTCAAACAAAAGTTTGGAAAGATTTAATTTTATGAACCTTTAATCAAGTATTAATCAACCAGGTAAATACATATAGAAAACTTTGTTTTGTCATCGGGTTGTTCCTGGTTTAAAAATTTACCTCTAAGGGCAAACCATGTGTCAGCTGATAAACAATCAAGTAATGTATTGATTAAATGTGCACATTTCATTATATTTCCATAAATTATTTGAAGCTTTTCTTAAAAATCTAGTGATAAGTTTTTTGTTTGTAAGATTGAGGGCTGTAATTTTTTCCATTTCCGAATATATGATTCAAGAAGCACAACTCAGCAAGAGAGAGAGAGAGAGAGAGAGAGAGAGAGAGAGAGAGAGAGAGAGAGAGAGAGAGAGAGAGAGACTGGGAGAGAGGGAGGGAGGGAGGAGAGAGAGGGGGTTGGGAGGGAGGCGCTGAGTTCAAATAAGCAATCGTGTTCTCTTGTTGTGGAATGCTTCCGTAAATAGAAATAAATAAAAAATTACGTATTACACAATTACAAGTTTATTAGCTTGTTAGAAACAAGCTCATTTCGTTTAGTCCCAAACAAATCGAGTACAAGTCTGATAGAGCTTTTAATCTCTGCATTAACATTTCTTGTTTTATCTGAGGAGTTTGCTAGGAGATATGTTACCCACAGTGTTGTTAATTTTGTTAAAGAAATAATCCGAAAAATGCCCTGTCAGAAGTAGAAGAAGCTGTTAAAAGCTATTATATAAGGCAAATTAATGCCTTATGAAATAATTTATATGATTAATTTTATATTTCTTGTTGGCGCTTATTATTTTCTTGGATGTGCTAGCGCACTTTTGCCGTTATGTGCCATGTTAAATATACCACAATCTTTTTTGGAGACCATAATATTATAAACGCACATTTTGCCTGAACTGTGTTCTGGAGTCTCTTTCTCCTGAGTTATTTGATAAATATACAAGTTTTGACTGCTTATTTACAAGAATTTAGGTCCAAGTTTCATGTTTGCTATGTTAACTTTTCACTGTCCAACTTACCCCCATTTATGATGTATATTTTTCTCATACAAATGACTTACATCTGATCGATCCGACATTTGAAAAAGTGGAATTCAGGATGTAAGTGTGCTATAAGATTTGCTTCCATTAAAAAGATCGTGATTCAGTCTTTATCGTTTTTCAGTGACGAGGTAAACGAAGACCCTTGAAAAGGAGCACTCCAAATTTCAAAGCAGATCGCAATATTGACATTGCACATGGATCTACGCAATGCACGACTCCGTCTAGCTCCAAAAATACAACCACTCCGCAGACGGATTTCATATATGGGCGTACGGCAATTAACAGAACAGCTAGTTTGAAGTGGAATTCAGATGCGGATTAATTGAAGCGATGCTTCCCTTGAGTGAGGAAAAACCACATCATTTTGTGGACTAAAATAATATACATAAGAGATTTGGAGTAACAGTAGAAAGACAGAAATAGTAGTAAAGCAAGTTGTAAATCAACAAAAACTAAACATCACTTCGGTGTTGCGAAGTGTGGTTAGCGCTGTCAATCAATTAATAAGTGCAAATATTGAAGAAGTAGGAAAAAACAGCTAAGCGAAATAGTCCCACGGTTTACTCGGTAGCTGAGTTTTGGGAGGATAAAAACGTGATGGAATCAAGTGACTTTTTCTGCCTTGTTCTCCGGATAATCTCTCTTCTTTACGCCTGCGATATCGTTCGTGTAATACAAGGTAAGCACCTATGTGATTATTGTTGGAAAATGCTTAGTAGATTATTAGCAAATAGAAAAGTGGTCTGACTGTTAGTAATATACATGATGGTCTAGCCGTCTGGATATATCTGAAGCATCCCTTTCCCACCACGAAAATTGGATGTTGCTTTTAAAAATAGTGATATCCCCTTATTGGATAATTTCTACTGATCCACTAACTACAATAACCACAAACATTTTTTTCGCTTGTGACGAAAACAAAAATTCCGTATGTTTACTCATTAAAATGTTGAAAAAATAATCAGACTGTTTAACCCAACGGCGGCTTTTTCATTCAAATGCAATGATCATATTGACAAATGACACTTCACGAAACGCCAACGTAGTTGCTGCAGGTTTTACATGCAGTTGCACTTTGATATAAGAATGCGCTCAGTTATGTGGAGATCCAGTGGCCACGGGATGCACACCATCAACCCCATTTCTCTAATATCATATTTATGGACATGACAATCGGCTAGTTTGATATATCATTTTTGTTACGACTCCATTTATTCTCTTTAAGACTACATCCCTTACCATATTCATCCCGTTCTTATTTAAAAATTTTGCATTATCGCATATTAAATGGCCCGTACATCAAATGAAATAATTTATTCATAATATATTGAACTGGCTAAGCTCCTTTTATTTCTTTCGTGATAATATTATTGTTTAATATAAACAGAATGTAACACTGTAACACTGTAACATTGTATCGCTGGCCTTAGGCGCAGTTGTGCGAACGGTCCGAATTTCGCTGGAATTTCACAGAAACTCTTCTGAAGTAAGACAATTAAAGAAGCGAAATAGACTTGAACGTCCCTTACAGCTTGTTTATTTCAACACTTTAAATTTCGTGGATATATTGTTGTTCGACTTTGTTTTAAATCTAGTTCAAGGTTATATTCTGAGGGAATGCGACTCTTCCAAAAACATACCGGAATCCTCCTACAATGGAATATTAGGTCACGATTTAATATTAAATAATCAGTTTAATATATTCCAAAAACCACTTTTTAGTTGATACTATAGCGAGTTTCGATGTGCTCCGCCCCCTTCCCCGCCTCCTTCTTTACCCTCTCGTTCCCAGTGCCACAGGGAACCCTTTCACATCCATAGAGGGCGCCACCTCAAAGAGGAATATGTACAAGAACCCTGGAAATGAGACCACCTTGGTCGTAAGTGTGTGTTTGGCCGGGGATGGCGGACGGATGAGGGGTCTTACTTCCGCTGTAATCTAAAGTGGTAGTGAGCTGGAACAGAAAGATGAAAAATGGCCTTCTTTCCGCCCGTGGCCTTAATTCCGGCGTGATCAAGGGGTGCTGCTGCTTGTGAAATCCATGTGGAATCAAATTCATCTTTAGCAGGTTCTTCTTGCTTTTGGTTGTTCACAGGAGGCAAAAGATTCTCAAAAATGGAAGTTGTATTCAGAGCTGTTGTACAAGTCACAGTCGTATCTTGGGTATTTTTCCTGGCAAACAAATGAAATGAATAGCGCAAAACGTTTGAGCACCCAGTGTTGACGATGTTATTTAACACGATGCTGTTTTTGTCACCTGCTTAGCTTATGCTGACGATTAAAAGAGCCGAAAGCAGTGACATATCACCTCGGGTGAACAAGAGTGAACGGGAAATTCGTAAATTCGTACTCCGCTCGATAAAAATGAACAATAGGAATTTCTCAAACGACCATTAGCTTTTCTTTGAACTTGGGGATCTCAAAGTTGAGAGATTGAGCAATAGGTTGTGGTTGATTGTTTCAGGCTAGCATCCATGAAACAAGCAGCGCCACCCAGCAAAAACTCCAACCTCGATCCAACGTCGATTTGCCGCTACGATGGCAACAAAATCACATTAAATACGGTTTTACTTCCGCTATGATTGGTTGCAACCATAAAAACATCTATAACACAATGCTGAATATATCTTGGATAAGCAACATTGTTTAGAATTTACTTTTTTGGTCCCAAACAAAACTTTATCTAGCGCATCAAGTTTTTGGTTGTATATACGTCGGTTAATTAAAAGAAATCAAAGTTGTAGAAATGTCGATCTCACACCCAAACAACAAACTGTTATGTTAACGTTCACCGGAAATGGAAGCCATGCCACATCGTTTCGAAAACAGTCCACAATGAGGACGTAAAATATAAATATTTCAGAGCATGGTAATTGCTCTCCGACTACTTTTTAAAAATAGTTCATGAAAATTGAGTTTTCATATTTGCTTTTTCGGGTCATATAAATGTTGGGGTTCTGTGAGGGAGGGAGTGACCAGGACACTTTATGATTTTTGCCATCTAGATGGCGATTCTTGATGATTCTCGATTAGCATTTGTTATACGTTTATACGACATCGGCATGCATTATTTCTACTTCCATTTGCAACCATTCCACAACGTTCATTAGATATCACCAATTAGGCGTCTATCGTACGTTGGTAATTACTTCCACCATCAGCAACAATCCAACGTTGCTGTAAAGCCGCGATGTTTAGTGGGTGTGTGTCTATAGGTGGGCACATATTTTGTGTATTTATTTCAGTTGTTGAATTGTAGAAACGTCGTACAGCATGAAAGAAAGAAGAGAACTTTTATTTTATTCTGTAGATGAAATTGACTTTTCACTTCGGTTTAAATAATATTCAATTACGTGACAAAAATGTAATCAGAAATCTGCCAATTTATCCTTCAACCGTGCGAATAACTCTTGCCATTGAATTTCATCCAATAAAATAAAAAAGCGTCACATTTAAATGTATCATATTTCTGTGTATTGCATCGTGCAGCCGGAAGAAGAAAGAGTGCGATTACGGATCCGTAGTGAGATGCCATTGATGTGCGTATTTACTCGCGGGGAGCCTATGGCGTCGTGCCACTACGACCAACTATTACGTGACAATCACAGACGCGCCATAATAAAACAGCCAGTGTATTCAAGAAGTAAGTCGACCGAAAATGGTAATCACCTTTGTAATGCCATTCACTTTCGGTTTTAAGTTTATATCAGGGAAACCTCACCTTACAAACCTCACCAACTGCAATACCAATATCCGGACCCCCTCGCCCTTTAAAAGAACAAAAAATTAAACGTGATGACGTGATGACGTCACGTTATATGCGACTAACAATCACAGTAAATATTTTTTCTCAAATAATTTCCCCTTTATTCGGTTGTTTTTCCTAACCTGTATTTTTTCCTTGTACATGTGAATTTTGCAAAAAGAAAAGTTATGTGCCAAAGTGGCAATACACCTAGGCTTCTTAATAATAATAATATTAATCAAAATAACAATATTTATAATAATAATAATAATAATAAAATAATAAAATAATAATAAAAAATAATGATAATAAATAATAACAATAAATGATGACAACATTAATGATTATAGTAATGTTTTCTCTCCACTTCCGACCCCTGAGATTATTCAGTCGAATTCTTCGCTGTTGCGCAAAGCACTAGCGGATGATTTCATGCTCAAGTGTACTGGTCGTCAGGGTGAGAGGTTGGAGTGGTTACACAATGGTACCGTGCTACAAACAGGCTCCAATCTCATCGTCATCAAAGTCAAAATGTACGTAGGCATGACATCATTCAGACAGGGCATGGCTGGTGGTGGCATTGAACAAAATCTTACTCCAGATTAATATTTTACTACATGGTGGGCCAAATGACATGAGCCGACAAAAGGCGCAGCAATATACTATTTTTGAAGTACAGTGACGAAGGTGAGGGGCAAACGGAGGACGGGGGTTGTGGGATGGGGTGGTAGGCGTATGCACATCTCACCCTACTTAAGCAGACTGTTTATTTTTGTCATTACATTGCTTTTTGGGGGTGGAGCGGAGGTTTACTTGAGAACTAGTTATTTGGGAGGGGACTTTGAACAAAAAATTATCGAAATAAGCCCACCCCCGCCTCCCCACCCTCTGTCCCCAGGGCGGCTCTTGGGCGTATGGCATCTCAACACAGTGTTTGTATTCCCTTGCACTTATAAAATATATGCTACAGTTGCACTATCAATATCTTGTGTGTATATATATATAAATATATATGTATAAATATATATATATATATATATATATATATATATATATATATATATATATATATATATATAAAATATGCATGCCAATCCGTCCAATGTTTCCAGAGGGAACCACCAGCAAGCCACTCTAATATCTCGGTTGTCTGCACGAGCGCATGATGCCGGCAGATACGAGTGCCGCAGTCATAGCAACACTCTGGACAAGGACGTTGTGCAAGTGGTGATCGATTCCCCGCAAACGGTTTGTGTACTTGCATTTTTTTACTCATACAATATTTATGAATATTCTATCTTGTTTCATTTGAAGGAAGGAAGTGTCGTCCGGAAGCGAGTGGATGTATACAACTCTCTGTTACTGATGCAAAGATCACCCAAGAAATGAAAGCCACTTACACCACTCCGGATCCAATTTATCCTTCACAGAATTCCCCTGATATAAAATCACCAAGGACTTAAGGCCACTTTTGACCAGTTCCCGGTGTTGAGCGTATAGTTCGATGTTTAATTTGATTATTTTACTGTATGCACCTTTATGTCATTTTGGTGTCATTAAATTTGGCACAATCAGACATTTTTTCTTGATGTCGCACTTTCAGAAAAATAGTTTTTGTTTGCTGTACGAACATTTTTGTGGTAAATTTTACACAAGAAGGATGATTTGAGGGAATTTTGAAGCTTATAAGTTTAGCAGTTTTATTTATAGGCACTTGTGACTTGCTTAGGAAAAATCTAAAATACTACAAAAACTGCTTGAAAAGAATTCAAAAGAAAACCATATGTGGTTTGGATTTCATTTATTGGTTCATTTATTCGGTACTGATACACGGACAGTGTGCGAAGGTAAGTCATGCGCGAATCGTCAGACCTAATTACGAGTGGGATGAGTGGGGAGGGGGACGGGGGATGGGGAGCCATTTATTCAGCCCCACTTGTGGTGAAATGTAGCACGGCGGCGGAACTCCCTAACTAGCCGTTTGCAGTGAAATTGAACTTTTAACTCACTATTTTAATATCACAATCATGTTTAATTTCCATGGAAGCTATGTAATTATCATTATTATTATTGTCATTATTGTTATTCTATAATTATTTTTTTATAATTATTATTGTCTTCTTCTTCTTTCTCTTTTTCTTCTTCTTCTCATTATTATTATTTTTATAAAGAAAAATTCTTGTCAACTTTGTTACAGGCACATCCCATCGGCCGAGTTTTCAAGAAGATGAAGTGCCTGCTGCCACCGGGACAGTGCCCCAGCGAGGCGTCTTGCTATGGACAGCTTTATTGCTGGCTTTTTATGTGTATAGTTGATAAACATTTACACTTGCAGATTTTAGTATTATTTTTTACATATCCCGGAATGTGTTCTTTCAAGTCACTACTCTCAAAGAGTCTCAGTCACAACTACTCATGTGAGGTTAACGGCAATCTGAGGATTTCCATGGTATTCAATGTTCGCTGTCGCACCCAATAAATTATGAAATTTATGCGAAATAAATACTTGATAGATTCTCCTGCAAGCTGAGAAATAAAACTATGCAGGATATAAGTATGGATTATTTTGTAATGCTTAATACCCCTTAATTATTCATATGTACGCAATCAAGGTTTGAGAATAAGCATAAGCGTAGACAAGCTTTGAGATTTCCGAAGCCTCTCTGGTGTTACATGGCAGTGCAGACACACACTTGCCATCATTTTACTGTGTCTGATATTTGCAATGATTGCTACTTTTTGTCTACTCCCCTATTTATTTAAGACTGAGTATGAAAACAAAGAAAGTGTGTGTGTTGTGCGTGTTTCCACAAAAACAAAGGATGTGGACTTTATGTAACATGTCCTGCCCAGCAGATTACAGTTGGAATAAAATGGCAAATTTTTGGCTAAAATTGGCCCTCCACTGTTGCTTTGTGGAGGAATGCAGTTTATGTGTAAATGCTAAGAAGCTCCCTCCCGATCATAAGCCACCCCGTCAAGTTCACATGCTCGATAAAAAGACCCCGGTCCCCGACCCATTCAGAAGCTGTCCAACCTAAGTTTCAAAAGCCGTCTCTGTCCGTCATTTTCGCATACCACGGTTATGTGCTTTCCCTTCATTATCATACATCCAGTCATAAACTCCCCCCACTCCCCCCCCCCAGTCATACGCCCTCCATCCTCATTTTCATATACTAGGTCAAAAGCCTCCTTACGCCCTTCATTATAGCCCTGTTATGTGCCCCCCACCATTCCTTTAGTTTCACGTACCCAGTCAATTTCACATCTTCCTCATTTTTGTGGTATTTTTGTCAAAAGATCCCCCTTCCCCTTTCTCCACCTCCTCCATCTATGTGTTTTGGTGTATGTTGCAGTGACGGCAGTTATATGTGGGTAGTTAAAAGTGGGGACAGGGATGGTGTGGGAGGTTTTTATATATTATATCTATGTTCTGTTCATATGGTGACTACGTAATTAGAATGAAGGCTAATTCGGTAACAGAAAATTTCCACAGAGTATAAAAATCGTCTTGAAATTCAAGTTATATAATTGAAATAATAACTAATAAAGATAATAAGACACATTTTTCTCGAAATCCCCTACCTATCCTGCCGCCATCCCTTTCTTCTCCCATCCCCGCACCCTATCACCGCACCCCATCCGCAATCCCCGTCCCCTATACCTACCACCGGCCCCCCTTATCTCCGCCCCCATTCCCCCCATTCTCAGAATCACATCCCCGCTCTCATCCCTGCCATCCCAGCACCCTATCACCTCACCCCATTCCCGATCCCCGTTCTCCATACCCGCCCCAGCCCACAGCCCTCGTCTGGCATCTCCCCGTCTCCCATATCTGTTTCCTAGCCCAATTACCGCCATTGCTTATCCGAAAATGCTAAAAATTATTTCAAATGTGTATGTATGTGTGTATGAGTGTAGGGGGAGGAGTTGGGATGCGCAGGAATGAGTGTGTATTAAATAGAAGTGATGGTGTAGAAAAAGAGGAGCAATGACTCACACTGAACAAGCCGGATTTTTGACAAATAAAAACAATAGAAGCAAATAAACGAAAAAAAAAAGACGAAGACAGCTTTAGCACTGGAAGTTATTTCCGTTAATAATGCAAGGGAATTTGAAATCAAGTTTATGAGAGGTAACAGATATCGCCTGTAATACGTCCGTTTGTGCGTGGGTTTTTTGCTCTGATATGGTTACAAAGCCAGCCTTACTTGACTTGTTTATTTTGTTGAGAATTGACCTCATTTCTTAATGTTATTGTTTATATGGTGAAAAAATGTGTAAACTAAGACCAATATGTGAAAAAATTTGTTTCATGTGAAGATGTTTCTGTAAACGCACATATATTTGTACCGTATAAATTATCAAAATGTGCAAAACTTTTTTTAACATAGAATTTCTGTGCAAGGTGGATTTTCTGGATTTTCTGCGATAGGAATTGGTAGATATATCCTTCAACCTTTTGATAACTGTTTATTCATATAATAAATGAACATATGTAAAATCTGTCTTTTTATTTTCGTACAGAGCTGAATGAAGCGAGAGAGACGAAATTCCCGAACTGGCTAAAAATTATACGGGCGGAAAAGAGGGGCGTTGTGATTTGGGTGGGGAAGGGGAAGTAGAACGAGAGTAAGTGGGAAATTGTTGTATCTAGTCGCCAGGCTGAAAAACCATTTTAGACCTGAGTGACCTCCCGCATTTAGAGAGTTCGTTTCCTTAAATATTAGCGATATGATTCCGTAAAATGTCTCCTCCGTATCTTATACACATAAACTCTCATGACATATTTCATCATATTACGTCACAGGCATTGGCGGTAACGTGTTCACTAGATCAACCACCTCGTAAGTGTCGAATGAAAATGAATAACTCTGCCCAGTTAACCTGCTACAACGTTGCATAGACGTCGCACTCAGTATCAGATCAACGTCCGTTTTTGGATGTTCATGGAAGTCGAAACAACGTCTACTTTCCGACATTGGACAGATGCCGACCGATTTTCGGTTGCAAATGGAAGTCAAAGCACCGTCCATCTTCCCACTTTGTACAGACGCCGGAAAATATTTCGAATTGCCATCCAGATTGCGACAGTCATAGTGCCGTCACTCTCCGTCACAGTAACCCCACCCTTGGATTGTCTAGTCAAGCGGGATAATATGAAGTTGATTTCCATGGATGTTTTTCAAAAATAAATAGTGGAAAAACTTTCGTACACTTTCAAAAGCATTCTTTAAGAGGCTTTGACAAAATCATATCACAAACCCACCTTTATTATAGGACCAACGTCCAATTTTCAAAATACTACTGTGACCGTAAAATGTAAACTACAGCAATGGTCACACCGAGTTCCACAAAAATCTTTTTTTCGGACTTTCCGTAACTGTTTCCCCACGGCAATCAAAAACCAATAAGCGCCGGAAGTTGTGTCCGTAAATGTCCAAAGCCTCTGAATTCGCTTTTCTTCGCTTGTATACGGGTTTTAACTATATAGAAAGGAAATTGCCTCATTGTAGTTCGAGTAGTCCCGGCCTAAATATTAGCCAATTAGAATCGGTAGTACACTGTTCCAAGCCTCTTTCTCGTATTCCTTGTGGTACCAACCACACTCGCTTATATGCAAGCTGGTTTTTTTTCTTGCAACAGTCAGTTAAAAGGTGTTTTGTTTCACTCTTTAACTTATATTCTTCGGAGAATAAGTTTTCTTGTCTGGGATTTAAATCTAAATCATCCAGCTTGGTGATTTTGCCTTAACGCTGTTCGTAAATATGTCTTTACAAGGACGGGATTTACAGGTACTCTTCCCCGGAGTAAAGTTATTTTTAGGTTCTTTATTGGAGTGTGTGGTGCTGGCTGACGACTCTTACAGGATAACAGTTCACCTCAGTCAGCGGATGTCTGGTTAGAGCTCAAGCTACTAACAGTTTTTGTGTTATATAGTAGTCCGTTAAGTTAGCTTGGTGTCTAGTAGTAGTCCGCCGGAAACTCCAAAGTTGAGCTAGGCTTCTTGGCAGTGTCTACACACAGAAGACCCGACTTTAATCGACAAATTCTGACAGACGTGAGCAATAAAGAGTTGGTATGACCGAATACACACAACAGCTTGGTTCAGTTTCGGTACCAAGTACCGATTATATACCAAAGCCTTGGCTCGGTCCTGTACAAGGTACCCACTGAGTAACTAGGTCTTGGTTCGGACTTGGTACTGGGTAGGCTAGTTTTCACCAGGCCCGAGCCTTTAGGTTATGAGTAGCTTGGTGGGGGTACGGCATCCGTTGCCAGTTATTTGAGTGTTATTGAAAAATTACTTACATAGTCTTTTCTCCATTTACTTTTCAGAGAGAACGAAGGCCATTATTTACATAGGCAAGACAAAGACTTTGTACATTCATCATTTCTTCTATTAAGCCACACTCAGTCGACGACATGTGCAGGATAGATATTCCACTGTGTGAACCACTAAATGGGTGTGTAAAATGAGCTCATTTGTTTCTCGAGGACATTAAACGAATGATATGTCTGAAATTCTGTCACTGTCGCCGAAGATCATGTCACAAGCCAGCTTTGTCAAGTCTCATACCAAGTGTACTCTGATGGGAGGGGTTAAAGCCAGACGTGGATAAAGAGAAAAAAGTGCAAGAAGCCTCAGCAGAGGAAACCTCAGAGGCAGTCACTGAAATTGACACCCCATTTGAAGATGACCAATCAATTCGAAGCAAGGGTTAAGTAGCCTTGCGACTGGATACTACAAGGCTCTTTTGGAAGAGACTGAGATCCTGTTTAGATATGCCTTGCCAATAAAAAATGAAGATGTAACGTATTCGGCCTCCTCAGCCATTGGATGGGTCACAATATGACCCGCAAACCACAGCTGTAAATGCAATAGAGTCGTCAGGCTTACATCCTTGTGCAGACTACCGAAGCGATAAAGCTTTGGCGGGTGCACACTTCTCCGTTGGTGTCAATCCAACGAGATAAACAGAGAACCACTTACACCAAGTGTGGGTCAAGACGTGCTGACAGGGTCAGGGATTGGGGCAGTAAGTGATTAAGAAGATGACATCTCAGACTTAATAACACCAGGTGTGCAAATCCCTTGTGAGAAGCCGATTCCACCCTCTCGTCAGGGTGGAATCCCTTCCCCCCCAGGATTTCTCTGAAACGCAGGAAGACAACGGAGTGCACTCGATCGATCCCGAAGATTCACGAAAATTACTAGGGTCTGCGACATGATTCCTTTCTACAGCATTGTTGGTCGAGCGTAAAATTCCATCGCGAGCCTTATCCCAGGATATTGCTTCTGAGGCCAGGGTGACCCACCCAGAGAAGTACCAAGCCCTTCAGGACATGGTGAACTATGGAAAACTAGTAAGGGTTCTGGAGCAAGTTTTTTGCAATCAAACAAATCAGCGGAAAGGTTTTAATCATCTGTCCACTCTAAGCACATTTCTAAGCGTGATTTCGTTTCAAATGGGCACAGGAAGGTAATAATAGAAGCCCTAGGCAAGGGTAAACAGGGGTCCCGATCAGATGCATATCGATATGCATCCTTGCAGCCATCAGTAAAACATGTTTTATATATGAAAAAGATACTAGTTTTGTTTTGTATATGAGCTCTAGGTGGCTAGCGACCGGCTTTTTAGAGTCACACCAATTGGTTGGAGCTCCGAGTCGTTTGGATGCTGTAAAAGGCTTTCCAGAAAACTGGAAGACTCTAGTATTTCTAGGCAACTCTACAGTTGTGGGGGTACCTGAACAAACAGGGAGGCTACTCATGTAGCTTTTAAATTCGACATTTCAGATCCTACTGTTTGCTCGAAATCACAAGATCCAGTTTCGGCTAATCATCTAATCATTTAGTGGATTAACTCAATTTGGGTCTAGCAGATCTGCCCCCCAGAACAGGACAAGTCATCTATACAGAATCTTGACTCCCGGTGCCTCAAATTCTCGACCTGTATACCAATTCGATGACAAAGCAAGGGTTGTCTCGCCATACCCTCATCGACGCCAGAGGTTTTCCACACTTTCCACCAATAGTGATCCTGCTCTAGAGCTTAGGCTAGCCAAGACAGTGAGCCTCCCCACCCAGGAAAGGGCTGTCAGTTGTAGTTAAAAATAAACAGCCGACATTCTAAAACTCACAGTTGTAAGAAACTGGTACTTGTAGCTTTTCAAGATTAGACCAAGAATTTAAGGGAATCTGGGTAATCTTGCATTACCGTCCCTGATAGAAGGTGGTCCTCGTATGGATAGGGAAGGGTTTTAGATAAAGTGCAACAGATTGCTCGGTTCTCATTTTTCTTTTCACGACAGGTGTTGAGATACGTTCAGAGGAAATCTAAATTCCAAATTTTCGACAAAAAGAAAAGATGTTAATTCTGGACTTAATCGCAAATTGAAACGAAACGTTTCTATGTGACCTGACTGATCAGCTTAATGGTGTGGCAGCCTTTTGCACCTATGAACCATGAAGCAATCAAGAGTTTGTCTTTAAGCTGGGTCCTTTTGAAACGCCGTTACTTGTAGAACATTAATTTTCCACCCATTTCTTCATATTGAAAACAAACTAAATGGTCTAATGTCAACTTTCGGAATGTGTATTATAACCGACTTTACGTTATTAAGCAATAAAAAATATACATTCTATAAGCAGTAGTTCTCAGTCTTTTGCGAAAAATTATAATGAGCTATTTAGGAGGAGTACAAGAGCCCTTGAAGAAACAATAAATACTAAATTTGCAACGTGTATTAATTTCAAGGAAAAGTTTATTTCACCATAGACTTACTCCATGAAGTGCAAGCTCATCGGATCAAACTTTAAAGCTTACCATTGGGCTAATCTTGAATACAATATAATGGCCATCTTAGTATGTAATATTTGCAGGTAACTTAAGAAAGGTTACATGAAGAGCGTGATTAACAAACTTCACTGTCTTATGCTATTATACAACAAATTCATAACATATAGTACGCCTCTCAATGCAAAGGTATTTAAGGTGTTTTTGAAAGATATTCCTGTAATGTTGTCATGTGAATAAATAACCCACATGCATTCTTTTAATCGTTTCATAAACGTTAAAACTTTATATTTCACATTTGTAACTTGCAAAAAGTGCTCATCCTTAACAGATTTTAGAATAAACAGAATAAATAACTAAAGAACTACCTTCAACATTTGGCCAGATACCCAGAGAAACCGTTTTCAGCACAGATTAACTTGTATGTTCGATAATGCCGTCATTTTTTCATGTTGCGATCAACAATAAAAGCGTATATATATTACAAAAAAATTATTAGTTGCTTGTTATATGACACAACTTATTGTCATTAGTAAGATTATAAAATACACAAAAATAAATTTTAAAGCATAAGTACTATGAATTGAAATGGAACTGTAATTGTTTTCTTGATCAAAATTCACAACGGTTATTCCAGAAAGCAAATTTTTTCAGAAAATTTTGACTAATGCGTTGCAAACTGTCTAATAAGGTTATTTTTCAAATTTGACGTGTCGTCGAAAACTGTAGGGCAGTATGAGAAACACCTGGATACTGCTTAAAATATGATTTCGTCGTTAAAACCAATAAAAAATCAAATGAGTGCATATGTTACTCATTCTTAGTCTTTTTTCTAGTGGAATAACCCGTCATTAAAACTGTGTAGCAAGTTAGTTCGCACTGCATTATAGGATGGTATCAAACAACGCTACCATTTAGATTCCATAAAAGCGATACATGAAATACAGTTCTACTGTTCTACTCCATCGCTTTGCACATCAACAGTGATAACGCCAAGTTAAAGAAAGCAGTGCAACATGATATAAAATAATCGTTCATATCCCCTGTGGTTTTATTTTCTGCGATTTATATCGTTGCGTTTATAAGTGTTGTTAAAAGAAGCAATGTTAATACTGGACACTTGAAAAATAAGTAATGCTGAACTGAATAATCACTATTATAACCAAATCAAAAATATGGAAATAAAATACTGATCTTATCTTTTAAAATACGAAACCTATCAAGTTTTCAAGAACATATAACCATATCGTACATACACATTGAGAAATGTAAAAAATGTTTAATCTGAAATTGCAGATAGTTTTTTGAAGGATTTAAATCGAAGTGTTAGTTTATGAGTATATTGTTCATTGCGTTTTAAACTTTGTTGCTTATTGTTATCATTATATATATTGTATCATCAGCCATGTAGCTGGATTCTACAACAGATTGCTCAGCAAATTTCGGATAGCCCCATCCATTGTTTTTGTAATTCACAGGCCTTTGAAAATTTTGGACATCGGGGTCTGCTGTGAATTCTTTTTCTATTATATCTGCATTTGAACCGTCGATATTTAGCAAGGTAAACTTAATTTTGTGATGGAAAGGCCATTGCAAAATATTATCGTATTCACCCATCAGAATAGCTGCATAAACACTCAAATGCGTGCCCTGACCTTCATCGTAACCATTAAGATACACCTCGCCAACAAACTTATAGCCATACCGTGACGTGTAAAAGGGCTCACTTGCATGGTAAGTTATGACGCCAGTAGCTTCATCATTCGTTCTGCTGGCATAATTATTGATTTTCCACACGAATTGCCCATCTGTAAAATATGCAAAGACATCATTTGACATCGCATGAAACAAGAGAAACAAATGCAAAGTAACGCATTTTTGTGGTTGTGGATGACTATGAACGGTTTACGATTAATCGTCTACGACAATCAGAAGTCTATCATTCGTATCAATTGAAACAAGAATGTAAAAGATATATCAGTTTCAAGGGTTATTGATTAATTGGGTGTAAGTAACACATTTTCATAGTAATAGACCACGAGATTGTGTGGGCCGTTAGGCTAACCTATTGGCCGGCAGGAAAACATAAATAGCTTACCTCCATGAGCGAAAATTAAACTTCCAATTTTGCTGTCCATTTGTTCAACACGGCTTTCAAGTGCTTCAACAAATAGAAAAGAAACCAACTATTAAATGTCGCAATAATCATCTATTTTATTTTTATTGTAGAGCCCATTAGTATTCAGAAAAAATATTTGCTTTAGTCCCGGGTAAGCTGGGAGTTATCTGCTATGGAAAGGCTGCATTATTCTTATCAGGCAAAATGTAAATGCAGCAGGCGATGTTGAACAAAGGTCTATTGATTCAAAAAGACTTAGTATGTATGCTAGAAGCCAATTTGCAGTTCAATTGACGTTTCTTGCTTCCGGCGAGAGAGAGAGAGAGAGAGAGAGAGAGAGAGAGAGAGAGAGAGAGAGAGAGAGAGGAGAAAGAGAGACAGACAGACAGATGGAAAAGAAAAAAGAACGTTTAAAAGTGACACGAGATTGTGGGTGCCGTTAGGCTAAGCTATGGACCGACAGGAAAGCATAAATAGATTATCTCCATGAGCAAAGTTTAGACTTCCAATTATGCTGTCCATTTGTTCAACACGGCTTTCAAATGCTTCAACAAATAGAAAAGAAACCAACTATTAAATGTTGCAGAAATCATCTATTTATTTTTGATTATAGAGTCCATTAGTATGTTAGAAAAAATATATTTGCTATAGTCCCGGTTAAGCTGTGCTGGGAGTTAATTATCTACTATGGGATGGGCCCATTATTCTTATTAGGCAAAATGTAAATGTGGCAAGTAATGTTGAAGATAGGTTTATTGAATAAAAATGATTCAGAATGTGTACTTGAAGCTAATCTGCAGTTTCATTGACGTTCTTTGCACCTGGCGAGAGGGAGAGAGAGAGGAAGAGAGAGAGAGACAGACAGACAGACAGACAGACAGATGAAAAAGAATAAAGAACGCTTAAACGGGACACGAGATTACGGGTGTCGTTAGGCTAAGCTATGGACCGAGAGGAAAGCATAAATAGATTACCTCCATGAGCGAAGGTTAGACTTCCAATTATGCTGTTCATTTGTTCAACACGGCTTTAAAGTGCTTCAACGAATTGAAAAGAAACCAACTATTAAATGTTGCAGAAATCATCTATTTCATTTTTGATTGTAGACTCCATTAGTATGTTAGAAAAAAATATTTGCTATAGTCCCGGATAAGCTGGGAGTTAATTATCTACTATGGGATGGGCCCATTATTCTTATCAGGAAAAATGTAAATGCGGCAAGTGATGTTGAAGAAAGGTTTATTGATCGAAATGATTTAGAATGTGTACTTGAAGCTAATTTGTAGTTTGATTGACGTTCTTTGCACAGGGCGAGAGAGAGAAAGAGAGAAAGAGAAAGAAAGAAAGAAAGAAAGAAAGAGAGAGAGAGAGAGAGAGAGAGAGAGAGAGAGAGAGAGAGAGAATACAAAAGGAATAATAAATAGATTATTGCCGTAAGCGGTGTTCAGATTAGCATTTGTATTATGCTGTTGTGCAGTCCAAATTTCAACAATAAAAATAAGCTAATGATTGCAGAAGTTATTAATTTTAACTTTGAAACACAAAATTTATTTCTTTATCAGAAACCACTTTTATATAGTCTCGTGCAAATTAGGTATTGGACAAAATGTAAGCTATTGAAGTAACTATTGAATGCCCTTACGCACTTATATTGCTAAAAGCTAAAACAGAACATTTTCAGTGATAGCCCAGATAAATCTATTTGAAAATTTACAGAGTAAAGATATACATTAAGCTTCAGGTTCTTTCAAGTTATATATCTACAAATTATTCCTGTGAAGCAAAAAAAAATTATTTCCAATCCTTGTTCTCATGGTGGTAAGTTTCTACATTTACGTTGCAGCTTACCTCAGTACATTTGAAATATGTGAAATATGTCATTTACTACATTTGTACCCACGAACTAAATTCATTCTGCAAACAGTAACAATTTCAGAAGATTGGTATAAGGTTTCTTTATTTTATTCGGTGCTCTGTTGAACAGTAAAAAAGAGGATTATTTCGGAAGTTGAATCCGTTGGAAGTCACTTTTCTTACACATGAATATATGCTTCATCCAAGCAGATAAGTTCCTTAGAAAATAACTACGTGCCTATTATATGTATTTCCGGGTAAGTACTTTTTAGATTTTTGGTGGAAGCGCTCTCGTATTTTGCAGTGCTTTCATGTGTTCAATTCGGCACTTTTAGAGTAGAGTTTTAAAATAAAATTAAAAATTTGATTTAAAATTTAAAATAAAATTAGGGATGGCTTCTCTTGTGTAGATCATTGAACCCTCCCTCTTCCCTATTTGCTAGGCAAATATGTGTTTCTGATCTGTTTCCCAGTTTACCGTGTGAAGTTTATTTAGCATTCTGAAACATATCCTAAGTAGAATCCCTGATTACATTATATATATTTGGCATAAAGAGTTGGCTGTAAACTTAAAATTAATCATTTTGTGTCTAAAACAGTTTACAGGTGGCCTTTCTTATGCAAAATTCTGTAGATTAATCTCACTTTTAGTAAAAAGGCCACAAACCAACTGCTCTACAGAATATTTCATCAAAATAAGGGCACCTGTAGTCTGATTTAGATGCAAAATGCATCATACTGTGAACTATGTGATGAAACGTACCCTCAAATTTTTCAGTGATGCGATTAAACATGTTTTCCGTCCGCAGTAACCTGTCTCTGTCACATTTTTCATTATCCTTGTTATTAAAGCATCCATATCCCGTGTTTTGCTCAAGTACAAATCCAAATAAAAGCACAACCAGTGATATCAATATAAATGTGCTATTCGGTGACATTTTAGAAAAGGAATAACGCTATTCGAGTTGTTATTCTGTTATGAATTAAGAGTTTTAACGCATTGTAGAAGCTGAATAAACAAACAATGCTTAGCCGTTTATTCTGCGACTGCAAGTACAGGCTCATAATTCTTCCTGGTATTCATAGACATGTGCATTCTTACAAAGAACAAACAAGAAAAGCAGAGAACACTGTGCCTGTCATTCTGGATTTCTTAAATCAAGTTGTCTTTTTGGAATTATAGTTTTGGAATTATGGATCGTCAAATGTTGTATAAGGTCTACGAAATAACACAAAAATATAAATATGTTTTATTATAAAGTGAGACAATTCGACATCGATGAAGTATGCACTACATATGATATAATGTAAACAAAACAACACGAATATATTATGAATATTTTATTTGAATTTTCATACTTTATCCTTCTACAGACAACTTTAAAGTAGCATCTACCTCTAAGTTGATAGGAACGAACATTTTGGCATTGATATATCCTTGAAGCTTAAAATCTGACACTATATTCTTAAAGGACATGTTTTCCTGAAAATATGTTGTCTCGCTTGATCTGATTATAATAAGCTTTGTTTTCTTACACCTCTATATCTTTCATATAATATCAAACCAAATATTTGGTTCTTGCAGCAGATTTCACTGATTAAACCCGTTCTAAGATAAGGCTACCTTAAAGGGAAATGCGGGTATCTCTGCGCCACCTAGCGATCGAAATGCGTATTACATTGAATATCGCTGAATTTGAATCCATGTTTACACAGTATAAATAACTACTAAAACCGTCTAGATCGAAAAATTCTTTTCAAAGACAAATAGGGTCGTGTCCAGAAATGATCTGTATTGATATTTTGTTCCTAGAAGGGCCTATGTTGATATATTGTCCATTAAAATCAGATTACACTGTTTTCACCATTTATCCATTCAGTCAATGGGATTTTATCAAAAAGATTCAATAATTCTCTTATTGATACGGTGACATACATTTTTTATTTACTTAAAACTTTCCTATAACCTTTTCTTCAAACAGGAAAAAAATAAGGCAATTGTCAATTGTGATTATGTGTGAATTTTGCAATTTGATTGAAATGTCTTTATTTCTCTTATAACATCGGTGACCCCCCTTTTTCTTTTCAATTTTTGAATGTATACCCTCAAAGCATTAAACCGTGAAAGTATGAAGGAAATGTCAATTGTAGGTGAGATACCCGCATTTCCTTTTAATCACCGAACAGTTATGGTTTTATATGTTTGACGGAAGCGAATAGGATAAGTTATATTCGTTGGACTGGTTTGTAATTTTGAAGTTTGCTGGTGGCATTAAATTATAGGAAACTCCTTCTCCCGCATTCCATGAAGTCGGTTGACGCAGTCTTGGCTTCCTTTTTCGTACGGACACTTTCTCAAGAGAACTAATTATCCACGCTTTAGGCTGCAAGAAGCTCGAGGAATCTTTAGTGCTTGGAGATAAAGTGCTATTTTCAATGATAGCGTATTGTAAAATGTGAGTTATTGTCAATTATTCTAAAATGTTGTTTTATGAATATGCTTATTGTACCATCCGATTATAATTCTGTTTATTATGCTCTTAAACAGTCAATCATTTCTCTAAAGCAAATAGTATAACATCCTCTCTTGCTATTTGGCCATTGTCTTTATTTGTATAAAAGTTTTCTGTAAATTAGAATAATAAGGGTATCCCAACAAATGTTTTCAGTGCAGCCACTTAGAAAGTTGTCAGGGCATAATTAATCATTCGAATTAAAAGCAAAATCTAAAATAAGATCACTTTTACAATACAAATCCAATGTCAATGTATCTGTTATTATTTTGCATTAGTCAAATACCAAGTAAAGAAGATATTTTTAGATGTTCGCAGCACAGAGTTCATTTTTTGTTATTGCGACATTGTTTTAATGCGGCGGCAAATGCTGTGAATTAAGAAAACTCTATTTATAGAATTGCGAATAGAAGTGTTATGAAAGTTTTCTGCTTAGTTTTCTACGCACTAAATTTATCTGATAAGGTGTTCGTCTTTCCTATTTCCAATTTATTACCACCCTTAGTTATTTAATTTTTGGATTTAACAGTCCGATTTTACAACATTTAAATTTGATACGATAAATTTGATTACATTAAATTTTATTTGATAGTATTAAAGTAAAATTGTACCTATCTGTGAAATGAGCAAAATAATATTACTTTTCTGCTGGTCTGAGCATGTGCATTAACATAAGCATGTAGAAATGGTGTGAGGGAGTTTTGACTGACGAATCATGCAGATAAATTAGACTACCTCCCAGATAAACAGTTGATATTCGTTTATACATTTAGTCAGATTTGTAAATGGCACGGTAATTTGCTTGACGCGTATTAGAATTGGCTTATTCTGTATGAAAGATAACATTATATTTTGATCTATTAATTTTCCGTGTCCTTCGGAACTGATAGCTATATATAGAGATCTATTAACTTCCTTGATATTTAAAATATTATGCCCTTTAAATAAATAATATATTTCATATTTCATGTTGTAGATGGAGTATAGTAATTTTATCTTCGGCATTACCATTCAGAGATTTTATTTATATTTAAAGGTGGAATGCTATCTTGTAAATCATTGCCTACTAGACTTTTTTTTATTTAAGTGCTTCCAGCAGGAATATTTGCATATATTTGTCTTACGTTGTTCGAATAAATCAAATAGGTATTTCGATAACTTAAAATTACTTATAATTACTTATATCTTAAGACCGGTAGATATATAACTTTACCTTAAACCATCTCATAAGGATTAATGAATTGGTCATCAAGAGTTTTTTCTTCTTTCACCAAAATGAAAAGCAAATTTGAAATATCTTTGTTGTAAGTTTTGGAACTTGTGTACGTTGTTAATCAATAATTGTATAAGCATTATTCCTAATATTTTCAAACGCAAAAATTAGAGTGGACCGTTTTGGGAGATTGAAACAATGTTTATATCAATGACAAGTTTATTTCACCACAGTGTTACTTCATGAAGCATGTGTGCATTGGGTCATATTGTTATAGCATACCAGCAAACCAGTTTTATATATTGTACTTGATTATAATATTAGCAGTAGACTTACAAAGACACAAGAAAGACTACATTTATGATGCATTTGATTAACAATCCGTACTATTATTGGCTATGTAACATTGAATTGTCACAACTGTCAATATCAGGATGCACAGAGTGGGTTATATGACCTTCACACAGCCATGAAATTGCACAAGGCAAGTAGGGAAAATTTTTGTACTGTTTCTAACTTTCAAAATTTAAGTTTGAAAATAACTTCACTGTTATTTTTTTCATGTGTATACACTTTAGTACCTTACAGTACCCATGATTTACACTATTACCTTTAATAGCTAAAAGAACAAGCAAAAAAGAATAGAGCTTCTTTACATATAAATAAGCCAAGCTAGCAAAATATTCAGTATGTTTTAATAAGAATTATTACATGTATTTTAATTATTAACAAACTTTGAACAATATTGAAACAAAATAAACTAAACTAACTGAAACTGCAGTGACTTACTTGACCACAGTCAGCGACATTTATTCCCGAAACCAAAATTTCAGACAACAAACACATTTTAGATACAAAAAATATGTTAAAGCAGATGTTTTGCCAAATTATGGGGTCAATTGTTATAGCTTACGTGTTCACTCTATATTTGTGAAATATTTGATTTTTATCAAAAATGTCAATAAAGCAATAAGAGAGCAATAAAAGTTAATGGATAGGAAATGGGTTATTGAAATATAAATCTACAGATCTACAAATATTATAAGGAAAATCGAAACAAAAGAAATAATCTTAAAATTTGCTAATAACGATATGAAGTCTTATCTGATCTTATAAAACACAAGCTCTATCTAGTTGCTGAAAATAGAAAGAGCATATTGTGGACAAATTTTGATGAATATTAATTTTAGATTATTCATATATTTTAATTTCGCCTGAGCGTTAGTTGATACTTGCAGTGTTATGGTGTTTCAATATTTGTCATGTCTATTGATATCTTTATATATATTGTGTCATTGACCATATAGTTAGATTCTACAACGGTTTGTTCGACAAACAGTGGATAACCCCGTCCAAGATTTTTGTAATTTATAGGTCTCTGGAAATTTTCGAGATAAGTTTTTGGGGTCAGCTCCCTTTCAACATCTGCATTTGAACCATCAATATTTAGCAAAGTAAATGTAATTTTGTGTTGGAAAGGCCATTTCAAAATAGCATCGTATTCACCCATCATGATAGCTGCAAAAATGCTCAGATGCGTGCCCTTTCCCTCACCGTGACCATTCATATGTACCTCACCGACAATCTTGTAGCCATAGCGTGACGTGTAGAAGGGCTCACTTCTATGAACTTGTATCAATCCAGCAGCTTCGTTATTCTTTTTACTGCCATAATTAGTGATCTTCCAAACTAGTATTCCATCTGCAAAATAAATTCACACACTCATTGTGTTATTTGGTATATATATATATATATATATATATCTACGTCCGATTACTAATTCTACGCAACCGGTGTTTTACAGCGACAACATCCGCTCATGGGATATGACACTTAGCAAAGCAAATCAGTGAAAAACCCAAAGTGGTTTTGAATTTGCTCAACCCATACAAGTTGTAATATTTAGATAAGATAAGATATCCAATTAAAAACGTTTATTAAACTATGTGGAAGTAAAATTTAGCAAATTTACATACTTTGCCTGGTGTCAGTACCATAATTTTTTTAAAATACGTACTCAGTTCAGGAACTTGATTTGGGACAAGTTGAATGTCAAGATACTGCAAATTGACTTGAACTCTCAAGAAAATAGTGTCATCAATCAGGTATTTAGAATCCAAATCTGAAATACTAACAAATGTAGTGAATCCACAGTATAAACTGTTTTCATAGTTTTCAGGTTTATTAAAGGTCTCCTCACAGTGTTCATGTTCATCAATAATCGAAGACTTATACCCCTGCGTGTTACCACTTACATATAAGATACCAAGTGTAACAATCTCTTTGAATGGCCACGGTAGAATTGTGTCATAAGCCCCATTCAACAGTGTGATGTAGAAACTCAAATGCGTCCCTTGACCATTCTGATCTCCATTTGGGTAAAGCTTCGCTCTCATTTTATAACCATAGCGGGAAGTGTAGAAAGGTTCGCTAAAAATGGCTTCCATTCGTCCACCAGCTGCTTCATCTCGTTTACTTTGAAAGTTGTTTATCTTCCAAACAAATGTTCCATCTAAAATAAATCAAAACTTAATTGTAAAATTCTCTTGTTTTTAGAAAATGCTGTCACTGGTTTCAATTTCCTCCTGTTAAGGTTTTGTGGTAAAAAGATTTTCAATTAAAGATTGTTTTTGAAAAAATTATGCTAAAATAAAAAGAAATAAATATAATTTAGTGGATACAACCATTTGCTTAATTTGTTTTAGCGATATCTCAAATTAAAAAAAATACACATCAGAACAGCTTACATTGACATTTCATATTACACATATCTCAAAACCAGCTGTGTGACATAGTACATAATTTTAATGCAAAGGATTAAGTATACACTAAGCAAAGAAGATTATAGCGACCAACCGTTGCTAATAACATGGTCTAACACATTTTCAGATGCATCGACTCGACGTTGAAGAGCTGAAACATAGCATTAAGTTGGGTAATGTTTGGTTTTTTAGTGGAACGCATGTGAAAAGGGAAATAAATATTCCTGTACGCCATATTTGAGTTTATGACCACAGTAAGTAAGGAACTTTAGCCTGTTTGAAACATTTCAGTTTATGAACCTTTATCAAGTATTAACCAACCAGGAAAATACATATTGAAAAACCTTGTTTTGTCAATATATATATATATATATATATATATATATATATATATATATATATATATATATATATATATATATATATATATATAGAGAGAGAGAGAGAGAGAGAGAGAGAGAGAGAGAGAGAGGGAGAGAGAAGAGAGAGACAGACAAACAAACTTACAGAGAGACAGAGAGACAGAGAGAAAGGCAGACAGACAGACAAAAAGAGAACAAAAATTTACAGACAGGATTGCATAATTAGCTTACCGTCATTTGCCGAGTTCAAATAAGCAATCGTGTTGTCCTGCTGTGCAATGCGACTTTCAAGTGCTTTAGTAAATAGAAATAAAATTAATTAAATTATGTATTGCAAAATTACAAGTTTCTTTTAGTTCAATACAAATAGGGTACCAGATTCAACATATTGGCGCAATTAGGTAAAGATGTATAATAAATCATTTTGACCAGTTTTTATCAAGCTTTTCTCTCCACAAATACGCACATTTAATATGGCACATTGATGTAAATCTATGCTTGGTTTAGTAAACTTGTCTGATTAGAAAGTTAAAATGTAACTTGAAAGAACAAAAAAAGTAATATATTGATTGGAAACCCTCTTATTGGTTTTGCTAAAAGTCTATGCCTCTTTTCTATACCCTTGTATATTCTGTATATTCTTAAATATAGAATACTCTTTCTCTGAGATTATAATATTATAATCACGTATTTTGCCTGAGATGTGTGCTGGAGTCTCTTTTCGCTTAGTTTATTTGGTAAATATACATGTGTGCTCTGCATATTTACAAGAATTTAGGTTCAAGTTTCATGTTTGCTATGCCAACTTTTAACTATCCAACTTGGCAAATATACATGTCTAGTCTGAATGTCTTCAAGTACTCCCCTTTATCGTGCGGTGTTTATTTTTGCTCACATAGATGACTTATATCTGAACGATCCGACACCTGAAAAACATCATCCTTATATTTTCTTACAGGTAACATCATAGAAATGGAAGACTCTAGACGAATTAAGAATCTCCGATTCATGACACTTTTCCTCACTTACTTGGCGCTTCCTCCTCTATATTCCTTGATGGTGGCGCCACTCCAGGCACTTTTTAAAATCACTCCCAAACATATTTTTGATGAACAAGTTTTTGGATATTCTTTGTTTATGCTTCTCAATCTAGTGTACCATAATGGGAAGATGTGGCAGAGGAACGTTTCCAAACATGGCCGAGAAGTTCCGGCAGAAGAAAGGAACTGATAATTTAGGACTTTGATTTATCTTTCGTAGGGTAATCGGTAATTGTTGTTGATGCAGTTCCATCCTTCTCGCCTTTCAGCATTTCTACTAGAAGCGAAGATTTTTTTTTGCACTGACCTTGGTAAGCGCCTAAAAATCTAATGACGATGTGTTTTGAACGTTCATTCACAGAGTTTCACATTCACCGTTAGATGCTAGACGGAAAGCGTATGAGAGGACAAATTTAATTTTGTGCATAACGAACGCTTACCGTGGCTTTGAGGCTTCCTAGCTACTCCTCTTGTCGGGAATTCGTTATCGCTATGTACTGTGGAGTTACCGTGACATTTTTAGCGTGAATGCGCAATCAACTCAGTCACTTTTATTTTGTTTTACAGGATCAGTTCTAAATTAGTTGTTTATAGGCCAGTGAGGAATATAATTGAGCAATTAGGGTGCGGTCGATTTCACGTATTTTGCGCAGCAGGTGCTTGGGCCTACATTCTACCACGGAAGGGCCAACAGTACACTTGGGGTGCCAACTTGAGGGGCCAGCAGTTCTATGCTATGGGCCAAAAACCTCAATAGTGTGCGAACTGCATAGTAGAGCTACTGAGAAACTGGCAGCAGTTTTCCTTATATACTACAGGGATGATTATCCTGACATGGTGAAGAAGCAGCCTTGTGAACACCAAGGCCTCATGGTCGATCCTCACAACTCACTTCCAAGACTGTGCTGATTGTTAAAGAGATTGTTGGGCCCATGCGACGTCTGAAATATGTATGCATTTGACTCAGAAACAGTGGAAGAACATTATCTTCCATCCTAGTGATGGACATTAGGACTATGCATAAGAGATCTCCATCACATAAAAATTCGCTCAAAGGAAAAGGGAAGTGTAAACAACTTGACTCCTTCTTCTCCAGCAAGGATGAGGCAGGAAGTATGACACCGATCATTCCCCTCAGAGACACAGGCCATCGGACATGCCACCATTCCCCTATCAGCGCATATCCCATGACTCCGAGGGCCCACATGCCAGATTATTTATTGGTCTCTCAGCTTGATATATAAGCTTGTCAAGAAGTTGTTAAGAAGGTATTACAAAAGCAGACAATAATATTAAAGCTGTAACTAGAAGCTATGCTAATATGCTCGACGGTCACGTGCGAAAGAAACTACACCATCGGGTACCTCGGTCCCAAAGAATTTCGACCAGAGACCGACAACTTAGCCGGATTCTACAAGTGGGAAGCATTCCCGTCTAAGCATCCTGTTGTTCACGCCAATAAAACAAAGCCAATAATACGAACACGACAGGTGTGATATGGCGAAACATCTTGTCCCATCTGATAGGAAGTGCAGTCCGAGACGAGTAAACTACGGTGTTACTCTTTCATTGTAGGTCCAGGAAATCAGCGAAATTCCAGTTCTGAACGTAATCGAACTGGTAAAAGCATTCTCAAGAGCAAAGCTTAACAAGCCGCTGCAGCAATCAGAGTTGGGAGTTCTTCATTTTAGTATTTCTCCTGCCTTGAAAGAAAGGATGCTGCCCCCTAATAACAGATTTGAAGCCACTTTTTTGTCACTTTTGTCAATTTTTGTCACTCCAGCCTTCAAACCGGAAACATGTCAGTGCATTAAAAAAAGTGGAGCGAGGTCTGTAGGCCACCTCAATAGGCCTATCAGATACCTATCTCCACATATGGATGAGGGACTAGCATTAAAATATATGAGATCCCTTGTAAAGTTACAGCTGGCGAAGTGGGGTTATTAGCAAGACGATGTGTAGGACAGCGACTGATGATGCTGCTCTTCCAATATCTAGCTCAATACTGGCATCGATAGAAGAAAGACAGGACAGCCAAATCTCGAGCTTATGAGGAAGTGCATATGGCCGCACTTGGCCCAAAAATCAGAAAACGATTCTAAGCAAATAATTGTGTTCTAAGGGGACCAATTTGATTTTAGAAGAGGGTTGGTTCAACACACGACTCCTCGCCTGGAGAAACTGAAATCGCTGATGCAACAGACATTTGCGAAAAGTATAATGTCGTTTGAAATAGCTGAAATCCTACTAAGAGATCTAGTGGACATGGAGAATTTCAGCGCCCAATGCGTTAAGCAGTGCGGCAGAGGAGGGGCTTCCGCAACACGGTGAAAATGCCAGTACAGGTTACGCGGTGGAGAAATCGGTTGTACATAGGTGAGTGATTTCTATTCCAGCAGCGTGAAATCCAGATATAGAATGACGCTGACTCACAATAGGTATGGAGTTTACTTCAAGGGCAAGCTGTTTCAAGGCAGCTAGGCTTTGGAATAAGGTATGCATATAAATGTTTTGGAAACGATCGCGGTCAAACATGCTATTGAACTGCTGGCGCGAGAACTAAGAAATCGGATAGTGCTATGGCTGGTAGAAAACTGCACTAAGGTGAGTTACATAAGGAAGCAAAGGGACTAGAGATCAGATGGAGGCAACACGCTATGTGTGCATCTGGAGCAGCACACCAAACAAAATCGTTGCAATATCATATTCTGGGTCCCCTCAATATACTTATCGAGAATATGCCAGACAACAGAGGATGCTACCTGTTTCCAGCGGGTGGCAAAGCATTTGGCTCTGGGGCCGCCATAAATAGACCTTTTTCAGACAAGATATATAATCAGATTTGAGGCGCATTTACTTCAAATCAGATAATCACCGACTTAATGGACAGACTTGCCAGGAAGAAACAGTTCTGCGGCGCCCTCTTCTCACCACGAGGACAGTATGCCAACCAGGAGCACTGTCTGTAGGGTGGGGGTCATTGACAACTCAACAAGTACAAGCAATCATGGGACCTGGACCTGTACCTCTGGTGCTAGAGCGGACTAGGGAGAGGATATTAATTCGGTGTACATGGAGGATGATCGGGCGTTGGTGCCTTCTAATACAACCGGCTTCCGTCACCCATACAGCCGCTGTGCAGACCCGTTTCTTCATAAATCTGAGACAAGGCGAATAAGGGTGCGAACGATTGAGGGGTACAGGTTAGACACTGGGTACGATGTAGAGCTAGGAAAGAGAGGTCATAGGCTAACGCTAAAGAAAAGGACTTTTTGAGAGATCACAAAAAGATAACCCTGAAGTCGAGATAGAAATTTTAGGAAAAACTCACATAATAACGTATGAAAAGGGCACTTACTCGGAGGTAGTGCTCAATTCTTTCCTTGAAGCCCAAACAGAGGAAATAGAGGTTGGATGGAATTTATTATGCATAATGTCAATGCTGCTGCGGTACCTAGCAGTCATAAAATCTCTAAAGGCTCCACAGCATAAAAGATCTATCATTTCTATCCTACTTCATATAAAAGAAACAGCCAAATCTAACTACTTAGATTATAATATTTCCCCCTTACTAAAACTAAATGAAACATTGAGAGCTCGGGCACAATTCATGTACACTCAATAAAAATACACTGTTCGTCAAAAGCAGTTTCGGGGGCGCCGAAAAAATAAATTTCTATTTACTAAGCTTTGCAAGATGTTGTCTGTGCCATAAGAGTGACTAATTAAGAAAGTTAAGTATCCCAAAAAATTGCTTTAGCGAGCACAAGCCTCAGTAGATGTTGTGACAGTTGGATCCTGGAGCATTCAATAAAAGTGATAGTTTGACAAATTTGTTTAGCTAACCAGACAGAAGTTCAAATTCAGGGCAATTTGATGTGATGTGAAATTCAGTATCTCATGCTTTTCAGTATTAGTTAAGCTACCAGACTGGTGTGACGAGGCCATAGATAGTCGTGCCAAACACCCTGGGTCCGTACAACTACGGAGTGAGATTGCAATTGACCACTGTAGGGACACGCAGATGTGGAGCCTACTTCCAGATGATGGGAATCCTTCTCGTGCTTTCTAGGTGGAGGCATAAACGCGGTGTTGTGGTAACCCTAAAGAGAAAGGCGGGCCAAAGCATACAGTTAAGGAGAGTTAGACGAAGGTTTGGGCGAGTTGAAGGCGCCCCAAGGGTTGGCACACCGAAAAGATAAGGAAAGATACATTTCAATCGTGCTGCACTTTTACTAAAGAGTTCATATTTTAAAGTCCAAGAACTGATAAAAGGGATGGCACTAATATATGGATTTGTATTCAATGTGGAAATGGCATTTTATCCTAGGCTACATCGGATTGTACAGGAGGTAAGACACAAAGTTATTGTTCTACGTTTTAGTAACGAGATCCTCAAGCACCTTAACTGGTGTTTTGTTGTCCTTGTTACATAACTGCTATCTGGTGAGGCTCACAGTTAGGTCCCCCAGATGTAGCTATCTCTTTATTTATTCTGGTTTTCGACGTAGGGTAGCTATACGTCATTCGTATGAAATCGCGTTTAAATCCAATTGAAATAGGAGTTTACTTGTACAAATGTTGTATTTGGTTCGAAATGAAAATGACATGAACCAGTCTTCTCCCTTCTCTAAATTGGAGCCCACGTCGTCGGAGCCTAGCAATTCAAAATGAGCATCATGTAGGGAATGTGCAGGAGGGAGCACCAATCGGTCCTGAATTGGAGATTCTCATTTCACTTAGGATGTTCCTAATCTATGATGTTAAAGGTAAAAAAACACAGAGGATTCTTCGTCCATGCAACTAAACATCCATGTACAAACAAAATCCGTTAAAATTGGATAAAAAAGGCAAAATTAGTTCTCTGAAAATAACAAATTTGAATTTCTTACTGCATTTTGTAGGCAATCAGAGTAAATTGTGAAATGAAAAGACATGGAAGTTGAAGCTAAAAAAGACTGAAAAATGTAAAAAACTAACAAAGCAATCTTCGACTGAATGTCACGATTAAGTTAGAGGTTATTTATGCGCCGTCACTAAGATATAGACTACAAAGTATCGTAAAAAATACTGATCCTTGTTATCTTTATTCTCAAACAATTAAAAAAAATCGATAACATTATATTTTAACAATATAAAGACATTTACCGTTAATTTTCTCATTGAGACGGTTAAAAATGTTTTCCGTCCGCAGCCACCTCTCCCTGTCACATTGTCTATCAGTATTATTAGCGCATCCAGATTCCGTATGTTGTCCATGCAAAAATCCACATAATTGCACAATCAGTGATATCAACATTAATGGATTATTCGGTGACATTTTGGCGAATGCTCCGTTAAAACTACTTTCTATAAATTAATAACATGGAATTATAGGCATCTTATGAGCAGAAAACCTTACTTATTCTGCGCCAACGTTGTAAACTCCTGAAACACTTTTGTGCATTCATTAACAAGTGACTTAACAAAGACGAATATTCAGAGTTAGGGTACAACTTCTGCCATTCAAGATTTATAATTAGTTTAATTTCTTAATAGATTAATTATTAGCTACATGTTTGCCTTTCTGTTATCCAATTTGATTGTGAGACATGGAGTATGTACTTTTTAATTCTAAATCATGACAAAGTTATAGCAAGCCTCTGAAAATCACGTTTGTGTAAATCATGTTATGCAGACAATGTGAATGCGTCTCAGTAATATACACTTCAAACCTTAAACACTTCAGATCCTCACTATTCACAAAATAAGATCAGTTTTATGCTTGCTTTGATGAGAAATATAATTTGCTTCCTTATATCTGATCATGTTATACCAAACGTCTGTATTTATTTAGGGGAGGGGAGACAAGTGAGGAAACAAACACAGATTTTTCAACAGGTATTGCTAATTAGAAAGTTAATCATAATGGAATTAGTTTTATCATAACAGAAAGAGAAAATCGACTCAAAAGACCAAAATCGACTCAAATGGTACATTCTCGTAAAATACACCAAAATGGATAAATAAGATCAGGCTACTTCATAATAACAGATAACCTTAAATTACGTATTGCATTGCTTTTAGCTGAAAGCCCGTTTCTGAAATGAACATAGATGTTCGAAACGTTTGATATACGGAGAAATACAAATATGGAATGAGAACAATACATACTTCTTTCAAACTGGTTCGAAACAATGCACAAAACTTATGTTATTAAGTTTTTCAAATCAGAGATTAGAATGGTGATGGAATATTCTAGTACAAAATGCATTGGCTCCGATTTAGATTTTCATTCATTTACCTTAATTATTAAGTTTGTTCTTTAGAAAATCCTGTATAAGCTAAGCCGTCTAGGCCTTGTTGGCCCCTTGCTCTCCCCAAACTCCGCAAAACCACTCTGTTACAAGTTCTCGTCTCTACCGGTCTTATCGGTAGTCCCCTACCCTCCTTGATCTGGTTCATCTTTTAGGTGGCCTTCCTTTTTGTCAAGGATTGACAAAATCTTGTTTAGTCTTTTTTCAGAGATCCTTCCGGTGAGGTTTCTCTGTATGCTGACGTATTTTTTATATTCCTCAGTGTGTCCCTTATGGTGAATCCTAGGATCGCTCGGAGCAACCCACCTCAAACACTTCGCGTTTTATGACGTCTTTAGCATCCAGGTGCCTGAGTTACAAATGCAATGGGTGGAATTTGTACTTGGTATAGTCTAGTTTTAAGTCTGCTGCTAGTTGTCTCAGGTGCATAAAAAACCTTTGCAAGAGACTTTTCAATTTTACAGTTTGCTCCATTTATTGTCATACCCTATTTCAGCATGCTGCTTTCAGTTCTTTTGTCAACAAATTTAGCTTTCCAAATATTTCTGTAAATAGCGTGGTGTCATCTGCATATCTTAAACTGACAGGGTGTTGCTATGACAGAGAGTCTAATCGAATGATTTTAATTTCATCACCAAAAAAACTCCAGGAAGATATCATAGTTTTGGATAGTAAATACCCTTTACACACCCCTACTCTAATTTTGAATGAGTCTGTTGGCTGAACATTATTACCATGGAACTTCACTTTAGTCCGGATCATTACTATTTCCTTCGCCTTCTCTATTATTTGTGTTGTAATAAACATGGTGTCCACTGTACTTGATTGCCCGAATCAAAACTTTGTTTCAGTGAGTTCTCAGTTTTTTTTTCATTCTGTTGAAGTGGAATCGGCTGAATATTTTGTCCAGGATTGATAACAGTGATATTGTTATCGTTGTTTGCTCTGATGTCCAAACTTTGTAGATGATTTTGTGCAGCATCGGGTACATTTGCTTACCTCCATCTCTAAAGACTTCTGCGGCTTGGCTAGTTTTTTTTTGCAGAATTTTATTTAACTGATAGTTTTCTCGGCCTCTTGTAACGTTCTCGGCTGGTGATTAGTGCAGATTGGTAATGGATCTAGAATATCTTCGCCAGCTTCACTATCGTGTTGAAAATCGGTGGTTAGATGCTGCTTAAAATAATTCTTGTTAGCATTCAAGGACCGCATCTGTGCTGGTGTGGACATCGTCCCCTTTGTCTTTTGAAGCACTCACTCCCCTGTTTATTGCATAAGTCACTCTCACAATTGTGAATAGGCTTTGAGTAATATTGTAACACTTATTCTGTGATAGTCGTCTTTAAAATATTATACCTTTGTTCAAGTTTTCTTTAACTGATTCTCTTAGGATCGTGGAATACCTTGTACTGAGAACATGATATATAACTAACAACAAATTTACTGAATTAAGATGTACCTGATGGACGAATTTTAAACTGCATCAGCCGATACAGAGTAAGATTTACTAATTAGCATTAATTCGATAAAGCCATTTAAATTTGTATAAAATTTTTTCATGTGCAAAAGGAAAATTACGTTTTTCAGCGCATTTTCAGAAGCATTTCTAAAAAAACATAGTAACAGTTTGTATTTATTGTATCAACGTAAATAAAGGGTAAACATAAACATAAAAAATAACCAGTATAAATCGAATATAATTGTATGAAAACTCATGAAATAAATAGAAATATAACCGTACTGCCGTTTGGGCTACGGTGAAGCACTCAAACTTGACAATATGTTTCATTTTATCCCTCTCTGAGCGATTCAGATATGTCGATTTAATCAAAGAATTGAGATTGCCTTGAAATTAAAAATAAATAGCAGAAATTTCTGTTTACTCCAATGAAATAACAATGGAAGGCAAACATGAATAATTCACCAACGTATTAAATTTGCAAACACAATAAGACATTGGATGGACAAATCCAAGAAATTGTCCAACGTTTTAAAAAGGGCTGATATAGTTAGTTTAGCCCAATCCCAAACGTTTATGAAAGTTCTTTGCAAAAATATTTGGAAAGCAAACTGTAATTACGTTTTATATGGAGGCTCCTTTTGAATATCAAAGCACATAAGACCTTCATGTCAGTGATTTATTGGATGTTATTGACTACCAGTTGAATGTGCACTCTTATAAGTCATTGTACTATTATTGTTATGCAAATCGCATGCAGCGATCCAAGTGAATGTATTTACACTAAACCATTGATAATTTACATGGATTATTGAACGTTGTAAACATTAACTGCAACGTAAGTACGCCAAAACATAAACCAATGTTACCCCTAAATTCGAAATTCTAGTCATTACGATTAGTTGTATAATTGGTTGAATTGATGTCTTATAGCAAAAAATTTCTAAGCTGCAAGGTATTGTTATCTATTTCTTCAGTTTTCCCTTTGTATCCAGAAAAGTAGAACAGTTAGTCCACAACATGCAATTCTTAATGTCATTTGCTTCTTTGTAATACATACATGCTTTGTTTGGAATTTAAAGTGCTTATTTCCTATAATCATGTCAGCCAGTGAGATGGCTCGGATGCAGTATAAGCATATTATTTTTACTAACTCTATAACATACAAACTATTAACTTCATAGTGTTGTGGCGATCCTGATAAAGTATCAAGTTTCGACTGGATCCAATGGCATCTGAAAATCAATCTCATAAACTTTACATGGATTCTTCAATTAGTTTTCTTTTCGCAACAGTCTTTTTCACAAAGATATCTTATACTGAGTTCAATCATTATACCGAGTGTTCACTTGGACACATTACCAACATTCTTCAATTAGCTTGTACTTTTACATGTCTTTTTCATTTCATTCTTGACAAGAATGTCCAGCAACATTACAACCAGCCAGAAAAGAATAATATTCGTTTCAACTTCAAAAGCTTTTGCACTGAAGGTATCAGCACCATATGTTATTGTTCTAAAATTTCATTTGCTATTTTAGAGCTCTTTATGAGTTTCAAATCTTTGGAACAAGGCTAACGGAATTAGAAATAATAGTTAATACCACAGAACATTGCTTGAGTTTCGATACTGGGTTTTGTTTTTTTAGAAACATATTCTGCCACTCCAGTGTAAGCTCCTAAACACTTTTGTGCGTCCATTAACAAGTGACTTACAAATACGAATATTCAAAGTTAAAATGCATTTTTTGCTATTGCAAATTTATAATCAACTTTAACTTCTTAATGGATAAATTATTATGAACATATTTGCCTTTCTGTCATCCGAATTGATTGTGAAGAACTGCGCATGTCCTTTTATGAGAAAGTTGTAGTAAGCCTCTGAAAATCACGTTTTTGTAAGTCATATAATGTAAGCAATGTGAATGCATCTCAGTAATAAACACTTCAAACCCTAAACACTTCAGATCCTCACTGTTCACAAAATGAAATCCATTTTTATGCTTGCTTTGATGAGGAATATAATTTGCTTCCTTATACCTGATCATGTTATACCAAACGTCTGTTTGGGGAGGGGAGACAAGTGATTAGCAACAGGTATTGCCAAAAGGTAAATCATAATGGAATTAGTTTATCATACCAGAAGCAGAAATAAGACAAGAATCGACTCAAATGGTACATTAGTCGTTCTCGTAAAAATGCACTAAAATGGATCAATAAGGTCAGGTCACTTCATAATAATAGATACCCTAAAATTACGTACTACATTGCTTGTAGCTGAAAGCCCGTTTCTCAAATGAACATAGATGTTCGAAACGTTTGATATACGGAGAAATACATTTAATTAATACAGATTCTTTAATGCAGACTAGACGCTTCAGGACTTAGTTTAGCTTGTATTTATTACAAAAACAGGAATCATCCTAACTAAATTTCAAACAGAAAACAATATCAAATGCAACGTAGGTAATAAACTGAAATTTAAGCAAGCTGATAAATTAATAAGGAAATAATTTTAAAATTATTTTTTAAAAGTATCGTCATCGAAATCAAGTGTTTATCGATTACGCTTGACGACCTAAAATCAATTGGATCTGGAATTGAAACCAGAAATCTCTTCAATCGCAAGGAATGTTGATGAAAGCTACGTTCGTCGAGGCTTCCTACTGTACCCTGCAAACGGTCAATTCACTTAACAGTCGACACACACACACACATTAAAATATGGAATGGAGCCTCAATTAGAACAATATCTCGTTCTTTCAAATTGGTTCGAAACAATGCACAAAACTTATGTTATTAAGTTATTCAAATCAGGGATTAGAATAGTGATGGAATATTCTAGTACAAAAGGCATTGGCTTCGATTTAGATTTTCATTCATTTACCTTAATTATTAAGTTTGTTCTTTAGAAAATCCTGTATTAGCTAAGCCGTCTAGGCTTTGGTGGCCTCTTGCTCTTCTCAGTCTCCTCAATCTCCGCCAAACCACTCTGTTACCAGTTCTACCGGTCTTATCAGTAGTCCTCTACCCTCCTTGATTTGGTTCATCTTTTAGGTGGCCTTCCGGTTTGTCTAGGATTGACGAAATGTTGTCACAACATGTTGCTTGGTAGTTTTCTCTCGACGTGCTCAAACCAGTTTGGTATTTTGTCAGGGATCCTTCCGGTGAGATTTCTCTGTACGCTGGCGTGTTTTTTATATTCCTCAGTGTGCCCCTGATGGTAAACCCTAGGATCGCTCGGAGCAACCCACCTCAAACGCGTTTTATGACGTCTTTAACTTGTAGCATCCAGGTACCTGAGTTACAAATGCAATGGCTGGAATTTGTACTTGGTATAATCTAGTTTTAAGTCTGCTGCTAGTTGTCTCAGGTGCTTAGAAAGATCTTGCAAGAGATTTTCAATTTTACAGTTTGCTCCATTTATTGTCATACCCTATTTCAGCATGCTACTTTTAGTTCTTTTGTCGACAGATTTAGCTTTTCAAATATTTCTGTAAATAGCGTGGTGTCATCTGCATATCTTAAAATGACAGGATGTTGCTATGACAGAGAGTCCAATCAAATGATTTTAGTTTTATCATCAAAAACTCCAGGAAGATATGAAGAGTTTTGGATAGTAAATACCCTTGACACACCCCTACTCTAACTTTGAATGAGTCTATTAGCTGAACATTATTACAATGAAAAATTCACTGTTGACCGGATCATTACTATTTCCTTCGCCTTCTCTATTATTTGTCGTTTAATAAACATTGTGTCCACTGTTCTTGATTGCCTGAATCAAAACTTTGTTTCAGTGAGTTCTCAGTTTTTTTCATTCTGTTGAAGTGGAATCGACTGAATATTTGGTCAAGGATTGATAACAGTGATATTGTTATCTTTGTTTGCTCTGATGTCCAAACTTTGTAGATGATTTTGTGAAGCATCAGGTAGATTTGCTTACCCCCATCTCTAAAGACGTCTCCGGCTTGGCTAGTGTTTTCCAGAATTTTATTTAACTGATAGTTTTCTCGGCCTCTTGTAACGTTCTCGGCTGGTGATTAGTGCAGATTGGTAATGGATCTAGAATATCTTCGCCAGCTTCACTATCGTGTTGAAAATCGGTGGTTAGATGCTGCTTAAAATAATTCTTGTTAGCATTCAAGGACCGCATCTGTGCTGGTGTGGACATCGTCCCCTTTGTCTTTTGAAGCACTCACTCCCCTGTTTATTGCATAAGTCACTCTCACAATTGTGAATAGGCTTTGAGTAATATTGTAACACTTATTCTGTGATAGTCGTCTTTAAAATATTATACCTTTGTTCAAGTTTTCTTTAACTGATTCTCTTAGGATCGTGGAATACCTTGTACTGAGAACATGATATATAACTAACAACAAATTTACTGAATTAAGATGTACCTGATGGACGAATTTTAAACTGCATCAGCCGATACAGAGTAAGATTTACTAATTAGCATTAATTCGATAAAGCCATTTAAATTTGTATAAAATTTTTTCATGTGCAAAAGGAAATTTACTTTTTTCAGTGCATTTTCAGAAGCATTTCTAAAAAACATAGTAACAGTTTGTATTTATTGTAGCTATATCAACGTAAATAAAGGGTAAACATAAACATAAAAAATAACCAGTATAAATCGAATATAATTGTATGAAAACTCATTAAAAATAATTGGAAATATAACCGTACTGCCGTTTGGGCTACGGTGAAGCACTCAAACTTGACAATATGTTTCATTTTATCCCTCTCTGAGCGATTCAGATATGTCGATTTAATCAAAGAATTGAGATTGCCTTGAAATTAAAAATAAATAGCAGAAATTTCTGTTTACTCCAATGAAATAACAATGGAAGGCAAACATGAATAATTCACCAACGTATTAAATTTACAAACACAATAAGACATTGGATGGACAAATCCAAGAAATTGTCCAACGTTTTAAAAAGGGCTGATATAGTTAGTTTAGCCCAATCCCAAACGTTTATGAAAGTTCTTTGCAAAAATATTTGGAAAGCAAACTGTAATTACGTTTTATATGGAGGCTCCTTTTGAATATCAAAGCACATAAGACCTTCATGTCAGTGATTTATTGGATGTTATTGACTACCAGTTGAATGTGCACTCTTATAAGTCATTGTACTATTATTGTTATGCAAATCGCATGCAGCGATCCAAGTGAATGTATTTACACTAAACCATTGATAATTTACATGGATTATTGAACGTTGTAAACATTAACTGCAACGTAAGTACGCCAAAACATAAACCAATGTTACCCCTAAATTCGAAATTCTAGTCATTACGATTAGTTGTATAATTGGTTGAATTGATGTCTTATAGCAAAAAATTTCTAAGCTGCAAGGTATTGTTATCTATTTCTTCAGTTTTCCCTTTGTATCCAGAAAAGTAGAACAGTTAGTCCACAACATGCAATTCTTAATGTCATTTGCTTCTTTGTAATACATACATGCTTTGTTTGGAATTTAAAGTGCTTATTTCCTATAATCATGTCAGCCAGTGAGATGGCTCGGATGCAGTATAAGCATATTATTTTTACTAACTCTATAACATACAAACTATTAACTTCATAGTGTTGTGGCGATCCTGATAAAGTATCAAGTTTCGATTGGATCCAATGGCATCTGAAAATCAATCTCATAAACTTTACATGGATTCTTCAATTAGTTTTCTTTTCGCAACAGTCTTTTTCACAAAGATATCTTATACTGAGTTCAATCATTATACCGAGTGTTCACTTGGACACATTACCAACATTCTTCAATTAGCTTGTACTTTTACATGTCTTTTTCATTTCATTCTTGACAAGAATGTCCAGCAACATTACAACCAGCCAGAAAAGAATAATATTCGTTTCAACTTCAAAAGCTTTTGCACTGAAGGTATCAGCACCATATGTTATTGTTCTAAAATTTCATTTGCTATTTTAGAGCTCTTTATGAGTTTCAAATCTTTGGAACAAGGCTAACGGAATTAGAAATAATAGTTAATACCACAGAACATTGCTTGAGTTTCGATACTGGGTTTTGTTTTTTTAGGGAGGATGGGTCGCAATAAGATCGATGGACCATTTTGAACTAGGTAGGACTTACATCATGATTTAGAATCGATTAAGAAGAAAGTTGCATATTTTTGGAAATCCAGCTTAGAAATAGGCCTTGGCATATCGAGAAACCAGTCTTACCAGTGAGTTGACAAATGGCCGGGATATTTTTATTTGTAAGTAAGTTTGTAAAATATAATGTGCTCAAGATATTATTGTTTTTCGACTTTTCTATGCTTTATGATTTGATGATTTTTACGGCTAAAATAGTTATAACGCTCCTTTTGTCAGGCATTTCAAAAGACTGCGAATATTCGCAGGAATTTTGTCATTTGCTACAAATGCTAAAAAATGGTTATTTTTAAACTCAACAAAATTCCAGGGTGATACTTTTTGTGAAGAATTGCGGCCTTTCTCCTATCACGAACAGCTAATACCCTCCGCTCCACCCAGAATCTTCTGTTGTCGAGATTCCTCTGCACATTAAAGTTTTTCGAGGCACCGAGGAACAGAATTGCGACGATAGTGTTAAAAATATAAGTTATCATTATTGATTCAGCACAAACGATTGCTCAAGCAATCTTGCACAAATAAAAGTAGTCCTAATTGTATTTTCTTTCCTTTTTTACAGGTTTTTGTTTGAATTTGGAAAGGAGTCGGTCGATATTTTGGAATCGATTAATTGAGAGCAATGATTTGTCAAAAGTATTATTATTGTTCTTATACATGCCGTTGTAAGCTGTTATGATTTACAATTAGTTAGATTAGTTAGATTAGAGCAGTATGCTAAACTTTTAAAACACATGTTTCCGAATAAAAAGCACGAATAATTAATTTGACCTTCGCTTACTCCCGTAATACCTATATAAAAAGCCATAATATTTTAAAAAAGCCACAGGTATCATTTAATAAGAAAGAAAGGTCAATGCTATAATATCCGCTTTAAAGATAAATACTAAAATATTCGATTTGAAGTAAATAGGCGACGAACAATGTTTTGTTAATATTGTCATAAATATTTAACAAACATGATAAGTGGAGTCAATATGTCCAACAATGGAAAAATGAACTACAACCTAATATTCATTCGCACAGACGCATAAATGAAAGATTTTGCTTAAAATATTGTGTTTTTTTAATTTTAACAGGCTAAGCCAATAAATAGTAAGCGCCATGGATTACATTTTAAAGTAACCCGTATTACTTCGGAATCGTTTAAATATTATGGCACGTACTTGCGGCAGCTGTTTGGTTAATCTAGTTATAGCATAGTTAGAAACGCATAAAAACCATAACATTAATGCGTCATAAACAATAACAATGATTCCACTTTGCATGGGAGTGCTGAAAGGCGTACGTGAGTAGTTATAGTGGAGTGGGAATGTTGCAGAGTTTTTGTCCAACATTTATACTTCTGTGACATTTAAAGAATCGTACAGCTTTAATGCGTCAGGGCTTTTTAACAAAATGAGTTATTAAAGGATTAAATGATTGACTATTTTTTTAATTTAGTTATGACAAAAGTATACTTTTTTCAAATAAGCAATCTCTGTTAGAGGCAACTTGATGTTTGTTTGCATAAATGAACAAACTTTTACGTGTACGAGTTACAGTTCGCACTTTAATAACAAGAATGCCATGTCTAAAAATGATGATGAAACAACGCCCAAAAACTCAGAAGAAGAATTGAAAAGAGAATAGAAAGAAAAGTAAGACTACTTATCATTATAAAATGGTATATTTTAAACAGGGAATAGAGCCCAAATTGCCTAAGTTTCATCTCTGTAAGACTGCCAAAATAATTGGTTGAACCCACTGATATAATTAAGAAATAAAACACTTCACCTTCCAAATTTTATTTGGTTTGAAACATTAATATATGGTACAGTGTAACTAGTTGAAGTAATTAATCAAAATTGCTAACACAAAAGTAAGGGACGCTACGTACTCCTATAACAGCGAGACGTATATTATATAAAAGGCTACAGGAACAAAGTCTAACTTGGATTATTTTAAATTCAGAATAGAGCTTAGTCATTATAACTCTGATTATATGATTGTTAATTTTTAATTTTTCAAAATTTATTGCAGGAGCCTTTTGGAGCATACAACAGGTAAATAGTTTTTGTAGTAATAGTTTTTGTTAAATAGTTAAATCATATAGTCAAATACACTTATATTTATTTGAATCCAACAAAATTGCTGCAAAACGAGTTTAATATCCTTTGTAATCCTGCCAAATCAAACTTAAAAAATTCTCAAAGTTTCTTTCAGTTTGAATTGCTTGTTGTAAAACCATTCTAATTTATTTTGACAAGGCTAAATATTGAAAAGAAATCTTTTGGGATATTGTTTTTGTCAAGAGTTTGTGATAAGCATTTATTACATAATAGTTTCTATTCCGTTACGTAAGATTACTCCAAATGCATCCAAATGAAAATACAAAACATAACTTACAAGATTAGCACAATTGAATTGTACTGAAGTATAAAAAATTAATTAGAAAGTAGACATATATTTTAGTTTGTGAAATTAATAAGGAATAAATTGTCGTCACAAGAAATCAGAAAAACGAAGAAACAAAGTATTTCCGCTTGATTACTCATATCATAAAATAAAATCATATAGATGTTGATATTAAAAATACATTTTATCGATGAAGACTACAAATAAAATAAATTTATATACAGCAAACAATTTAAAAATTGTTCAACCGCAACATATAAATACATTATGTAAAGTAATAATACAATGAATGAAATTAGGCATATCTTTATTTCCTTTATTGTTTGCATTCGTTTTGATAAGGATTATGTCTACTCAAACCAACAATCAAGCTAGAAGCGATGTCTGGCAACTATACGTTGTTTATGTAATCCAAAATGTATAGGCAGACCTTGGTGTCTAGTCGTTGGATAAGTACGAAATTGTAGCAATAGGCACTTTATCTCAGATAAAGCAGCGCTATCTGTAAGCCCGTAGGCACTTAATGTTAAATTTCAAACAAAATAGTCAATAATTTTAATCTGATGTGGAATGCTATTAATGAAAGGCCATATAAGTTTAGTTTAATTTGCCTTATTAAATCTTGGGCAAAGGAAAAGTTGAATTAGTATTTTTTGTATCTGGGTGAGCCTTTTTATTGAATGTTATATCGGAGCCATTTGTAGCATGAAACATTGCATACACGGATAGTCATAGAAGAGGTTAACACTTTCTTTTATTATTAACAATATTTACAATCAAAGGAAAATATCAGAATTTTGGCATTCAATCAATAGATTTTGAAAGCTAGAAATATTTACCCGCTTAATAGATATATTTATATATTTTATAATATTATTTGAATAAACAGCACGAAAAACATTTATTAGCTAGGTCTACGCCAAGTTATACTAATGAAGTTTTAAAACGCAATGATATATGTTAATTTTTGTCTCAGTATTAATTTCTGTGCAATAAAATTGCTGTCTTTATTAACCAGGAAACGATTCATCTATTATACTCTATTTGACACGATAGTAACCTGATTTTGCTCTATTTGGAAAATGTTAGTTACTCAATCGTCAGTATTTAAATCTTAGAGGGCGTTAAATTTGGTCGTTAATTTTGAATTTCTTGATAGGTAATCTAACTCACGAAATACCCTTATCATGGGCAATCGTTGCATATACAATCACCCTCTTTAAAAACTCGACCTGCAGTCGAGCTCGAAGCCTTGGGATTAAGAAACTTAAGATCTAGCAGGTGAGCGAACCGCCATTCTTTTAAGTTTTTAATGTTGTTGATAATAAATGACAAAGCACTACATTTTATCTGCTAAAATATGCTATGTTGGTTCTCTAACTCTTGCCCAAAACTATCCTAGAAGTTGATTGCCCAAAAGTATCCAAGAAGTTTCAAGTATTCATTACCAAAATGAATCTACACATATATGATTATAATGGATAAATTAACATTAGATGTATTGGTAACCTTAGAATTGTAATAAAGAGCTAAATCGATACCTTTTCGATTCCATAAAAGATGAGACATATACTGCAGGTTTATATTTTTGCAATTTTCTGTATTTAATGCTATACTTCTGACGAAGTCAGCATTGCTACAATAGAAAGCCGAGTGGTAACAGCTAGGATTAAAAGAACATTTATTGACTTCATCAAAAGATATTTAAATTCGAATTCTATGAACAGTAAAGCACGATTAGAAAACAAAATAATGTTATGTGTATGTTGAAAATAGTGCTGGGAGACTTTTCAAGAATATGATGAATACTGAATGCAAATGTGAAGATGTTTTTACGAAATGTTTGAATAATAATTTATACTTTAGAAATGTTTAACATAACACCTAATTTTTGTACATCTATGATAATTCAGCATTGAACAGATTCGTCTTACTCTGTTGATGAATGTTTTAATGTTTTTTTATTTGTGTCAAAAGATCAAAGAGTTTTATCTGTTAGTAATGTATTAATGAATTACGTGAAATTATGCTGCATCATAAAATACATTAGTGAACGTTTTTTTTAAATTTAAAAGCAAAAAATTACAACATTGTTCAGAATGTGTTGCGTCAACCTTCCTGTATAAGGGAAACTATGTTAAATCATTAAGCATATCATGGCTAATTGGTAGAGAGGTTGCGTAAAATCTCAAACAGAAAATTTACATTTTTTAACTGGGAATATATCAAGTGCTAAGTCAGAAGCATATTATGCTGACTTAAAAATAAGATTTGAATGAATAACATCGAAACTCTACCTTCGCGTAGCTATATTTAGGACTAAAGTAGAAGGATAGATTGAGACTAAAAACATTTTATAATAGTTTATTAAAAATGGGTAAATTGTTTGACAGCTACAAAACCTGAAACAAAAATCTTGCGTGATGATTTCGGTTAATTTTTATAAAAACTCCTATCACATACAACTTCTATCCTAGGGGTGTTGCCTCAGTTCAGATTTAGAGACACTGTAAAATTTGTGAGGTTTTTAGGTTGTGGTCCTTTCTAATACTGCGGTTTTCAATATCGGTTTAGTTAGCCCAAGCTATCCACATTTAATAAATTTCAAAGATTTTTGGTCCTGATACCAAAACAGCTGTTTGCCTTTATAATGTTAACTGTATAGTAACTTGCGGCCCTTAAACTTAAAAATGATGCACTAAAAGCCAAAAATGAAATATTTTTGTAATTATAAAGCCAGATTTTTCTAAAAGGACAAACTATGGTGCATGGAAAGGAACAAAAACGTATCTCGTTGTTTCTGTATGTAAATTTTAAGTTTTTACCAAAATTTATGCAGATAGAGCACATGTACCCGATCAGCTTAACATATTAGGATAAGAACATAATTCATTTCAATAAACTGTAAGTTTCATATATTGTCAATGAAACGGGATGATGATTTCGCTATTAAAATAACTTCAGAAAATGTAGCTCAAGGTGTTCTGAAAAATGGGTTGGAATTGGATAACTGAGAATAACTAATTGCTAAAAAACAGCTTGGCTTTGTGTCAAAACTTTTAAATGATTCAAAGAATGATTTAGAACTTGATGTTTAGAGTTAAAAATGTAAAGATAGTCGGGGAGATGCACAAGTGTTGAACTACACTGTATATACTAAGAAATGTCTAACAACACACTGCCATCGTCGATGTTATTGTAAAATAAAGTATCATGTAAAAATGAAATCTTAGCGCGTTCATATCTGTAAACTCACACCATTTCACAAATTTTGGCTAACGTTTCTGAAAGCATAAACCTAATTATGAACTATTGCTAAAACTGGATAACTGGATAGATTTTTTTCACTAAATTTCTGTATTTGATTCCGGAGTTTCACACATGCACACGCACACATGCCTACTTGCATCAACTTCAAATAATGAACTTAAACAATTATCCATCAATGGTGCTACTTTTACTGTTGTTTAAACTAGATAATTGGATAATCCAGATATGTTTTGGGGAGTTGATTGAAAAATTTTCTTCTCTAAATATCTGTATCCCATGGCAAAATTTTACACCCACGCACACAGGTGTACTTACGTTAGATTAGTAGAAACTGACGCAACGTATGTGCACCGACGAATAACAAACAGTGCACAATTTATGTAGGTAACTTATAATCGATACAGAATCATGATATTATCTTGATCTTAAATTAAACATAGTTGGAAACCGGAAACCGACAAGTACCTGCCCGTTAAAGATGATCGAATTGAGCTGACTTTTTTATTCTTTAGACCTAATAAATATACCTTACTGGCCTTACATATACCCTACCAAAAAAGAACAACCTGTTTGCTTGATGCATTTTGCTATACAAAGGAAGTCTATTTTATAATTCAGATTGTGAATCTTACATAAACTGGCTTGTTATTCATTCATTTCAATATCTCAGTTTAGGCTTTGTCTAACTACTCTTGATTCCATGCACTCTTAGGATTGTACAAAGTCCTCGATGTGTTTCATCGATTAAGGCTGAAAGTAAAATAAATAACAAACTCTCATAGCGATGCTTGTGTGTTATGACGTGTATGTGTATCGACAATATTAATAAAGGCTATTAATAACTAGAATTTTATGACACTGATAATGATTAATTAATGATGTCAATTAATTTAGATACTAAAGATGACGTTTATTACCCAAATGAATTTGGACTTTTATTATCTTAATCAATGCGTTTAATTCGAATACATTAACGCTTAATCTGAAAACTAAAACATGTATATGATAAGGGATTAGGATAGAAGTAGAATGACAGACTGTAGATACATACATTATTTAAATTTCTTCCTTCTTATAATACTTTCTGTTCGAACCTTTATTGTTTATAATATTTTTCAATTTGCTTTTCACGGTTTTTAGATAAGGGTGTAAGTGATTCAATGATTCTAATTCACGAGTTGTGGGCTGTATAAAGACGGCAAGGCATTTGATAACATAAAGTGACGTAACGCCTTTGTTGAAAAGAAGCGTAGAGCGCCAATTATTCAGTCACTCCCCGTGGATACCGTTGAGTTTGAATGCAAATTTGATAATATTATCTGAATTATTTTATCTCACTAAATCGATGTTACTATTTCATCTGCGAGCGCAGGAAGCTTAATGAATTATGGATCATAAGTATGATGCTTTCACAAAATATAGTAGTTAGCTCTGTAAATAATTGAAAATCAAAACTTAAAAAATGTGATCAGTCGACCATTGATTTGCTTAAAGGAATCAATATGAAATGATTATGCATGAAAAGAAATGCCTGACAGTAAACTTACTCATACTAAAATAATAAGCATCAAATTTATGAAAAAAAATTAATGAATAATAACAGCCCTACTTGTGCTTCATTAGAACTTTAGAGTGAGACGTTAAGAAAACATTCATTCGAGCTACGAAGTTTGACAACTGCAAAAATATTCTTCCCTTTCTGTTCTGTTCTAGTAGATCGGTGATCAGTATCTGTGTCGCTAACTGAAACTATCCAAAATTATTAGATTTCAAAGAAAAAGTGTTGCTTTCTCCTAATGTTCTTAAATCTCAATAGAAGCCTGTGTAACAGTGTATAGTAGAAGTATTAGAATAGCTTTAATCACGATTTGGAAACTTAATCTCACTTTTAGTAAAAAGGAAACAAACCAACTGCTCTACAGAATATTCATCAAAATACGGGCACCTATAGTCTAATTTAGATGCAAAATACATCATACTGTTAACTATGTGATGAAACTTACCCTCAAATTTTGCGATTAAACATGTTTTCCGTCCGCAGCAATCTGTCTCTGTCACATTTTTCATTGTTCTTGTTAATAAAGCATCCATATCCCGTGTTTTCACAAAGTACAAATCCATATAAAAGCACAACCAGTGATATCAATATAAATGTGCTATTCGGTGACATTTTAGAAAAGGAATAACGGTATTCGAGTTGTTATTCCGTTTTGAACTGCTTCCTACAAGTGAATATCAAGAATTTTAACGCATTGTAGAAGCTGAGAAAACAAACCATGCTCAGCCGTTTATTCTGCGACTGCAAGTAGAGGCTCATAATTCTTCCTGGTATTAATAAACAAGTGCATTCTTACAAAGAACAAACAATAAAAGCAGAGAACACTGTGCCTGTCATTCTGGATTTCTTAAATCAAGGTGTCTTTTTGGAATTATAGTTTTGGAATTATGGATCATTAAATGTTGTAGAAGGTCTACGAAATAACACAAAAATATAAATATGTTTCATTACTAAGTGAGGCAATTCGAAATCGAAGATGTATGCATATATGGTATAATGTAAACAAACGCTCAAAGACAATATATTATGAATATTTTATTTGATTTTTCATACTTTATCCGTCCACAGAAAACTTTAAAGTAGCATCCACCTCTAAATTGATAGGAACGAACATTTTGGCGTAAAGCTTAAAATTTGACACTTTATTCTTAAAGGACATGTTTTCCTGAAAATATGTTGTCTCACTTGACCTGATTATAATAAGCTCTTTGTTTTCTTACACCTCTACATCTTTCATATAATATCAAACCAAATATTTGGTTCTTGCAGCAGATTTCACTAATTAAATCCGTTCTAAGATAAGGCTACCCTAGTCACCGAACGGTTATGGTTTGATATGTTTGACAGGAAGCGAACAGGACAAGTTATATTCGTTGGCCTAGTTTGAAATTTTGAAGTTTGCTGGTGGCATTAAATTATAGGAAACCCCATCCCCTGCATTCCATGAAGTCGGTTGACGCAGTCTTGGCTTCCTTTTTCGTACGGACACTTTCTCAAGAGAACTAATTATCCACACTTTAGGCTGCAATAAGCTCGAGGAATCTTTAGTGTTTGGGGATAAAGTGCTATTTTCAATGATAGCGTATTGTAATATATAAGTTACTGTCAATTAGTCTAAGATGATGTTTTATTAATATGCTTATCCTACCATCAGATTAGAATTCTTTTTGTTATGCGTATAAACAGTCAATCATTTCTCTAAAGCAAATACTATAACATCCTCCGTTGCTATTTGGCCATTGTCTTTATTTTTATGAAAGTCTTCTGTAAATTACGGGTATCCTAACAAATGTTTTCATTACAGGCACTTAGAAAATTGTTCGAATTAGTCATTCGAATTAAAAGCAAAATTTAAAATAAGATCACTTTCACATTAGAACTCCAATGTCAATGTATCTGTTATTGTTTTTCAATAGGCAAATACCAAGTAAAGAAGATATTTTTAGGTGCTCGCAGCACAGAGTTCATTTTTTGTCATTGCGAATAGAAGTCTTATGAAAGTTTTCTGCTTAGTTTTCTAAGTTGTTCGTCTTTCCTATTTCCAATTTACTACCACCCTTAGTTATTTAATTTTTTTAGATTTAACAGTCCGATTTTTACAACATACCAGTATAGATTTGATACGATAAATTTGATTACATTAAATTTGATTTGATAGTATAAAGTAAAATTGTAGCTATCTGTGAAATGAGCAAAATAATGTAACTGTTCTGTTTGTCTGAGCATGTGCATCAAAACAATTATGTAGAAATGGTGTGAAGGAGTTTTGACTGACGAATCATGTAGATAAATTAGACTACCTCCCAGATAAACAGTTGATATTCGTTTATACATTTAGTCAGATTTATAAATGACTGGGTAATTTGCTTGACGCGTATTAGAATTGGCTTATTTTGTATGAAATATAATATTATATTTTGATCTATTATTTTTCCGTGTCCTTCGGAACTGATAGCTATATATAGAGATCTTCCTTGATATTTAAAATATTATGCTTTTTAAATAAATAATATATTTCATATTTCAAGTAGTTGATGGAGTACGATAACTTCATCTTCGGCATTACCATTCAGAGATTTTATTTATATTTAAAGATGGAATGCTATCTTGTAAATCATTGCTTAGTGGAGTTTTCTTTATTCTAATGCTTCCAGCAGGAATATGTGCATATATTTGTCTTACGATGTTTGAATAAATCAAATAGGTATTTCGACAACTTAAAATTACTTATAATTACTTATATCTTAAGACCGGTAGATATATAACTTTACCTTAAACCATCTCGTAAGGATTACTGAATTGGTCATCCATGGTTTTTTTCTTTCTTTCAACAAAACGAAAAGCAAATTTGAAATATCTTCGTTATAAGTTTTGGAACTTGTCTTAAAATATTTCTGTACGTTGTTAATCAATAATTGTATAAGCATATCGTTCCTAATATTTTCAAACGCAAAGATTAGAGTGGACCGTTTCGGGAGATTGAAACAATGTTTATGTCAATGACAAGTTTATTTCACCACAGTGTTACTTCATGAACCATGTGTGCATTAGGTCATATTGTTATAGCATATCAGCAAACCAGTTTTATATATTGTACTTAATTATAATGTTAGAAGTAGACTTACAAAGACATAAGAAAAACTACATTTATGACGCATTTGATTAACAATCCGTACTATTATTGGCTATGTCACAATGAATTGTCAAAAGTCTCAATACCAGGATGCACAGAGTGGATTATAAGGCCTTCACACAGCCAAGGAATTGCACAAGGCAAGTAAGGAAAATTTTTGTACTGTTTCTAACTTTCAAAATTTAAGTTTTAAAATAACTTCACTGTTATTTGTTTCATGTGTATACACTGCAAAAATAGAGCCATCTTTAGTACCTTTCAGTACCGATGATTTACACTATTACCATAAATAATTAAAAGAACAAGCAAAAAAGAAAAGAGCTTCTTTATATATAAATAAGCTATGCTAGCAAAATATTCAACATGTTTTAACAAGAATTATTACATGTATTTTAATTATTAACAAACTTTGAACAATATTGAAACAAAATAAACTAAACTAACTGAAACTGCAGTGAACTACTTGGCCATAGTCATTTATTCCCGAAACCAAAATATCAGACAACAAACACATTTTAGATACAAAAAATATGTTAAAGCAGATGTAGAACTTCATCAAGTTTTGCCAAATTATGGGGTCATTTGTTATAGCTAACGTGTTCACTCTGTATTTATGAAATATTTGATTTTTGTCAAAAATGTCAATAAAGCAATAAGAGAGCAATAAAAGTTAATGGATAGTAAATGGGCTATTGAAATATAAATCTGCAGATCTACAAATATTATAAGGAAAAAGTAAACAAAAGAAATAATCTTAAAATTTGCTAATTACGATATGAAATCTTATCTGATCTTATAAAACACGAGCTCTATCTAGTTGCTGAAAATAGAAAGAGCATATTGTGAAAAATGTTGATGAATATTAATTTTATATTATTCATATATTTTAATTTCGCCAGAGCGTTAGTTGATACTTGCAGTGTTATGGTGTTTCAATATTTGTCATGTCTATTGATATCTTTATATATATTGTGTCATTGACCATGTAGTTAGATTCTACAACGGTTTGTTCGACAAACAGTGAATAACCCCGCCCAAGATTTGTGTAATTTATAGGTCTCTGGAAATTTTCGAGATTAGTGTTTGGGATAAGCTCTCTTTCAACATCTGCATTTGAACCATCAATATTTAGCAAAGTAAATGTAATTTTGTGTTGAAAAGGCCATTTCAAAATAGCATCGTATCCACCCATCATGATAGCTGCAAAAATGCTCAGATGCGTGCCCTTGCCTTCACCTTGACCATTAATATATACCACGCCGACAAACTTGTAGCCATAGCGTGACGTGTAGAAGGGCTCACCTCTATTATTAGTTATCAATCCAGTAGCTTCGTTATTCTTTTTACTGGCATAATTAGTGATCTTCCAAACTAATATTCCATCTGCAAAATAAATTCACACACTCATTTTATTATATGGTATATGTATATTAGCTTTAACTTTAATTATTTTACTGACATGAAATAAAATGAATTCACTTTGCTTTCGGTTGTGCAGATATGACTTAAAAAGGACGCAACGTAAGACTTGTATCTACGTCCGATTGCTAATTCTACGCAACCGGTGTTTTACAGCGACAACATCCGCTCATGGGATATGACACTTAGCAAAGCAATTAGGTGAAAAACCCAAACTCAACCCATACAAGTTGAAATATCTAGATAAGAAAAGATATCCAATTTAAAAAGTTGATTAAACTACTGGGAAGTAAAATTAAGCAAATTTACATACTTTGCCTGGCGTCAGTACTATAATGTTATTTAATACATACTCAGTTCAGGAACTTGATTTGGACCAAGTTGAATGTCAAGATACTGCAAATCGACTTGAACTCTCAAGAAAATAGTGTCATCAATCAGGTATTTAGAATCCAAATCTGAAATACTAACAAATGTAGTGAATCCACAGTATAAACTGTTTTCATAGTTTTCAGGTTTATTAAAGGTTTCCTCACAGTGTTCATGTTCATCAATAATGGAAGACTGATACCCCTGCGTGTTACCACTTACATATAAGATACCAAGTGTAACAATCTCTTTGAATGGCCACGGTAGAATTGTGTTATAAGCCCCATTCAACAGTGTGATGTAGAAACTCAAATGCGTCCCTTGACCATTCTGATCCCAATTTGGGTAAAGCTTCGCTCTCATCTTATAACCATAGCGGGAAGTGTAGAAAGGTTCGCTATAAATTGCTTCCATGCGCCCACTCACTGCTTCGTTTCGTTTTCTTTGAAAGTTACTTATCTTCCAAACAAATGTTCCATCTAAAAAAATCGAGAATATATTGTAAAATTCTTTCTTGTAGAAAATGTTGTCACGGGTTTTAATTTCCTCATGTTAAGGTACTGCAGTCAAAATTAATTTCGAACTCCAGTTTAAAAACTCTATTTTAAAAAATGATTTGATGCTTAAGTGAAAAGAAATTCATCTAATTTATGACACATAATGGCACCAAAGTGACTAACCGTTGCTAATGACATAATCTATCACATTCGCTGATTCATGGATGCGAAGGAGAAGTGCTGAAACATACTATTAATTTCAGTGATGTGCATTTTTTGAGCGATACCAATACAAAAAGAGAAATATATACCCCGTGACACCACATATATTTGGCTTTATGGCCACAGTCAAACAAAAAGTATGGAACCCTTCGCCTGTTTAAAAGATTTAATTTTACGAACCTTTACTCAAGTATTTACCAGCCAGGTAAATAGATATCGAAAACATTGTTTTGTCAGCAGATTGTTTTTGTTTCATAAATAAACCTCTAAGGGCAAACCATGCTTCAGCTGGTATACACCAAAGGAATACAATGATTAATGTACCCGCTTCTTTATTTTTTTGTAAGTTGTTCGAATGAAGCTTTACTTAATAACAATCAAGCGATCATTTTTTGTTTGCAAAATTGAACGCTGTAATTGTTGTTACACTTTCAAAAATATCTTTTGATAATCGGCACAATTTAAGATGTATAACTCGGCAACATGAGTAACTGTTCAGAGAGAGAGAGAGAGAGAGAGAGAGAGAGAGAGAGAGAGAGAGAGAGAGAGAGAGAGAGAGAGAGAGAGAGAGAGAGAGAGAGTGTGTGTGTGTGTGTATTACGGTCAGAGTAACACAAAATAAGAGAGCAAAACATCAAAGCAGAGTGGACATGAGTAAAAGGTCAGTTAGACGAACCTATGACCAAGCACTGGACAGGCAGGAGAGCATAAATAGCTTACCGTCATTAGCCGCATTCAAATTAGCAATTGCGTTGTCTTGTTGTGCAATGCGGATTTCAAGTGCTTCAACAAATTAACACAAATCAACAATTATATAGTGCAAATCATTTTTTATCTGCACAAGTTTGTTAGTTCGTTAGAAGGAAATCTTTCTTTTAGTCACATAAAAACTGGATAATAGATTTAACATGTTGATTCAATTAGGCTAACTGTACAATGAAGCATTTTAGCCTTTTTGAACAATTTTTGTCTACAAATATGCAAATTTAATACGGCAGTTTGATATAAATCTATTCTTGATTCAGTAACCTTGTCTAGTTGAAAAATTGTAAATGTAAATTGAAAGAAGAAAAAAAGGAAAAAAAAGTAATATGTTGATATAAAAGTCTTTATTATCTTTACTAAACGTTTATGCCTCTTTTCTATATTCTTGTCCTTTCTAATAGGAAAAATATAATATCTGCATCACCACTTCTTGTTTTATCCGAGGGCGGGGGTGCTAGCAGATTTAATTAATAACACTCCAGCGATCATTTTTTGTTTGCAAAAAGCTGTGACCGAGAACCCGTACCGATACCACAAACTGTTATACAGGTCAGTTCTAGATCTTTGCATATAACTATCGCAAAAAAAAAACACAAAAAATGACCGTTGAAGGTGACCAAGTTTGCCTTCCCGATGATCTCGATGACAGTAGGGAGGTTTTAAAAAGGGGGTTTAACGACATTCAGGTAGAATTAAAGGCTCAGGGTGTGCTGAAAAATATTAGGAAATGTGATGGCTCAAGTTCTAAAAAGTTCAAGGCTTGGTTAAAAGATATCGAGCGGGCAGGGGAGGTTATGAATGCCGATAACCTACGGATGAAAAGTTTTGCTCTTCAAACGTTAAAAGGCCCTGCAGCAGAATTTTGCAGCAGAGCCATGAAATTTAATCAGAACATAGATTGGAGGGGGTTACGAAAAGTGTTAATCGATCAATACTCAGACACAAGTGACTCGTATGTGGCTAAGTGTAAATTAAGGGAACTTACACAACAGCCCGGCGAAAGTATACAAAACTTCGCCGAGAGAATTTTCGCCTTGGCGGACGAGGCCTTTGTTAATGAAGACATGCCCAACCGTTGATACAGGGAATGCTAGTTGACACATTAATTGAAGGGGTTCTGAACGATGCTGTCTCGCGAAAACTGATAAAAGAGCGACCAAAAACACTAGAGGATGCCTTACGCTCAGCGGTTAAGGAACAAGTCGATCAGAGGTCGTTTGAGGCCCGACGCAGCCTCAAATCACGATCAGAAGAGCCTATGGATGTCAATGTAGTGACATCTAGCACAAAACAAGATAAAATTTTAGAAGCGTTGACCCAGCTTACTGACAAGTTGGACAGCGTTTTGAGTATTAACCACACTGGCAGGGCGCAAAACAAAAACCCGAAATACGAATGGACCAGTGATGGCAAGCCGATTTGCCATTACTGCCAAAAAAAAATAGGTCACAAAATGAGGGACTGCAGGAAAGGAAAATTTGACTCAACAACTCCCCAAACTTCACAATCAAATAAGTCAAACTAACTTCACCCTCATACCTAGGAACCGGGTATGATGGGAAAGGCCATGGTTCTTCACAAAAAGTACAACAAAAAAAGCAGCTTTGGTAAATTTTGCCCCATTTCTATAGGAAATTTAAAAGTTTTAGCTCTTTTGGACACAGTTGCTGACAACCTTGATTTCTGAAACATTATTTAAACAAATCGACGCAAAATTTTTAGTAGAAGAAAATAAACCACGTGTTCAACTTCATGGCGTGACGGGACATTCTTTAGAAGTAGTAAAAAGCATTAAGCTAAAATTGAAAATCGCCCGTAAACAATTAACCCATTCTGTCCACGTCGTAAAAGGTCTACCAACATCTTTTTATTGGGCATAGATTTTTTGAGCTGCCATAAAGTAAAAATTGACTATTCAAATCAAACACTTACCCTTGGCAATCAGCATATATTTTTAAGATGGGTGATAAACCAAAATTGCGTTTTGGATTCATAAAAATTAATGGAATTTTAGAACCTAGATCCATAAATTTTATTAAAGTAACCGTGAAAAACAAAATCCAAGGTAACTGTTTGATTATTCCTTTAGAAAATTCTAGCATTCTAATTGATCAACCAGGTTTGACTTCACAAAACGTTTTAGTTGAAAACAGTAAAAATTTACTTCTGCCCGTGTACAATGAAACAACAAAGAGATTTGCTATCAAGAAAAGTCTAATATTAGCTGTCATTGAACAAATATCTAAGGAAGATATAATGAATTCAAGCACACAAACGCCACCGACCAATCTATAAGTATTACAAACAAACACACAAAAATCACATAATAGTTCGGCACAAGAACTTAACTCAAACACCCAAACACACCACACCACCAATTCAGACAATTCAACTTGCCATGTAAACAAGGTAAGTGAAGGAAGAGAAGATATAAAAACAGTGTACCCTTTTAGAACCCATCATTAAGGGCCAATTTCGCAGACTGATGTCTGAAAAGCGTCATGTTTTCGCAAAAAGTGACATTGATCTAGGTACAACAGACCTAACCGAGGTTTCACTGGATACAGGCGATAGTAAACCAATAAAACAACGTCCGTACAGGTTGCCTTACTCCCAATGGCCAATGCTCGAAAAATATTTGCACGATTTACAGGAAGCAGGGATCATAACCCGATCACAATCGCCATGGGCAAGCCCAATTGTTTTCGTTCCAAAGAAAGACTCTACCCAACCGCGCATGTGTGTTGATTACCGAAAATTAAATAAAGTTCTGGTTCTCAATAGTTATCCTTCACCTAACATACAGGATATTTTGGTTTCAATGAAAGGAGCAAGTTGCTACTCAGTTTTGGATTTAAAGTCAGGCTTCCATCAAATAAGAATTAAACAGGAAGATATGAAAAAAACTGCTTTTGTAGCAGCAGGAAATTTAGGACTTTTCTACTATCAGAAATTACCATTTGGTCTGTCGATAGGCTCCTCTGCTTTAAATTATTGCACCGAAGAAGGTCCTTTTGAATACCTAACTAAATTGCAAGATATGAATGAAAATGTGGAAAAGGAAATTGGGACTAGAAAACAAGATTTAGAGGAGAATTTCGAAATACAGTTTGAGAAAAACGGTCCTAATAGAATCAATGTCAATGACTGCTCTGATTTAGAACAGTCAAAATTTAAAAGAAATTTAGATGAATCCCCTTCATATGCGAATGCTGACTCTGATTCAGAATCAGAGAATGAGCTACAATTAGAGCCCGGAAAAATTCAAAAATTACAACGTCAAGACCCAGAGTTGTCAGAACTTATTTGCTCTCTTGAAAAAGCTCAAGGTCAAACAACTGAAAGTGCCTTTGTAATGTTAGATGATCTGTTATACCATATTTTCGAGACAGTACGATTTGATAATACAAACTGTCTTCAGTTAGTCATACCCAAAGTATTGCGACCCACCATTCTAGAACAAGCGCACTATAGCGAGTATTTCGGAGGCCATATGGGTTTAGATAAGACTTACGACAAGGTAAGAAAACGGTATTACTGGAAAATGTACAAGGACACGGTAAGTTTTATTAAACGCTGTGGCTTATGTACAGCAAGGTCCCTTAGGAAAGCCCGTATTCCTATGCAGGACATGCCTATTCCAAACTACCCTTTTGAATTGATCAGCATCGATGTGGCAGGTCCGTATCCACCCAGCGATACAGGTGAGGTTTATACTCTGTCAATAGTTGATCACTTTAGTGGTTGGCCTGAGTGTTACCCAATTCCTAACAAATCAGCAGAAACAGTTGCAACTGTACTGTTGGAGAAATTTATTCCAACGCATAGTTGTCCAAGAGTTATGCTGTCAGATAACGGAATGGAATTCGTGAACGCAGTTATTGAGCTTTTACTTAAACGTCTAAAAATAGCGCATATACGTACAAGCGTTTTTCACGCATCTTTGAATGGCAAAGTCGAACGCGCTCATCGCGTACAAAATGACGTCATCGCAAAATACGCACATGAAAACCACTCAGACTGGCCCAAATACATTCCCGCATTTTTAATGGCTTATAGAACATCAGTCCATGAATCAACGCGTTTTACCCCAAACTTTCTTGTATATGGACGTGACCTAGTTCTTCCTATGGATACGCTTCTGAATCCCAGATACAAATATATGGGCGAAGATTACGTACCGACCATGTTGCACAGATTGCACTGTGCCTTCAAAGAAGTACAGATCAATACGTATGACTCTCGAGAGAACAATAAGGTTAGACTAGGGCAGAAGGCTAGCTTACAGAATTTTGAAGTAGGCGACCCTGTGTTTTATTACGATACGACGTGTAAACAAAATGAATGCACGAAGTTTAACCTTAAATGGAAACCTTTCTTTCGCATTATTGAAAGAACGGGGCCCGTTAACTTTCGTATACGAGACCAAAGAACGGGGAGAGAAAAAGTTGTGCATGCAGAAAAGCTTAGGCTGGCACACCCCGAACATATTTGGGATACTCCCCGCGATACAGTCGAAACCGTAGATGACGAACCTATGCGAATCGATCCTGCTGAAGGATCGAGTACACTTCGTAGGCAACCCTTAAGGAGAGCTAAATTAGAGTTTCAGAACACTAAACCAAATTACGTTGATGAAAACTTAGGTATTGAACTGCCTAAGAAACGTAAACGGTCTTTCAGTTCAAGTTCAAGTGACGAGCGTGACGTAAAGGGTCCTAAGATTGAACGAAAAGATAAAGAAACCCCTAGCCATCATTATAATTTACGTTTTAAAGAAAAACGTAAACGGGAAAATAACGAATGCGAGGATGACGATCACTTTACCAAGTTTCAGAGAGTAAACACGGTAAGTGAAGTGACTAATCAAAATCAAGGCAAAAAATTTAAATAGTGGTGGTCCATCATAAATTTGATGTCAGACTGGATTGAATAGGATCGCAATAAATTGGCCATTTATTGCGGTGGTCTTAAGTAAACAACCGAGCTCATCTGAGAAGTCAGGTAAGCCAAAGAGTTATAAAATGGCGTTGAGCAGCCATAAAGATTTAGTATATATATATATTTTTGTGTATTGTAGAAATGGGTTTCATCACCTTATGCGCGATAGTTTGTTTTGCGACAATTATTTATGGTCAACGGGGAGATTACTTCGTACAACGAGATCCAGTTTACATCTCCTACAGTACATGGCTCGTGACTTATACTATTGACATTGAACCTTATCAAAATCAACTCAGTGTTATACGCAATGAAATTGATACTTTTTATGAGACGTTTCTAAAAATAACAGCTGAGTTGGGTACACAACAAAACGTTTCTGATAACGATTTTGCAAACAAGATGCACGATGTTAGAGACGACGTTAAACAACTGATTTATCGTGAAACAAAATATTTTGATGAGACATTTGATGAGCTTACAAAACTTAACGCCGATCTTCGTACAATAGCGTACAGACGTAATAACGCAAGACTCAAACGTGACATTTTTCCTTTTGGAGGCCGAATTCGTAGCTATCTCTTTTCGATTCCCACAAATTCTAATTAACGAAAACTAAAAACCGCCATATCTGATAACAGGGAGACACAAACAAACCTAGTTCATGTGGTTGAAAAGAGTGTTTCCATAATTAACTTAACACACAGCGAGGTCAAAGAAAACCGAGAAGCTATTTTACTTTCGCAAAACACCACTTTTGTGATTCAAAAGCAAATGTTGCTCGTAAAAGATGAAATAGAAAATGTTATCATGCTAGAAATAACGTATCTTGAAGTGATGCAGAGGTTACGTGACGTGTATCATATCGTATTTACTACCCTTCAAAAAACCAAAGAAGCTTTCCATAAAGTTCTTTCTGAAATAGAAACGTGTCTACAAGGCCATTTACCTATAAGTTTATTACCCCCATCAGAATTAACTTTTTTGTTTAGGCAGATAAAGAACAAATTACCTAATGGCGTACATTTACCGTTTAATTTGAGGTCAACTGATGTCTATTCATATTATAAATTTTTACATCCCTTAGTCATACCGGAGAAAACTAAGATTCATGTTTTAATAGCTTTGCCAATTATTTCGGACGATTCGAAGTACACTGTGCACGAGGCAATTCTTCTACCCTTTATCGACACTACGGTAAACTTAGCTGCAGTTTATAACATTGAGTCTAATTTTATTGCAGTGTCTGAAAACTCGAAACACTACGCATTCATTCAAAAAGACGAAATAAACTTCTGTAGGCAAGGACATATTTGCCAAATAAACAGTCCCCTATATGATGTAAATAAACATCCATCTTGCATGCTGTCTTTATACCTTAGAGACGACATCAAAACAAAAGCATTTTGTGATCTTGATCTCAAGATGACAAAACTCACCCCTGTCATAAAATACTTGGGCTACGGCAAATGGGTTATTTCTACACCGGACAGAATTAAGCTTGAAATTATTTGCGAATCTAACAATGATTCAAAAATTATTCGACCGGGTATTTCCACTTTTCAGTTAAAGAATGGCTGCTATGTAATGTCCGATTTCTTTCAAATACCTATTTACGAATCAGGGGAAAGTAATTTGGAAAATCAATTGCAAATTGATACCGAAATAAAATTAAACGAATTGGAGCCTAACATTTGGAATCAATCGAGCAATTTTGAAGAAGCATTTAATGCAATTAAAGCTGCTTTAGATTCAAATCAGAAGCCTTTAGACCACATAGCCGATATCCCCTTAGAGCATCTCAGCATGCTTATCAATTCCTATCCTTCAAAAGAGGACATTTTCCCTAAAACTTTTGGGAAAACAAAATTATGGGTCAAAGTAGTCTGTATCATCGTGATCGTGATTGCAAGTAAAATTTTGATATTTTGTTTTGGCAGCAAGATTTATCAAAAATTCAAAGGGTTGAAAAACGCAAGTTATTCTCTCCCTGGGAGAGCAAGGCCGAGAACCACTGTTCAAGGCACTACGCAAGATCTTGAACGAGTCAATACACAAGAAGAGGAGACTGTACAGTTTATTGAAAACGCCAGCTGCGCCGAGCCAATTGTGCGTTTTCAACGACCAGCTGGAACTGAGCGATAAACGGAGAATCGATGACTGTTAACTCTCAAATGCATGTAATGGTGCTCTTAATTGAAGCTACTGTTTTATTCAACTATGTTAACATTTAATTACATGAATACATTAATTCTTAACATACATGAGCAATGTGTTTTAATTTCCATAAATACATTGATTTGTAACTTACATGACTTCATTGATTAATGATTTATACGTGCATATAGACTTTAAGTTCGTGGAGTAACTTGTACGAGAGCATTTTGATAAATTTTCAAGATGTTAAAATAACTGACATTAGTACATTGATGTATATATACGAGAACATTATGTATTGTATTCTGAACTACATATTTTCTACCTTAACCAGTCGAAAGTGTGTTTAGTCAAGATCTTCCTAGCTAGAAGATCTCTGATGCTGAATACAAAATGTTTCAAACAAATGATTAATTGCTAAAGCTAGTAAAATTGTGATCAACGTTAATATTGATAAAATATTGATAAAGGGATAAAATGAACATATGTATACGAAAACTTGTACAGCTCATGACCACTTGGTCGTTTAAATTTGAATTGAAAACCTTTTTTAAAGAGTTTTCAATCTTAAGGCGGGAGGGCTTTGTAACCAAGTGCCCATGATCTAGTTTATATTTCGTCAGAGTGATGTGATCATTTCTAAAAATAGCAGCTGTGACTCTATGGTAACAACACAGCCTATAGGTTTGCTTCTTTGCTTCTCTCCGCCCACTCTGGCGGATATAAAATGACTTGTTGCTAAAAGAAGGGGGGCATATACTTGACACACACACACACACACACACACACACACACACACACACACACACACACACACACACAACACTCATTGATTGAGAACCTAAAACCGTCGCGGATCACAACAACAATAAACTAACGCGAAGTACAACCAAAGTCTTTTCTTTACAGAGAGAGAGAGAGAGAGAGAGAGAGAGAGAAAGAGAGAGAGAGAGAGAGAGTGAGTGAGAGAGAGTGTGTGTGTGTGTTACGGACAGAGTAACACAAAATAAGAGGGCAAAACATCAAAGCAGAGTGGACGTGAGTAAAAGCTCAGTTAGACGAACCTATGACCAAGCACTGGACAGGCAGGAGAGCATAAATAGCTTACCGTCATTAGCCGCATTCAAATTAGCAATTGCGTTGTCTTGTTGTGCAATGCGGATTTCAAGTGCTTCAACAAATTAAAACAAATCAACAATTATACAGTGCATATCATTTTTTATCTGCACAAGTTTGTTAGTTCGTTAGAAAAAAATCTTTCTTTCAGTCACATAAAAACTGGATAATAGATTTAACATGTTGACACAATTAGGCAAACTGTACAATGAAGCATTTTAGCCTTTTTGAACGATTTTTGTCTACAAATATCCAAATTTAATGCGGCAGTTTGATATAAATCTATTCTTGATTCAGTAACCTTGTCTAGTTGAAAAATTGCAAATGTAAATTGAAAGAAGAAAAAAAGGAAAAAAAGTAATATGTTGATATAAAAGTCTTTATTAGTTTTACTAAAAGTTTATGCCTCTTTTCTATATTCTTGTCTATTCTAATAGGGAAAATATAATATTTGCATCACCACTTCTAGTTTTATCCGAGGGCGGGGGTGCTAGCAGATTTAATTAATAACACTCCAGCGATCATTTTTTGTTTGCTAAATTTAACGCTGTAATTGCTGTTACACTTTCAAATATATCTTTTGATTATCAGCACAATTTAAGATGTATAACTCAGCAACATGAGTAACTGTTCAGAGAGAGAGAGAGAGAGAGAGTGAGAGAAAGAGAGAGAGAGAGAAAGAGTGAGTGAGTGAGTGAAAGAGAGAGAGAGAGAGAGAGAGAGAGAGAGAGAGAGAGAGAGAGTATTTCTGTGTGTGTGTTACGGAGAGAGTAACACAAAATAAGAGAACAAAACATCAAAGCACAGTGGACGTGAGTAAAATTTCGGATAGACGAAAATATGACCAAGCACTGGACAGGCAGGAGAGCATAAACAGCTAACCGTCATAAGCCGCATTCAAATTAGCAATTGCGTTGTCTTGTTGTGCAATTCGGATTTCTAGTGCTTCAACAAATTAAAACAAATCAACAATTATATAGTGCAAATCATTTTTATCTGCACAGGTTTCTTAGTTCGTTAGAAAGAAATCTTTCTTTTAGTCACATAAAAACTGGATAATAGATTTAACATGTTGATACAATTAGGCAAACTATACAATGAAGCATTTTAGCCTTTTTGAACAATTTTTGTCTACAAATATGCAAATTTAATACGGCAGTTTGATATAAATCTATTCTTGATTCAGTAACCTTGTCTAGTTGAAAAATTGTAAATGTAAATTGAAAGAAGTAAAAAAGGAAAAAAAGTAATATGTTGATATAAAAGTCTTTATTAGCTTTACTAAAAGTCTATGCTTCTTTTCTATATTTTTGTCTATTCTGATAGGGAAAATATAATATTTGCATCACCACTTCTTGTTTTATCCGAGGGCGGGTGCTAGCAGATTTAATTAATAACACTCCAGCGATCATTTTTGTTTGCAAAATTCAACGCTGTAATTGCTGTTACACTTTCAAATATATCTTTTGATTATCGACACAATTTAATATATATAACTCGGCAACATGAGTAACTGTTCAGAGAGAGAGAGAGAGAGAGAGAGAGAGAGAGAGAGAGAGAGAGAGAGAGAGAGAGAGAGTGAGTGAGTGAGAGAGAGAGAGAGATAGAGAGTGTTTGTGTGTGTGTGTGTGTGTTACGGACAGAGTAACACAAAATGAGAGAACAAAACATCAAAGCACAGTGGACGTGAGTAAAAGGTCAGTTAGACGAACCTATGACCAAGCACTGGACAGGCAGGAGAGCATAAATAGCTTACCGTCATTAGCCGCATTCAAATTAGCAATTGCGTTGTCTTGTTGTGCAATGCGGATTTCAAGTGCTTCAACAAATTAAAACAAATCAACAATTATATAGTGCAAATCATTTTTTTATCTGCACAAGTTTGTTAGTTCGTTAGAAAGAAATCTTTCTTTTAGGCACATAAAAACTGGATAATAGATTTAACATGTTGATACAATTAGGCAAACTGTACAATGAAACATTTTAGCCTTTTTGAACATTTTTTGTATCAAATATGCAAATTTAATACGGCAGTTTGATATAAATCTATTCTTAATTCAGTAACCTTGTCTAGTTGAAAAATTGTAAATGTAAATTGAAAGAAGAAAAAAGGAAAAAAAAGTAATATGTCGATATAAAAGTCTTTATTAGTTTTACTAAAAGTTTATGCCTCTTTTCTATATTCTTGTCTTTTCTAATAGGGACAATATGACAGTTGCATCACCACTTCTAGTTTTATCCGAGGGCGGAGGTGCTAGCAGATTTAATTAATAACACTCAAGCGATCATTTTTTATTTGCAAAATTCAACGCTGTAATTGCTGTTACACTTTCAAATATATCTTTTGATTATCAGCACAATTTAAGATGTATAACTCGGCAACATGAGTAACTGTTCAGAGAGAGAGAGAGAGAGTGAGAGAAAGAGAGAGGGAGAGAGTGAGTGAGTGAGTGAAAGAGTGAGTGAGAGAGAGAGTGTGTTTGTGTGTGTGTGTTACGGACAGAGTAACACAAAATAAGAGAACAAAACATCAAAGCACAGTGGACGTGAGTAAAAGGTCAGTTAGACGAACCTATGACCAAGCACTGGACAGGCAGGAGAGCATAAATAGCTTACCGTTATTAGCCGCATCCAAATTAGCAATTGCGTTGTCTTGTTGTGCAATGCGGATTTCAAGTACTTCAACAAATTAAAACAAATCAACAATTATATAGTGCAAATCATTTTTTATCTGCACAAGTTTGTTAGTTCGTTAGAAAGAAATCTTTCTTTTAGTGACATTAGAACTGGATAATAGATTTAACATGTTGATACAATCAGGCAAACTGTACAATGAAACATTTTAGCCTTTTTGAACATTTTTTGTATCAAATATGCAAATTTAATACGGCAGTTTGATATAAATCTATTCTTAATTCAGTAACCTTGTCTAGTTGAAAAATTGTAAATGTAAATTGAAAGAAGAAAAAAAGGAAAAAAAAGTAATATGTCGATATAAAAGTCTTTATTAGTTTTACTAAAAGTTTATGCCTCTTTTCTATATTCTTGTCTTTTCTAATAGGGACAATATGACAGTTGCATCACCACTTCTAGTTTTATCCGAGGGCGGAGGTGCTAGCAGATTTAATTAATAACACTCAAGCGATCATTTTTTATTTGCAAAATTCAACGCTGTAATTGCTGTTACACTTTCAAATATATCTTTTGATTATCAGCACAATTTAAGATGTATAACTCGGCAACATGAGTAACTGTTCAGAGAGAGAGAGAGAGTGAGAGAAAGAGAGAGGGAGAGAGTGAGTGAGTGAGTGAAAGAGTGAGTGAGAGAGAGAGTGTGTTTGTGTGTGTGTGTTACGGACAGAGTAACACAAAATAAGAGAACAAAACATCAAAGCACAGTGGACGTGAGTAAAAGGTCAGTTAGACGAACCTATGACCAAGCACTGGACAGGCAGGAGAGCATAAATAGCTTACCGTTATTAGCCGCATCCAAATTAGCAATTGCGTTGTCTTGTTGTGCAATGCGGATTTCAAGTACTTCAACAAATTAAAACAAATCAACAATTATATAGTGCAAATCATTTTTTATCTGCACAAGTTTGTTAGTTCGTTAGAAAGAAATCTTTCTTTTAGTGACATTAGAACTGGATAATAGATTTAACATGTTGATACAATCAGGCAAACTGTACAATGAAACATTTTAGCCTTTTTGAACATTTTTTTGTTTACAAATATGCAAATTTAATACGGCAGTTTGATATAAATCTATTCTTGATTCAGTAACCTTGTCTAGTTGAAAAATTGTAAATGTAAATTGAAAGAAGAAAAAAGGAAAAAAAGTAATATGTTGATGTAAAAGTCTTCATTAGCTTTACTAAAAGTCTATGCCTCTTTTCTATATTCTTGTCTATTCTGATAGGAAAAATATAATATCTGCATCACCACTTCTTGTTTTATCCGAGGGCGGGGGTGCTAGCAGATTTGTCACCTTGCCTGCAGTTGTATTAAGTTTTCTAAAAGAACTAGTTTGGAATTAGTCAGGAGCTGAAGGAGTGGTTAAAAGCTCTTACTTAAGGAATTTAGTGCCTTAGAAAATAACTTATATGGTTGATTTTAATATTTCTTGTTGGTGTTTATGAATTATTATGAGGAATTAGTGTTTTCTTTTGCCCTTCTTTGTCATGTTAAATATAACAGAGTCTTTAGTTATAAATTATAATATTCTAAAGACGCATTTTCCTGAAGTGTGTACTGGGGTCTCTTCTCCCTTCGTTCGACTTTTAAATATACATGTGTGATCTGCATATTTACAAGATTTGCAGGTTTAAGTTTTCATGTTTGCTATGTTAAGTCTGAGGCTTTCCACGCTTGTTTTAATAGGCAAATATAGATATCTGGTCTGAATGTCTTCAAGTACCCCCATTTCTAGTGTGATGTATATTTTGTTCATATAACTAACGCATGCTACAGCTGGCACCTCTGTAATCACTTTTCATGCTTACTCTCAAACACATAAGCAAGGCTTTGGAAATTATTTGTTTATGCTAAGAAATCCAGGCTATCGGGCTGATTATGGAAAGATGTGGCAGAAGTAGGTTTCCAAATACCATCGAGAAGCTGCGACAGAAGAAAGGATCTCTTCGCCTTCTAACATTTCTACTGGAAGCGAAGAGTTTTACAAAGTATGGAAGTGTCAACGACATGCTTCAGTTTACTCTGCGGTTAAAGGGTTTCACTCCCAATGCTAGATGCAGAAAGAATAGGGGAACAGGACAATTGGTTACTTGACAATTGCCTACCGGATAACTGCATACCGGCCAATTGCCTACTAGACAACTACCTACTTAGAACAATTGTCTAACTGGACTATTGCCTACTTTTCAAATATTTTTTCGAGACATCAATTGTGTAATTCGGATCAATGCTGAATTAATCAATCCTCTTTTGAGTTCTTTGTGGTAACATCAATAGTCTTTTCTTGTCGGTGATGAATTGATCAATTGCAATTAACTGTTTGCTACGATATGCGCTAAAATACAATGTCTTTCGTAGGACGAATAATCATATCGAAGGATGGCACAAGAAGATGTTGTCAGCTGTAACCGCGTACCGCGTTCTCAAAAAGGAGCAAGGTCTTGTGAACCTTTCGCTCACGCAAACGTTTGGGGGATATCAGGCAACTCAAACGAGACTCGTCTACCAGGAAACTGCACGCAGGATTACAATAATTGTTGCTGACTATGAGAACAGACTTATTTTGGATTATTCGCGGGGTATTTGTCAATAACAATTTTTTCATTTGAGAAAGACTTTTTAACATGTTAGAAACATGCTGGATATAAAAAATTATTTGAAAAGTAGGCAATAGTACCGGTAGGCAATTGTCCTAAGCAAGCAGTTCTCCATTAAGCAATTGCCCGATAGGCTGTCATCTGATAGGCAGTTGTCCAGTAGTCAATTGTCCTAGACTCTAAGAATAACATGTGTGACGGCACTAGTAACTTTTGTGCCTAACGGAAACATACCGTGGTCGTTAGTTACTCCCCACTTCGGCATTTCATTGTCTGTAAGTGCTGCGGAGTTATCGTGAAATGCAATTTTAGCGTGAATGCGCAATCAACTCATCCAGAAAGAGAAAACATCATACTTAAGGCGCCAGCTTGAGGCGCCAGCAGTTCAATGCTAGGAGCCACCAATCTCTGTGTTGTGGAAGCCACCTATTAGAACTACTGAGAAACTGCTAGCAGTTTTCGTGATATGTTACAGGAATGATTGTCCTGGTGAAGAAGGAGCGTTGCGGACACTAGATCGTTAAGGACCACTCTCAGGACTTTGTAGATAAAAGACTCCCATAACACAAAAAAATCGCGCAAAGGCAAAGATAACAGTAATAAGAACAAACTTAGCTCGTTCGTCTCTATCGAGGATGTGGCGAAAAGTAAGGTAACAATCACTACTCTCAGTTTACAGGATCCGAGAGAAATGAACCTGTTTTCTTCGTGATCTCTGTAACGATAGACACAGACCATCGGACTTCCCCGCTCCCGACTTCTCTGTCAACACAGACCATGACACGGAAGGCCCATGACTCACAGTATTTGCCGTCCCATCAGCTGGATAAAGGAGCTGTTGTTAAGGAGGCATTTAAAAGCATATCCTAATATTCCAGCAGTAACTAGACGCTATGCAAACGTTCTTGTCTCGTACGAGGAAGAAAGTGTTAGGACTCTGTAGGGTATTTCGGTACCAGAGTTCGGGTCAGTGACCGACAAATGAGCGGGGATCTACAACCGTGGATGCGTTCTCACCTAAGCATTCTGTTGAACATACCGATAAAGTAAAACCATTCATACGAATGTTAACAAGCCCTGCAGCAATCGGAATCAGGCTTTAGACTGGAGTTAAAAGGGCCACCGAAAATGAGGAATAAATTTCTGGCACTTGACAAGGCCGTAGGTATTTGAGACATGGTCAAGCAATGTGACTCGACCTTTTAGGTTAAGGAGAGTCACCAAAATGCGCATAGATCATGCGATGGATCCATTTCATTTGTCCCATTAAGTTGTCCAAAGCACCCACCACCATGGTTGCTTTAGATCAAGCCTGATGACAAACTCCAGAACAGAGACATACGCACTTTAAGGACGTAGCCAGTACAAGCCTACAGATCTTTGCTATTCAGTGTGTAAATCGCACTCTGGATAACAGAATGACGAATCTAGACACAGTAATCAAACTAGTGCCTTGCTTAGGGAAGTGTACCAAATACTTAATGAAGTTAGATACTTGTCTTTTGTCAAATCGCGTGCAGATACGCAGAGATAACATATTACAGTGGTGGCGCCTGGCACAAGAAAAACATTTCCAACAGCACCACGCGCCCTACATACAAAAGACCCAGGATCAGAGAAGGATAGGAAATGGTAGACAAACGGATAGAGAAAATATGAGAAGAAATGCCGCTAGTCAGTCGAGTATTTCTCCTGCTACAATGAAAGGATGCTTGCCCCTCATGATAGATCTGAAGCCGCTCAATGAAATTTTAGTCACGTCAACCTTCAAATTGGACACCTATCAGTGCATTAGAAGAGCAAGGCAACGGAATATGTGGGCCGCCTCACTACACCTATGAGATGCCTAACACCACATACGGATGAGGGCCTAACATTACAAATGGCCGAGTTTTTTATGCAGGGTACTTCCGTTTAGTATATCACCGTTCCAGTGGCTTTCAGCAAGGCGATGCATGCGACGAAGAGTGATGATACTGCTCTTCCAATTTCTCGACGACTGGCTCATAGTAGGCATCGAGAGGGGAAAGGCAGACCAGCAGACTCTCGAACTTATGAGCATATGCATAGATTTTGGTCTGTTGTTCAACCTTGAAGAGTTTATAGAATTAACTGTGTTCTAAGGGGACCACTTCAATTTTGTAAGAGGATTGTCTCTACCCGAGACCGTTCAAGAAACTGAAAGCGCTGACGCAAAGACGCAAATCCTACTAAAGGATCTAGTGACCACGGAGAAAATGTTTCGACTTGGTGCCTGAGCTGGGGGTCTAATTTCAGCGAGAAGTGCGTCAAGCAGTGCGGCATTGGGGTAGGGGGCTCCCGCAACATGGTTTCACTTTCAGTGCAGGTTAGGGTGGAACGAGGGTGGTAGAGAAATCGGTTGTATACAGGTGAGTGAGATGAACACCTTCAGCTCAGGTATAAACCGGACCCTTCTTACAACAGGTGGGGAGTTCAAAGGCAAATTCTTTCGAGGCAGCTGGAGTTTGGAGTTAGGTTTGCACATAAATGTCTTGGAAAAACTCCAGTAAAACAAGCTCTCGAGCTGCTGGTGCAACAACTACGAAATCGGGTCTTGCTATGGCTGATAGAAAACTGCATCCAAGTGCATCCAAGTAAGAAAGAAAACGACCAAGATGTCAAGGGAGTTGAAGGAGGCAACATGCCATGTGTGCATCTGGGAGCGTCACACCAAATAACGTTGTTGCCCCATCATGTTACAGTGGTGTTGGAGTATTCGGCTGGGAGGCAACCACAAGTAGACCTGTTTTCGACCAGACTATCTAAAGAGCTTTAGCAACCAGATTCGGAGGCTGCATATGCCATCAGCTGCATATTGGAGGTGTGCATTTACCCCCGAACCAAACAATCAAATAGTCTTGCCAGGGAGAATCGGTTGTGGGTGTTGCTGCTAACCGCAGACTTCCATTCGGTGCCATGGTATCTTATGCTCAACACAAGAGTGGTGTGCCCACCAAGAAGACTACCAATGAGTAAGGGACATGCACTGACACCATTGTCCCCACAACCACAATAACCGTGGGATCTTGACCTGTACCTGTGGTGCATAGAGCGGACTAGATAGAAGTCATTAAACAGTATACACATTAATATAGAGGATATTCGGCGAACAGGGGTGCGAACAATAAGGGGTACATGATGGCCTCTGGGTAGGATGTAAAGCCAGAAAAGAGAGCTTACAGGTACACTCTCTAAAAAGGGACTATGTGTTTGAGACTGCAAAAGGATAACCCTGAAGCAGAAGAAATATTTTGTAAGAAAAGCTCACATAATTACATATAAAAATAGGAAGATGGCGCTCCTTTTTGCAAGCCCAAACAGAGAAAATACAGGGCGAAGGCGAATGTCAACGCTACTATGGTACCTAGCAGTTATAAAGTTACTAAGTACTCCACAGCAAAAATCGCTTCTTCCCTACCTATGTAAACAGAGACAGGCAAATCGACGATATCTAACTATTTGCACAAAGCTATATTTTCCTCTTACTTAAACAATGAGGGCTCTAGCACAATTCATGTACACCCACAAGAAACATGCTAAGTGGCCAGGTCGTCAACTCTGGGGCGAGTATGGAGGTCAGGATGTTTAATAAATTTCTATTTGCCAAGCTTTTCATGATGCCATCTATGACCGTACAAACAGTGACTGATATAAAAAGTTCGATGCAACAGTAAAACTAACTTAGCGTGCATATGATTCTGTTTGTAGCGGTTGTCAAGGCGGTTGTCAAATCGAACAGCTTAGGAAAACTACGCTTGAATTGTCTTGTATTGATTCTATAGAGTTCATAACTTAAGGCCCAAGGACTGAGAAAAGAGGTGGCAGGAATATATAGATTTGCACTAAATTACCATTTTATCTTACGCCACATAGGATTGTGCAGTTATGCCCAAAGAAAATCAAGAGCTAAGAAACCCAGTTATTGTTCTTCGTTTTAGTGATGCAATAAATCCTTAAGCACCTCAGCTGGTGTTTTTGTCGTCTTTGAATAATTCTTTTCGGGTGAGGGGCAAAGTTGGCGCGCCCGAGAGGTAATCATTATTTTATTTATTCCGCTTTTAAGGCGTAGGGTCGATCCAACTGTAGCTAAAACTCACTTGTGTCAAATACAATCGCGTTTATATCCATGGGCTTTTATTTCTACAAGCATTGTATCTGTTTAATTGGTTCGAAGGGAAAATGACATTAACCAGCCCTCTCCTCCTCTAAATTGGAGCCCACTTCGAAACTGACACCACCTGTATGGGATATAAAGAGATTGCTCCAAGCGGTTTAGATCAAGTGCATAAATCCTTAAGCACCTCAGCTGGTGTTTTTTGTCGTCTTTGAATAATTCTTTTCGTCGTTTAGAATCTTTCAGTTCTACGGGTAAAAAAACACCTACAGGATTTTCAAGCGTCGGTTCTATGCAACTAATCATCCAAAACAGTTGTACAAACAATCCTCGGCTTTATTTGGATAAAAAATTTTAGTTTAACCTATTTTAAATTCCAAACATATTTTGTAGGCATTCAAGGTAAGTTGTGAACTGAAAAGAAATCGAGGTTGAGGTTTAAAACAAAGCTAAAGATCTTTTATAAAACTAACAAAGCAATCTTTAATTGAATGTCACGATTTAGTTAAAGGTCATCTACCAGTCGTCAGGAAGATATAGACTACAAATTATCGTACAAAAATACTGACCGCTGTTATCTTAATTCCTAAATAATTTAACAACATTCGACAGCATTATAACTTAACAAGATAAAGAAATTTACCATTAATTTTCGCATTGAGGTGGCTAAAAACGTTTTCCATCCTCAGCCACCTGTTTCTGTCACATTGCTTATCAGTGTTATCAACGCATATAGATTCCGTATTCTGTCCGTGCACAAATCCACATAATTGCACAACCAGTGAAATCAACATAAATTTATTATTCGGTAACATTTCTGCCGATGGATAGCAATATTCGAAATGTTTTCTCCTTTAAAACTACTTTCTATAAATTTAGAGCATGGAATAATGGCATTCTATGACCAGAAATGCTGATTTATTCAGCCACTCCAGCGTAAGCTCCTAAACACTTTTGTGCGTTCATTAACAAGTGACTTACAAATAGGAATATTCAACACATTTTTTGTTATTGCAAATTTATAATAAACTTTAACTTCTTAATGGATTAATTATTATGTACATATTTGCCTTTCTGTCATCCAAATTGATTGTGAAGAACGGCGCATGTCCTTTGATAAGTTGTAGTAAGCCTCTGAAAATCACGTTTGTGTAAGTCATATAATGTGAGCAATGTGAATGCATCTCAGTAATAAACACTTCAAACCTTAAACACTTCAGATCCTCACTATTCACAAATGAAATAAATTTTAATGCTCGCTTTGATGAGAAATATAATTTGTTTCCTTATACCTGATCATGTTATACCAAACGCCTGTATTTGTTTAGGGGAGGGGAGACAAGTGAGGTAACAAACACAGATTTTGCAACAGGTATTGCCAATTAAAAAGTTAATCATAATGGAATTAGTTTATCATACCAGAAGCATAAATAAGACAAGAATCGACTCAACTGGTACATTAGTCGTTCTCGTAAAAATGCACTAAAATGGATCAAAAAGGTCAGGTCACTTCATAATAAGAGATACCGTAAAATTACGTATTGCATTGCTTGTAATTTTGTCATTTACTACAAATGCCACAAAAATGTTTATTTTTAAACTCAACAAAATTCCAGGGTGATACTTTTGTGAAGAATTACGGTCTTTCTCGTATCACGAACAGCTAATACCCTCTGCTCCACCCAGAACCTTTTGTTGTCGAGATTCCTCTGTACATTGAAGTTTTTCGAGGCACTGAGGATCAGAATTGCGACGATAGTGTCAAAAATGTAAGTCATCAATATTGTGTCAGCACAAATGATTGCTCAAGCAATTTTACAAAAATCAAAGAAGTCCTAATTGTTTTATTCTTTCCTTTTGCACTGGTTTTTGCTTGAATTTGGAAAGAAGTTGGTCCATATTTTGGAATCGATTAATTGAAAACAATGATTAGTCAAAAGTATTACTATTGTTCTGATACATGCCGTTGTAAGCTGTTATGATTCACAATTAGTTAGATTAGAGCCGTGAAAAAGTATGCAAAACTTTTAAGACACATGTTTCTGAATAAAAGGCACGAATAAATAAGTTGTCTTTCGCTTACTCCCGTAATACCTATATAAAAAGCCATAATATTTTAAAAAGCCAATCTATCATTTAATAAGAAAGGTAAATACTATAATATCCGCTTTAAAGTAAATAGGCGACGAACAGTGTTTTGTTAATATTGTCATAAATATTTAAGAAACATGATAAGTGGAGTCAATATGTTCAACAATGGAAAAATCAACTACACAGCCGCATAAATGAAAGATTTTGCTTAGAACATTGTGTTTTGTAATTGCAACATGCTTATCCAATGAATGGTAAGCGCCATTGATTTAAAGTAACCCGTATTACTTCGGCATCTTTTTAATAATATGGCACGTACTTGCGGCAGCTGTTTCGTTAAGCTGGTTATAGCACAGTTAGAAACACATCTAAGCCATAGCATTAATGCGCCCTAAACAATAACAAAGATTCCGCTTTGTGTGTGAGTGCTGAAAGGAGTACGTGAGTAGTTATAGTGGAGTGGGAATGTTACAGAGTTTTTGTCCAACATTTATACTTCTGTGACATTTAAAGAATCGTACAGCTTAAATGTATTAGGGATTTTTAACAAAATGAGTTACTTAAGCATTAAATGATTGACTATTTTTAAAATTTAGTTGTGACAAAAGTACACTTTTTTCAAATAAGCAATCTCTGTTTACCTATTAAAGTTTTTGATAAATGGAAAGCGAGATAACTTGATGTTTGCATATATGAGCAAACTTTTACGTGTACGCTTTACAGTTCGCTCTTTAATAACAAGAATGCCATGTCTAAAATCGATGATGAAAAAAATGCCCAAAAACTCAAAAGAAGAATTACAAAGAGAATAGAAAAAAGTAAGACTACTTATCAGTATAAAATTGTATATTTCAAACAGGGAATATATATCAAAAACAGAAGCACGTGTACAAAATTGTGCAATCAGGAAAAATTCATATATAATACAACACCAAAATGTTCCTTCAAGAGTATTGCATAAACGTTTCCATAACGTTAAATGTAATTTCAACAAGTGATTAAATACATAAAGATTTAATATTTATTAACTGCAAAAATACAAAATTTTTTGATAATATTTCAAGACAAATATTTAAATAGGTGAAATGAGAATGTCATAGTCTCCTAAACAATTATTGTTGAGATGAATTGCCAATTTAACAGTACAAAATTAAAAAAAAATATGTCCTCTTATTTGAGTGGACCGTTAGAATTCTTATCTGTCATATCAGTCACATGGTAATATTGACGCTGTTTTGTTGTTTGATAGCAAGTTGTGGCTTCTTTGATATTCACTGTATATAACGGGTTTCAAATGGACTGTCTTTAATCATAACATTAACTTATTTCATTAGATTAAAGCATAAATAGGTCCCACTTTGTACCCTTCTACAAAGTGACTGATAATAATATGTCACCAGGATATAATTTGAATCTCACTTTTCTTTCTTCTTCTTCTTCTTCTTCTTCTTCTTCTTCTTCTTCTTTCTTTCTTTCTTTCTTTCTTCGATTAACATCGAAGACGATGTTCTGTGTATCAAATATTGTTAGATATTTTGAGCCATTTTGATTGCAGTAAGGGCTGAACTTGATTTGTAATAATTAAAAGGTCTTTATGTCACACCCAATCAGTACAAGTGAAATAATAAAAATATTTTAAATGAGAGTTTGAGTGATCAAATTAAATCTAGTTACTAATGTTAAAAATAAATGTTTGTAAATGTTTAAACTTACGACTAATAAAAGTGATCTACACAAAAAGATACTCGATATAAAAATCGCTTGTATTTTTAAACATAGGTATAATTTAGTCCTAATAGAGCGCAAATTGTCCAAGTTTAATCTCTTTAAGACTGCCAAAATGATTAGTTGAACCAACCGATATAATTCAGACATGAAGCAGGTCACCTTCCGAACTTTATTTGGTTTTGAACATTAATATGTGGTACATTGTTGAAGTAATTAATCAAAATTGCGAACACAGAAGTAACGGACACTAAGTACTCCTACAACAGCGAGACATAGATTATATAAAAGGCTACATGAACAAAGTCTAACTTACACTATTTTAAATTCAGAATAAGGCTTAGTCATTATAACTCTGTTTACATGATTGCTAATTCTTAATTTTTCCAAATTTATTGCAGGAACCGTTTGGAGCATACAACAGGTAAATAGTATTTTTAGTAATAGTGTTTGTTAAATAGTTAAATCATATAGTTAAATACTTAAATACAATTATGTTTATTTGAATCCAATAGAATTGCTGCAAAATGCGTTTAATATCCTTTGTAATCCTGCCAAATCAAAATTAAAAATTCTCAAATGGCTAAAATATTGAAAAGAAATCTTTTGAGATATTGTTTTTGTCAAGAGTTTGTGAAAAGCATTTATCAGTTAATAGTTTCTTTTCCATTACGTGTGAAAACTCTGTACGCTCGAGTTAAATTTTGGCATACAAATGGAAATTTTAAAAAAAGATTAGCGCAATTGAATTTTACTTAAATTAATTAGAAAAGTAGACATATATTTTAGTTTTTGAAATTAATAAGGAATAAATTGTTGTCACAAGAAATCAGAAAAAAACGAAGAAACAAAGCATTTCTGCTTGATTACTCTGCATTGGCAAACTAATATCATAATCATATAGTTGTTTATATTAAAAATACATTGTATCGGTGTGGACTACAAATAACATAAATTTATATACAGCAAACAATTTAAAAATTGTTCAACCACAACATATAAATACATTATGTAAAGTAATAAAACAATAAACGAAATTAAACGTGTCTTTATTTCCTTAATTTTTCACATGCGTTTTGATAAGGATTATGTCTACTAAAACCAACAATCGAGCTAGAAGCGATGTCTGACAACTATACTAAAGTCCTCACGGTCTTTACGTAACCCAAAATGCATAGGCAGAGCTTGGTATCTAGTCGAGGATAAGTACGCAATTAAATTGCAGCAATAGGCACTTTATCTCAGATAAAGCAGCACTATCTGTAAATCCGTAGGCACTTAATGTTAATTTTCAAGCTCAAGCTTTTTAACCAAAGTGTGAAGCAAAACAATCAATAAATTTTAATCTGATGTTTAATGCTATAAATAAAAGGCCATATAAATTTAGTTTAATTTGCCTTATTATAAATATTGGGAAAAGGAAAAGTTGAATGAGCGTAGTAATTTTTGTATTTGGGTGAGCATTTTAATTGAATGTATGTCGGAGCCATTTGTAGGATAAAACATTACATACAAGGACAGCGATAGAAGAGGCAAACATTTTCTTTTATTGTTAACAATATTTACAGTCAAAGGAAGATATCAGAATTTTGGCATTCAATTAATAGAATTTGAAAGCTAGAAATAGTTAACCGCTTAATAGATATATTTATGTTTTTAGGAGTTAAAGAACCAATTTAGGATGTTTTAGCAGATAATATGTAGTGTTTTGTCATTTATTATTAATACCTCCAACATTAGAAACTTAAAAGAATGACAGCTCGCTCACCTGCTTAGAGCTTTAGTATGCTAATCCCAAGGCCTCGAGCTCGACTGCAGGTCGGGTTGGTAACAGGGTGATTGTAGAATGCTACGATTGCCTACGATAAGGGTATTTCGTGAGTTAAATTACCTATCACGGAATTAAAAATTAACGACAAAATTTAACGCCCTCTAAGATTACAAAACTGACGGTCGAGTAACTAACATTTTCCAAATAGAGAAAAATCAGGTTACTTTCATGTCAAACAGAGTATATTAGATGAACCGTTTCCTGGTTAATAAAGACAACAATTGCACAGAAATCAATAGTGAGACAAAAATTAATATATATCATTGCGTTTTAAAAATGCATTAGTATATCTTGGCGTAGACCTAGCTAATAAATGTTTTTATGCTGTTTATTCAAATAATATTATAATAAATATTGGTTACCCAAAAGTATCCTGGAAGTTTCAAGTAGGATTAAAAGAACAGCTATTGCCTTCATCGAAAGATATTTATATTCGAATTCTATGAACAGTGAAGCACGATTAGAAAACAAAATAATGTTATGTATATGATGAAAATAGCGCTATGAGACCTTTCAAGAATGTTATGAATACTGAATGCAAATGTGAAGATGTTTTTACAAAATGTTTGAATAATAATTTATACTTTAGAAATGTTTAACATAACACCTAATTTTTGTACATCTATGATAATTTAGCATTTAAGAGATTCATCTTTCTGTAATGTTGTTTTTATTTTGTCAAAACGTTAAAGAATTTTATCTGTTAGTAATGTGTTAGTGAATTACGTGAAATTATACTTTATCATAAAATACACTACATTTTTAAAATTTCAAAAGCAAAATAGTTACAACATTGTTCAAAATGTGTTGCGTCAACCTTCGTGTATGAGGGAAACAATGCAAAATCATTGAGCATATCATGGCTAGTTGGTGGAGAAGGTTGCGTAAAATCTTGAATAGAATTACATATTTAACTGGGAATATCACAAGTGCTAAATCAGAAGCATATTATGCTGACTTAAAAATAAGATTTGAATGTATTACATCGAAACTCTAGCTTCGCGTAGCTATATTTAGGACTAAAGTAGAAGGATATATTGAGACTAAAAACCTTTTGTAATAATTTATTAAAATCGGATAAATTGTTTGACAACTACAAAACCTGAAACAAAAATCTTGCTGAAGATTTCGAATATTTTTTATAAAAACTTCTATTACAGACAATTTCTATCCTAGGGGTGTCGCCTCAGTTCAGATTTAGATACACTGTAAAATTTGTGAGGTTTTTAGGTTTTTAGGTTGTGGTTCTTTTCTAATACTGCGATTTTTAATATCGGTTTAGTTAGCTCAAGCTCAAACATTTATTAAATTTCAAAGATTTTTTGGTCTTAATATCAAAACAGCTGTTTGCCATTATAATGTTCAACTGTTTAGTAACTTGCGGCCGCTTAAACTTAAAAATGATACACTAAAAGCCCCCCCCCCCTGCCACAAAATGAAGTACTTTTGTAAATGTAAAGCAAGATTTTTCTAAAAGAACAAACTCTGGTGCATGGAAAGGAATAAAAACATATCTCGTTGCTTCTTTATATAAATTTTAAATCTGTACTACAATGTATGTAGACAGAGCACTTGTACCCGATCAGCGTAACATAATAGGATAAGAACATAATTTATTTCAATAAACTGTAAGTTTCATAGAGTGTTAATGAAAAGTGTAGCTTAAGGTGCTCTGAAATATGGGTCAGAATTGGATAGCTAATAGCTAAAGCTAAGAAACAGCTCGACTTTGTGTCAAATCTTTTAAATGATTCAAAGAATGATTTAGAACTTGATTTTTAGAGTTAAAAATGCAAAGAGAGGGATGGTGTTTACGAGATGCAAAATACTTGAAGTGCTCCGTATATACTTAGAAATGTCTAACAACATATTACCATCGTCGATGTTATTGTAAAATAAAGTATCATGTAAAAATGAAATCTGAGCGGTTCATATCTGTAAACTCACACCATTTCACAAATTTTGGCTAACATTTCTGAAAGCATAAACCTAATTATTAACTGTTGCTGAAACTGGATAACTGGATAGATTTTCTTTACTAAATATCTGTATTTATTTGCGAAGTTTCACACATGCACACGCACACATGTCTACTTGCATCAACTTCAAATCTAATTATGAACTTAAACAATTATCCATCAACGGTGCTACTTTTACTGTTGTTTAAACTAAAATATTGGACATATTTACATATTCAGTTATGCTTTGTGGTTGATTAATTCTTAAGTAATTATTTTTGTAGATTAAACTGAGTTGATTGAAATATTTTCTTCTCTAAATATCTGCATCCCATTGCAAAGTTTTACACACACGCACGCAGGTGTACTTACGTTAGATTAGTAGAAAATGACGTAACGTTTATGCACCGACGAATAACAAACAGTGCACAATTTGTGTAGGTAACTTATTATCGATAGAGAATCATGATATTATACTTGATTTTAAATTAAACATAGTTGGAAACCGGAAACTGAGCCGTTAGAGATGATCGAATTGAGCTGTTTTTTTTTTATTCTTTAGACCTAATAAATATACCTTACTGGTCTTACATATACCCTACCGAAAAAGAACAACCTGTTTGCTTGATGCATGTGGGTCATTTTGCTATACAAAGGAAGTCTAGTTTATAATTCAGATTGTGAATGTTACATAAACTGGCTTGTTATTCATTCATTTCAATATCTCAGTTTAGGCTTTGTCTAACTACTCTTGATTCCATGCACTCTTAGGATTGTACAAAGTTCTAGATGTGTTTCATCGATTAAGGCTGAAAGTAAAATAAATAACAAATTCTCATAGCGATGCTTGTGTGTTATGACGTGTATGTGTATCGACAATATTAATAATAAATATTAATAACTAGAATTTTTTGACATTGATAATAATTAATTAATGATGTCAATTAATTTAGATACTAATGATGACGGTTATTACCTAAATGAATTTGGACTTTTATTATCTTAATCAATGCGTTTAATTCGAATACATTAACGCTTAATCTGAAAACCAAAACATGTATATGATAAGGGATTAGGATAGAAGTAGAATGGCAGACTGTAGATACATACATTATTTAAATTTCTTCCTTTTTATAATAATTTTCGTTCGAACCTTTATTGTTTATAATATTTTTCAATTTGCTTTTCACGGCTTTTAGATAAGGGTGTAAATGATTGAAGGGTAGTTGTGAACCTAGACACATTCTAATTCACGAGTTGTTGGCATTTGATAACATAAAGTGACGTAACGCCTTTGTTGAAAAGAAGCGTAGTGCGCCAATTATTCCGTCACTCCCCGTGGATACCGTTGACTTTAAATGCAAATTTGATAATATTATCTGAATTATTTTATCTCACTAAATCGATGTCACTATTTTATCTGCGAGCGCAGGAAGCTTAATGAATTATGGATCATAAGTATGATGCTTTCACAAAATATAGTAGTCAGCTCTGTAAATAATTGAAAATCAAAACTTAAAAAATGTGATCAGTCGACCATTGATTTGCTTAAAGGAATCAATATGAAATGATTATGCATGAAAAAAATGCCTGACAGTAAAATTACTCATACTAAAATAATAAGCATAAAATTATGAAGAAAAATAAATGAATAATGACAGCCCTACTTGTGCTTCATTAGAACTTTAGAGTGAGACGTTAAGAAAACATTCATTCGAGCCACAAAGTTTGACAACTCCAAAAATATTCTTCCCTTTCTGTTCTGTTCTAGTAGATCGGTGATCAGTATCTGTGTCGCTAACTGAAACTATCCAAAATTATTAGATTTCAAAGAAAAAGTGTTGCTTTCTCCTAATGTTCTTAAATCTCAATAGAAGCCTGTGTAACAGTGTATAGTAGAAGTATTAGAATAGCTTTAATCACGATTTGGAAACTTAATCTCACTTTTAGTGAAAAGACCACAAACCAACTGCTCTACAAAATATTCATATTAATACGGGCACCTATAGTCTGATTTAGATGCAAAATGCATCATACTGTTAACTATGTGATGAAACTTACCCTCAAATTTTTCAGTGATGCGATTAAACATGTTTTCCGTCCACAGCAACCTGTCTCTGTCACATTTTCCATTGTCCTTGTTATTTAAGTATCCATATCCCGTGTTTTGACCAAGTACAATTCCAAATAAAAGCGCAACCAGTGATATCAATATAAATGTGCTATTCGGTGACATTTTAGAAAAGGAATAACGGTATTCGAGTTGTTATTCCGTTATGAACTGTTTCCTACAAGTGAATATCAAGATATTTAACGCATTGTAGAAGCTGAAAAAACAAACCATGCTCAGCCGTTTATTCTGCGACTGCAAGTACAGGCTCATAATTCTTCCTGGTATTCATAAACATGTGCACTCTTACAAAGAACAAACAATAAAAGCAGAGAACACTGTGCCTGTCATTCTGGATTTCTTAAATCAAGTTGTCTTTTTGGAATCATAGTTTTGCAATTATGGATCATTAAATGTTGTAGAAGGTCTACGAAATAACACAAAAATATAAATATGTTTCATTATTAAGTGAGGCAATTTGATATCGATGAAGTATGCACTACATATGGTATAATTTAAACAAACGCTCAAAGACACGAATATATTATGAATATTTTATTTAAAATTTTCATACTTTATCCGTCTACAGAAAACTTTAAAGCAGCATCCACCTCTAAATTGATAGGAACGAACATTTTGGCATTAATATATCCGTAAAGCTTAAAATTTGATACTATATTCTTAAAGGACATGTTTTCCTGAAAATATGTTGTCTCACTTGATCTGATTATAATAAGTGCTTTGTTTTCTTACACCTCTACATCTTTCATATAATATCAAACCGAATATTTGGTTCTTGTAGCAGATCTCACCAATTAAACCCGTTCTAAGATAAGGCTACCTTAATCACCGAACGGTTATGGTTTGATATGTTTGACAGGAAGCGAATAGGATAAGTTATATTCGCTGGTCTAATTTGTAATTTTGAAGTTTGCTGGTGGCATTAAATTATAGGAAACCCATTCCCCCCGTATTCCATGAAGTCAGCTGACGTAATCTTGGCTTCCTTTTTCATACGGAAACTTTCTCAAGAGAACTAATTATCCACACTTTAAGCTGTCAAGAGCTCGAGGAATCTTTAGTACTTTGGATAAAGTGCTATTTTCAATGATAGCGTATTATAATATATAAGTTATTGTCAATTATTCTAAAATGTTGTTTTATTAATATGCTTATCCTACCATCAGATTAGAATTCTTTTTATTATGCTCATAAACAGTCAATCATTTCTCTAAAGCAAATAGTATAACACCTCTTGCTATCTATTTGGCCATTGTCTTTATTTGTATGAAAGTCTTCTGTAAATTACGGGTATCCTAACAAATGTTTTCATTACAGGCACTTAGAACATTGTTCGAATTAGTCATTCGAATTAAAAGCAAAATTTAAAATAAGATCACTTTCACATTAGAACTCCAATGTCAATGTATCTGTTACTATTTTTCAATAGGCAAATACCAAATAAAGAAAATATTTTAGGTGCTCGCAGCACAGAGTTCATTTTTTGTCATTGCGACATTGTTTTAATGCGGCGGCAATGTTGTAAATTAAGAAAACTCCATTTATAGAACTGCGAATGGAAGTCTTATGAAAGTTTTCTGCTTAGTTTTCTACGCACTAAATTTATCTGATAAGGTGTTCGTCTTTCTTATTTCCAATTTATTACCACCCTTAGTTATTTAATTTTTGGATTTAGCAGTCCGATTTTTACAACATACCAGTATAGATTTGATACGATAAATTTGATTACATTAAATTTGATTTGATAGTATAAAAGTAAAATTGTAGCTATCTGTGAAATGAGCAAAATAATATAACTTTTCTGTTTGCCTGAGCATGTGCATCAAAACAAGCATGTAGAAATGGTGTGAGGGAGTTTTGATTGACGATTCATGCAGATAAATTAGACTACCTCCCAGATAAACAGTTGATATTCGTTTATACATTTAGTCAGATTTGTAAATGACAGGATAATTTGCTTGACGCGTATTAGAATTGGCTTATTTTGTATGAAAGATAATATTATATTTTGATCTATTAATTTTCCGTGTACTTCGGAACTGATAGCTATATATAGAGATCTTCCTTGATATTTAAAATATTATGCCCTTTAAATAAAAAATATATTTCATATTTCATGTAGTAGATGGAGTACAATAACTTCATCTTCGGCATTACCATACAGAGATTTTATTTATATTTAAAGATGGAATACTATCTTGTAAATGATTGCTTACTGGAGCTTTCTTTATTTCAATGCTTCCAGCAGGAATATTTGCATATATTTGTCTTACGTTGTTTGAATAAATCAAATAGGTATTTCGACAACTTAAAATTACTTATAATTACTTATATCTTAAGACCGGTAGATATATGGTTTTTTCTTTCTTTCACCAAAACGAAAAGCAAATTTGAAATATCTGTCTTAGTTATAAGTTTTGGAACTTGTCTTAAAATATTTGTGTACGTTATTAATCAATAATTGTATAAGCATATCGTTCCTAATATTTTCAAACGCAAAGATTAGAGTGGACCGTTTTGGGAGATTGAAACAATGTTTTTGTCAATGACAAGTTTATTTCACCACAGTGTTACTTGATGAACCATGTGTGCATTAGGTAATATTGTTATAGCATATCAGCAAACCAGTTTTATATATTGTACTTAATTATAATGTTAGCAGTAGACTTACAAAGGCATAAGAAAAACTACATTTATGACGCATTTCATAAACAATCCGTACTATTATTGGCTATGTCAAAATGAATTGTCAAAAGTCTCAATATCAGGATGCACAGAGTGGATTATAAGGCCTTCACACAGCCATGAAATTGCACAAGGCAAGTAAGGAAAACTTTTGTACTATTTCTAACTTTCAAAATTTAAGTTTTAAAATAACTTCACTGTTATTTTTTTTTCATGTGTATACACTGCAAAAATAGAGCAGCCATCTTTAGTACCTTTCAGTACCCATGACTTACACTATTACCATCAATAACCAAAAGAGCAAGCAAAAAAAAGAGCTTCTTTATATATAAATAAGCTATGCTAGCAAAATATTCAATATGTTCTAATAAGAATTATTACATGTATTTTAATTATTAACAAACTTTGAAAACTATTGAAACAAAATAAACTAAACTAACTGAAACTGCAGTGCACTTCTTGGCCACAGTCAGCGACATTTATTCCCGAAACCAAAATATCAGACATCAAAGACATTTTAGATACAAAAATATGTTAAAACAGATGTAGAACTTCATCCAGTTTTGATAAAATTATGGGGTCAATTGTTATAGCTAACGTGTTCACTCTATATGTGAAATATTTGATTTTTGTCAAAAATGTCAATAAAGCAATAAGAGAGCAATAAAAGTTAATGGATAGTAAATGGGTTATTGAAATATAAATCTACAGATCTACAAATATTATAAGGAAAAAGCAAACAAAAGAAATAATCTTAAAATTTGCTAATTACGATATGAAGTCTTATCTGATCTTATAAAACACGAGCTCTATGTAGTTGCTGAAAATAGAAAGAGGATATAGTGGACAAATTTTGATGAATATTAATTTTAGACTATTCATATATTTTAATTTCGCCTGAGCGTTTGTTGATACTTGCAGTGTTATGGTGTTTCAATATTTGTCATGTCTATTGATATCTTTATATATATTGTGTCATTGACCATGTAGTTAGATTCTACAACGATTTGTTCGACAAACAGTGGATAACCCCGTCCAAGATTTGTGTAATTTATAGGTCTCTGGAAATTTTCGAGATTAGTGTTTGGGCTGAGCTCCCATTCAACATCTGCATTTGAACCATCAATATTTAGCAAAGTAAATGTAATTTTGTGTTGAAAAGGCCATTTCAAAATAGCATCGTATTCACCCATCATGATAGCTGCAAAAATGCTCAGATGCGTGCCCTTGCCCTGACCTTGACCATTAATATATACCACGCCGACAAACTTTTATTTAAAAAGTTTATTAAACTATGTGGAAGTAAAATTAAACAAATTTACATACTTTGCCTGGTGTCAGTACCATAATTTTTTTAATACATACTCAGTTCAGGAACTTGATTTGGAACAAGTTGAATGTCAAGATACTGCAAATCGACTTGAACTCTCAAGAAAATAGTGTCATCAATCAGGTATTTAGAATCCAAATCTGAAATACTAACAAATGTAGTGAATCCACAGTATAAACTGTTTTCATAGTTTTCAGGTTTATTAAAGGTTTCCTCACAGTGTTCATGTTCATCAATAATCGAAGACTGATACCCCTGCGTGTTACCACTTACATATAAGATACCAAGTGTAACAATCTCTTTGAATGGCCACGGTAGAATTGTGTCATAAGCCCCATTCAACAGTGTGATGTAGAAACTCAAATGCGTCCCTTGACCATTCTGATCCCCATTTGGGTAAAGCTTCGCTCTCATCTTATAACCATAGCGGGAAGTGTAGAAAGGTTCGCTATAAATTGCTTCCATGCGCCCACTAACTGCTTCGTTTCGTTTTCTTTGAAAGTTACTTATCTTCCAAACAAATGTTCCATCTAAAAAAATCGAGAATATATTGTAAAATTCTTTCTTGTAGAAAATGTTGTCACAGGCTTTAATTTCCTCATGTTAAGGTACTGCAGTCAAAATTAATTTACTCTAATTAATTTAAAAACTCTATTTTAAAAAATGATTTGATGCTTAAGTGAAAAGAAATTCATCTAATTTATGACACAAAATGGCACCAAAGTGACTAACCGTTGCTAATGACATAATCTATCACATTCGAGTGCATCCAAGTAAGAAAGGAAACGACCAAGATGTCAACGGATTTGAAGGAGGCAACGTGCCATGTGTGCATCTGGGAGCGTCACACCAAATAACGTTGTTGCCCCATCATGTTACAGTGGTGTTGGAGTATTCGGCTGGGAGGCAACCACATGTATACAAGTAGACCTGTTTTCGACCAGACTATCTAAAGAGCTTTAGCAACCAGATTCGGAGGCTGCATATGCCATCAGCTGCATATTGGAGGTGTGCAGTTACCCCGAACCAAACAATCAAATAGTCTTGCCAGAGAGAATCGGTTCTGGGTGTTGCTGCTAACCGCAGACTTCCATTCGGTGCCGTGGTATCTTATGCTCAACACAAGAGTAGTGTGCCCACCAAGAAGACTACCAATGGGTTAGGGACTACCAATGTGTTTGAGACTGAAAAAGGATAACCCTGAAGCAGAAGACATATTTTGTAAGAAAAGCTCACATAACTACATATAAAAAAGGAAGATGGCGCTCCTTTTTTTGCAAGCTCAAACAGAGAAAATACAGGGCGAAGGCGAATGTCAACGCTACTATGGTACCTAGCAGTTATAAAGTTACTAAGTACTCCACAGCAAAAATCGCCTCTTCCCTACCTATGTAAACAGAGACAGGCAAATCGACGATATCTAACTATTTGCACAAAGCTATATTTTCCTCTTACTTAAACAATGAGGGCTCTAGCACAATTCATGTACACCCACAAGAAACATGCTTAGTGGCCAGGTCGTCAACTCTGGGGCGAGTATGGAGGTCAGGATGTTTAATAAATTTCTATTTGCCAAGCTTTTCATGATGCCATCTATGACCGTACAAACAGTGACTGATATAAAAAGTTCGATGCAACAGTAAAACTAACTTAGCGTGCATATGATTCTGTTTTTAGCGGTTGTCAAGGCGGTTGTCAAATCGAACAGATTAGGAAAACTACGCTTGAATTGTCTTGTATTGATTCTATAGAGTTCATAACTTAAGGCCCAAGGACTGAGAAAAAAGGTGGCAGGAATATATGGTTTTGCACTGAATTACCATTTTATCTTACGCCACATAGGATTGTGCAGTTATGCCCAAAGAAAATCAAGAGCTAAGAAACACAGTTATTGTTCTTCGTTTTAGTGATGCGATAAATCCTTAAGCACCTCAGCTAGTGTTTTTTGTCGTCTTTGAATAATTCTTTTCGGGTGAGGCGCGAAGTTGGTGCGCCCAAGAGGTAATCATTATTTTATTTATTCTGGTTTTAAGGCGTAGGGTCGATCCAACTGTAGCTAAAACTCACTTGTGTCAAATACAATCGCGTTTATATCCATGGGCTTTTATTTTTCTACAAGCATTGTATCTGTTTAATTGGTTCGAAGGGAAAATGACATTAACCAGCCCTCTCCTCCCCTAAATTGGAGCCCACTTCGAAACTGACACCACCTGTATGGGATATAAAGAGGTTGCTCCAAGCGGCTTAGATCAAGTGTCTTTGATTGGAGATTATCACGTCGTTTAGATTCTTTCAGTTCTACGGGTAATAAAAACACCTACAGAATTTTTTTCAAGCGTCGGTTCTACGCAACTAATCATCCAAAACATTTGTACGAACAATCCTCGGCTTTATTTGGATTAAAAAAATTTAGTTTAACCCATTTTAAATTCCAAACATATTTTGTTGGCATTCAAAGTAAGTTGTGAACTGAAAAGAGATCGAGTTTGAGGTTTAAAACAAAGATAAAGATCTTTTATAAAACTAACAAATCAATCTTGAATTGAATGTCACGATTTAGTTAGAGGTCATTTACCAGTCGTCAGGAAGATATAGACTACAAATTATCGTACAAAAATACTGACTGCTTTTATCTTAATTCCTAAATAAATTTAACAACATTCGACAGCATTATAACTTAACAAGATAAAGAAATTTACCATTAATTTTCGCATTGAGGTGGCTAAAAACGTTTTCCATCCTCAGCCACCTGTTTCTGTCGCATTCCCTATCAGTGTTATCAACGCATATAGATTCCGTCTTCTGCCCGTGCACAAATCCACATAATTGCACAACCAGTGAAATCAACATAAATTTATTATTCGGTAACATTTTGGCCGATGGATAGCAATATTCGAAATGTTTTCTCCTTTAAAACTACTTTCTATAAATTTAGAACATGGAATGATGGCATTCTATGACCAGAAATGCTGATTTATTCAGCCACTCCAGTGTAAGCTCCTAAACACTTTTGTGCGTTCATTAACAAGTGACTTACAAATACGAATATTCAAAGTTAAAACACATTTTTTGTTATTGCAAATTTATAATAAACTTTAACTTTTTAATGGATTAATTATTATCTACATATTTGCCTTTCTGTCATCCAAATTGATTGTGAAGAACGGCGCATGTACTTTTATAAGTTGTAGTAAGCCTCTGAAAATCACGTTTGTGTAAGTCATATAATGTGAGCAATGTGAATGCGTCTCAGTAAGAAACACTTCAAACCTTAAACACTTCAGATCCCCGCTATTCACAAATGAAATAAATTTTTATGCTCGCTTTGATGAGAAATATAATTTGCTTCCTTATACCTGATTATACCTGTTAAGGGGAGGGGAGACAAGTGAGGTAACAAACACAGATTTTGCAACAGGTAATGCCAATTAAAAAGTTAATCATAATGGAATTAGTTTATCATACCAGAAGCAGAAATAAGACAAGAATCGACTCAAATGATACATTGGTCGTTCTCGTAAAAATGCACTAAAATGGATCAATAAGGTCAGGTCACTTCATGATAAGAGATACCCTAAAATTACGTATTGCATTGCTTGTAGCAAGAATTTTGTCATTTACTACAAATGCTACAAAAATGTTTATTTTTAAACTCAACAAAATTCCAGGGTGATACTTTTGTGAAGAATTACGGTCTTTCTCGTATCACGAATAGCTAATACCCTCTCCTCCACCCAGAACCTTTTTTGTCGAGATTCCTCTGTATATTGAAGTTTTTCGAGGCACTGAGGATCAGAATTGCGACGATAGTGTCAAAAATGTAAGTCATCAATATTGTGTCAGCACAAACGATTGCTCAAACAATTTTACAAAAATCAAAGAAGTCCTAATTGTTTTTTCTTTCCTTTAGCACTGGTTTTTGCTTGAATTTGGAAAGGAGTCGGTCGATATTTTGGAATCGATTAATTGAAAGCAATGATTAGTCAAAAGTATTACTATTGTTCTGAAACATGCCATTGTTAGCTGTTATGATTTACAATTAGTTAGATTAGAGCCGTGAAAAAGTATAATCATTTAATAAGAAAGGTAAATACTATAATCTCCGCTTTAAAGTAAATAGGCGACGAACAGTGTTTTGTTAATATTGTCATAAATATTTAAGAAACATGATCAGTGGAGTCAATATGTTCAACAACGGAAAAATGAACTACACAGCCACATAAATGAAAGATTTTGCTTAGAATATTGTGTTTTGTAATTGCAATATGCTTATCCAATAAATGGTAAGCGCCATTGATTTAAAGTAACCGGTATTACTTCGGCATCGTTTTAATAATATGGCACGTACTTGCGGCAGCTGTTTGGTTAAGCTGGTTATAGCACAGTTAGAAACACATCTAAGCCATAGCATTAATGCGCCCTAAACAATAACAAAGATTCCGCTTTGTGTGTGAGTGCTGAAAGGAGTACGTGAGTAGTAATAGTGGAGTGGAAATGTTTCAGAGTTTTTGTCCAACATTTATACTTCTGTGAAATTTAAAGAATTGTACAGCTTAAATCTGTTAGGGCTTTTTAACAAAATGAGTTATTTAAGCATTAAATGATTGACTATTTTAAAATTTAGTTGTGACAAAAGTACACTTTTTTCAAATAAGACATCTCTGTTTACCTATTAAAGTTTTTGATAAATGGAAAGCGAGGCAACTTGATGTTTGTTTGCATAAATGAACAAACTTTTAAGTGTACGCTTGATAGTTCGCTCTTTAATAACAAGGATGTCATGTCTAAAACGATGATGAAAAAAAAATGCCCAAAAACTCAGAAGAAGAATTGAAAAGAGAATAGAAAAAAAAGTAAGACTACTTATCAGTATAAAATGGTATATTTCAAACAGAGAATATATATCAAAAACGGAAGCACGTGTACAAAATTATGCAATCAGGAAAAATTCATATATTTCATAATAACAACACCAAAATGTTCCTTCAAGAGTATTGCATAAACGTTTCCATAACATTAAATGTAATTTTCACAAGTGATTAAATACATAAAGATTTAATATTTATTAATTGCAAAAATACAAAATGTTTTGATAATATTGCAAGGCAAGTATTTAGATAGGTGAAATGAGCATGTCATAGTCTCCTAAACAATTATTGTTAAGATGAATTGCCAATTTAACAGTACAAAATTAAAAAAAATATTTGAGTGGACATACCGTTAGGATTCTTATCTGTCATATCAGTCACATGGTGATATTGATGCTGTTTTGTTTTTTGATAGCAAGTTGTGGCTTCTTTGATATTTACTGTATACAACGGGTTTCAAATGGGCTATCTTTAGTCATCACATTAACTTATTTCATTAGATTTAAGCTTAAATACGTCCCACTTTGTACCCTTCTACAAAGTGACTGATAATAATATGTCACCAGAATATAATTTGAATCTCACTTTTCTTTCTTCTTCTTATTCTTCTTCTTATTCTTCTTCTTCTTCTTCTTTATTTCTTTCTTTCTTTCTTTCTTTCTTCGATTTACATCGAAGACGATGTTCTGTGTATCAAATATTGTTAGATATTTTGAGCCATTTTGATTGCAGTAAGGGCTGAACTTGATTTGTAATAAATAAAAGGTCTTTATATCACACCAAATCAGCACAAGTGAAATAATAAAAATATTTTAAATGAGAGTTTGAGTGATCAAATTAAATCTAGTTACTAATGTCAAAAATGAATGTTTGTAAATGTTTAAACTTACGACTAATAAAAGTGATCTACTCAAAAAGATACGCGATATAAAAATCGCTTGTATTTTTAAGCATAGGTATAATTTAGTCCTAATAGCGCCCAAATTGCCCAAGCTTGATCTCTTTAAGACTGCCAACATGATTAGTTGAGGCTACCGATATATTCCAGGACGTGTGCTAACTCTTTGCACTCGAGTTAAATTTTGGGAATCAAGTGAGAATTAAAACAAAACTTGCAAGATTAGCGTAAATGAATTGAACTTAACCATAAAAAATTAATTAGAATAGTAGACATTTATTTTAGTTACTGAAATTAATATCGAATAAATTATCGTCACAAGAAATCAGAAAAAGGAAGAAACACAATTTTTCTGCTTGAATACTCTGCATTGAATGTTATGTCACATAGGCAAACTAATATCATAATCATATAGTTGTTTATATTAAAAATAATAAAAAATCGATATAGACTACAAATAAATTAAATTTATATACAGTAAGCAATTTAAAAATGTTCAACCGCAGCATATAAATTCACTATGTAAAGTAATAAAACAATAAACAAAATTAGGCATATCTTTATCTCGTTAATTTTTTGCATGCGTTTTAATAAGGATTATGTCTAATCAAACCAACAATCGTGCTAGAAGTGATGTCTGGCAAATATACTTAAGTCCCCAGTCAAAAGTCTTTATGTGGACTTTTCAAATCTGTGTTTGAAAAAAAAAACATTATAGAAAGCATGTATGTTTTGCTCTATTTTTCACATCTTTATCGGTTTTACTTATTTTTGATATGATAAAAGAAAGATACCTGCCTCTCCGTATCATTTGAGAATCGAAACTAGGAATATGTACTATTGTAGCTTAAGTTATGACAATTTACTGCCGCACACATCGTTGATGCCATTTTGTTTTGATTCCGGATCATGGCGCTATGGTGGCGCTAGCAGCACAGAGCATATGCACAATGCAGTGAACCGTCTTATTATTTAAGGGTCTTTGGTTAGGATAAAAAGAACAGTTATTGACTTCAGCGAAAGATATTTAAATTCCAATTCTATGAACAGTAGCACGATTAGAAGACAAAATAAGGTAATGTGTATGATGAAAACAGCGCTGGGAGACTTTTCAAGTATTATGAATACTGAATGCCAATGTCAAGATGTTTTTTGCAAAATGTTTGAATAATAATTTATACTTTAGAAATGTTTAATATAACACCTAATTTTTGTACAGCTATGATAATTTAGCATTGACCAATTCATTTTACTCTATTGTTTTTCGTTTTGTCAAAAGGTTAAAGAATTTTATCTGTTAGTACATGTATTAATGATTGACGTGAAATTATGCTGCAACAGAAAATACACAAGTAGAATTTTTTTTAAAAATTCAAACGCAAACAATTATACCATTGTTCAGAATGTGTTGCGTCAACCTTGTTGTAAAAGGGAAACAATGTAAAATCATTTAGCATATCATGGCTAGTTGGCAGAGAAGGTTGCGTAAAATCTGGAACAGAAACTTTATATTTTTTAACCAGGAATATATCAAGGGCTAAATCAGAAGCATATTATGCTGACTTAAAAATAAGATTTGAATGAATTACATCGAAACTCTACTTTCGCGTAGCTACATTTAGAACTAAAGTAGTAGGATGCCATGAGACTAAAAACCTTAACAACTACAAAACCTGAAACAAAAATATTGTGTGAAGATTTTGGATATTTTTTGTAAAAATTCCTATTGCAGACAACTTCTATTCTATCGCCTACCCTCAGATTTAGAGACACTGTAAAATTTGTCAGGTTTTTAGGTTGTGGTTCTTTTCTAATATTGTGCTCTTCAATATCATTTTATTAGCCCAAGCTATCCGCATTTCTTAAATTCAACGATTTTTGGTCTTAACACTAAAACAGCTGTTTGCCTTATAATGCTTTTTTCTACCAAAGGAAAAAGATTGTTTGATATCATTCATGGCGGTTTCAATCAGACCCGATAAGCGCTTGTGCGTGCGATGTTGTTTTGTCTTACACAATTAGGCTTATTATGAGTGTTAAGATGTTTTTTTTGTAAACGCTTCATTCTGATATATTTTAAAGTGAATTTTTCATAGTAACTCAAGAAGTGTTGACTGTGTTTTTTTGTTTTTCAGTTCTCCTTAAAACATAAATATTTAATACCTATCTGGTTCTCAACCGTATGAGGTTAGGGAGAGATTATAAGAGTGCTTATTCTTAGCTCTAAAACAAATGAGCAAAGGAAGATGACTGGAAATTTATATATGATGGCTTAATAAAAAAAACAACAAAATCATCTGACAAGGAAACATCGCAATAGGTCAGACAGCACAATTAACACAAAATGCTATTAATTACTTTTTACAGTTTTTATAAATTAATTTATGCAGTGACGTTTTGTAACGTTTAATATTTGGTATAATTTTTGTTAATATCAGTTTATACACCAAAGTTGTTATGGGGCCTTCATTGGCTCGAATTCCTTCGACTCAGCAACAAACAAGAGCTTGACCTTTCACGAGATCCCAAACTTATTCATATGCTTCATATGTGAAGAAAGTGTACAACAAAAATAAAGAATTCAACCATGTTTCCCCATTCTAAATAAATAAATTAATAACGAAAGAAATGGAAATTGAGCACATAAATTAACATTAACCTATGTCAGTATAATGTACAATATATTATCAGATACAATCCATTCGGCTGACAGATACGAATTCTAGACCGACTAAAGACGACAGGTTTTCAAATCGCAAAAATTGACTATCTGTGATGCTGCTGCAAATGGCATTAACTGCATGAAATAACGGAAGATAACAAAAAACGAAACATAACTACAAATAAAAAGACAATGTAGCAGGCGATTGTTGGACTGAAAACCAAAAAATGAAGCATTTTTGTAATTATAATGCAAGACTTTTCTAAAAGGACAAAATATGGTGCATAGGGAAAGGAACAAAAACATATCTCGTTGTTTCGTTACGTAAATTTAAAGTTTTTACCAAAATGTATGTAGGCAGAGCACTGGTACCCGATCAGCGTAACATAATAGGATAAGAATATAATTTATGTCAATGAAAAGCGATAGTGATTTCGCTATTAAAATAACTTCAGAAAGTGTAGCTCAAGGTAATCTGAAATATAGGCCAGAATTTGATAACTAAGAATAGCTAATAGCTAAGAAACAGCTTGACTTTGTGTGAAAACTTTAAATGATTCAAAGAATGATTTAGAACTTGATGTTTAGGCTTAAAAATAGAAAGAGAGGGATTGGAGTTTACAAGTTGCAAAATACTTGAAGTGCTCTGCATATACTAAGAAATGTCTAACAACAGATTGCCATCGTCGATGATATTGTAAAATAAAGTTTCATGTAAACTTGAAATCTTGGCGGGTTCATATCTGGAAACTCACACCATTTCACAAATATTGGCTAACATTGCTGAAAGCATAAATTAATTATGACCTCAAACAATCAACTGTCAATGGCATTACTACTATTGTTGTTGAAACTGGATAACTGAATAGATTTTCTTCACTGAATATCTGAAGTTGATTGCAAAGTTTCACACATGCACACGCACACACGCCTACTTGCATCAACTTCAAATCTAATAATGAACTTAAACAATTATCCATCAACGGTGCTACTGTTCCTGTTGTTTAACTAAATAATTGGATATATCTACATATTCAGATATGTTTTGTGGTTGATTAATTCTTAAATAATTATTTTTGTAGATTAAACTGAGTTGATTGAAATATTTTCTTCTCTGAATATCTGCATTTCATTGCAAAGTTTCACACACACATGCACACAGGTGTACTTACATTAGATCAGCAGAAAATGACGTCAAGTATATGCAAAGACGAATAACAAACATTGCACAATTTATGTGTATTATATTAAAAACGGATAAAATGATTGACAACTACAAAATCTGAAACAAAAATCTTGTGTGAAGATTTCGGATATTTTTTTGTAAAACTTCCTATTGCAGACAACTTCTATTCTATCGCCTACGCTCAGATTTAGAGACACTGTAAAATTTGTCAGGTTTTTAGGTTGTGGTTCTTTTCTAATATTCTGCTCTTCAATATCGGTTTTATCCACATTTCTTAAATTCAACGATTTTTGGTCTTCACACTAAAACAGCTGTTTGCCTTTATAATGCTTATTTCTAACAAAGGAAAAAGATTGATATCATTCATGGCGGTTTCAATCAGACCTGATAAGAGCTTGTGCGATGTTCTTTTGTCTTACACAATTAGGCTTATTATGAGTGTTAAGATGTTTTTTTTTGTAAACGCTTAATTCTGCTATCCCTTGAAGTGAATGTTTCATAAAAAATCAAGAAGTGTTGACTGTGTTTTTTTTTGTTTCAAGTTCTCCTTAAAACATAAATATTTAATACCTATCTGGTTCTCAACCGTATGAGGTTAGGGAGAGAGTATAAGAGTGCTTATTCTGAGTTCTAAAACAAATGAACAAATGAGCAAAGGAAGATGACTGGAAATTTATGTATGATGGCGTAATAAAAAACAATAAATCTGATAAGGAAACATCGCAATAGGTCAGACAGCACAATTAACACAAAATGCTATAAATTACTTTTTACAGTTTTTTAAATTAATTTATGCAGTGACGTTTTGTAACGTTTAATATTTGGTATAATTTTTGTTAATATCAGTTTATACACCAAAGTTGTTATGGGGCCTTCATTGGCTCGAATTCCTTCGACTCAGCAACAAACAAGAGCTTGACCTTTCACGAGATCCCAAACTTATTCATATGCTTCATAAGTTAAGAAAGTGTACAGCAAAAATAAAGAATTCAACCATATTTCCCCATTCTAAATAAATAAATTAATAACGAAAGAAATGGAAATTGAGCACATAAATTAACATTAACCTATGTCAGTATAATGTACAATATATTATCAGATACAATCCATTCGGCTGACAGATACGAATTCTAGACCGACTAAAGACGACAGGTTTTCAAGTCGCAAAATTTGACTTTCTGTGATGCTGCTGCAAATGGCATTAACTGCATGAAATAACGGAAGATAATCAAAAAAATAAAAAACGAAACATAACTACAAATAAAAAGACAATGTAGCAGGCGATTGTTGGACTAAAAACAAAAAAATGAAGTATTTTTGTCATTATAAAGCAAGATTTTTCTAAAAGGACAATATGTGGTGCATAGGGAAAGGAACAAAAACATATCTCGTTGTTTCGTTACGTAAATTTAAAGTTTTTACCAAAATGTATGTAGACAGAGCACTGGTACCCGATCAGCGTAACATAATAGGATAAGAATATAATTTATGTCAATGAAAAGTGATAATGATTTCGCTATTAAAATAACTTCAAAAAGTGTAGCTCAAGGTAATCTGAAATATAGGCCAGAATTTGATAACTAAGAATAGCTAATAGCTAAGAAACAGCTTGACTTTGTGTGAAAACTTTAAATGATTCAAAGAATGATTTATAACTTGATGTTTAGGCTTAAAAATTACAAAGAGAGGGATTGGAGTTTACGAGATGCAAAATACTTGAAGTGCTCTGCATATACTAAGAAATGTCTAACAACAGATTACCATTGTCGATGTTATTGTAAAATAAAGTATCATGTAAACTTGAAATCTTAGCGGGTTCATGTCTGGAAACTCACACCATTTCACAAATATTGGCTAACATTGCTGAAAGCATAAATTAATTATGAACTCAAACAATCAACTGTCAATGGCATTACTACTATTGTTGTTGAAACTGGATAAGTGAATAGATTTTCTTCACTGAATATCTGTAGTTGATTGCAAAGTTTCACACATGCACACGCACACACGCCTACTTGCATCAACTTCAAATCTAATTATGAACTTAAACAATTATCCATCAACGGTGCTACTGTTCCTGTTGTTTAAACTAAATAAATGGATATATCTACATATTCAGATATGTTTTGTGGTTGATTAATTGTTAAATAATTATTTTTGTAGATTAAACTGAGTTGATTGAAATATTTTCTTCTCTAAATATCTGCATTCCATTGCAAAGTTTCACACACACATGCACACAGGTGTACTTACATTAGATCAGCAGAAAATGACGTCAAGTATATTCACCGACGAATAACAAACATTGCACAATTTATGTGTATTATATTTAAAACGGATAAAATGATTGACAACTACAAAACCTGAAACAAAAATCTTGTGTGAAGATTTCGGATATTTTTTGTAAAACTTCCTATTGCAGACAACTTCTATTCTATCGCCTACGCTCAGATTTAGAGACACTGTAAAATTTGTCAGGTTTTTAGGTTGTGGTTCTTTTCTAATATTCTGCTCTTCAATATCGGTTTTATCCACATTTCTTAAATTCAACGATTTTTGGTCTTCACACTAAAACAGCTGTTTGCCTTTATAATGCTTATTTCTAACAAAGGAAAAAGATTGATATCATTCATGGCGGTTTCAATCAGACCTGATAAGAGCTTGTGCGATGTTCTTTTGTCTTACACAATTAGGCTTATTATGAGTGTTAAGATGTTTTTTTTTGTAAACGCTTAATTCTGCTATCCCTTGAAGTGAATGTTTCATAAAAAATCAAGAAGTGTTGACTGTGTTTTTTTTTGTTTTAGGTTCTCCTTAAAACATAAATATTTAATACCTATATGGTTTTCAACCGTATGAGGTTAGGGAGAGATTATAAGAGTGCTTATTCTTAGCTCTAAAACAAATGAGCAAAGGAAGATGATTGGAAATTTATATATGATGGCTTAATAAAAAAAACAACAAAATCATCTGATAAGGAAACATTGCAATAGGTCAGACAGCACAATTAACACAAAATGCTATAAATTACTTTTTACAGTTTTTATAAATTAATTTATACAGTGACGTTTTGTAACGTTTAATAGTCGGTATAATTTTTGTTAATATCAGTTTATACACCAAAGTTATTATGGGGCCTTCATTGGCTCGAATTCCTTCGACTCAGCAACAAAGAAGAGCTTGACCCTTCACGAGATTCCAAACTTATTCATATCCTTCATATGTTAAGAAAGCGTACAACAAAAGGAAAAAATTCGACCATATTTCCCTATTCTAAATAAATAAATTAATAACGAAAGAAATGGAAATTGAGCACATAAATTAACACTAACTTATGTCAGTGTAATGTACAATATATTATCAGATACAATCCATTCGGCTGATAGATACGAATTCCAGATCGACTAAAGACGACAGGTTTTCATGTCGCAAAACTTGACTTTCTGTGATGCTGCTGCAAATGGCTTTAATTGCATGAAATAATGGAAGATAATAAAAAAAAACGAAAGATAACTACAAATAAAAAGACAATGCAGCAGGCGATTGTTGGACTAAAAACCAAAAATGAAGTATTTTTGTAATTAAAAAGAAAGATTTTTCTAAAATGACAAAATATGGTGCATAGGGAAAGGAACCAAAACATATCTCGTTGTTTCGTTACGTAAATTTAAAGTTTTTACCAAAATGTATGTAGACAGAGCACTGGTACCCGATCAGCGTAACATAATAAGATAAGAATATAATTTATGTCAATAAAAAGTGATAATGATTTCGCTATTAAAATAACTTCAGAAAGTGTAGCTCAAGGTAATCTGAAACAAAGGTCAGAATTTGATAACTAAGAATAGCGAATAGCTAAGAAACAGCTTGACTTTGTGTGAAAACTTTAAATGAATCAAAGAATGATTTAGAACTTGATGTTTAGGCTTAAAAAATACAAAGAGAGTGATTGGAGTTTACGAGATGCATAATACATGAAGTGCTCTGCATATACTAAGAAATGTCTAACAACAGATTACCATTGTCGATGTTATTGTAAAATAAAGTTTCATGTAAACTTGAAATCTTAGCGGGTTCATGTCTGGAAACTCACACCATTTCACATAGATATTGGCTAACATTGCTGAAAGAATAAATTAATTATGAACTCAAACAATCAACCGTCAATGGCATTACTACTATTGTTGTTGAAACTGGATAACTGGATAGATTTTCTTCACTAAATATCTGTAGTTGATTGCAAAGTTTCACACATGCACACGGACACTCGCTTACTTGCATCAACTTCAAATCTAATTATGAACTTAAACAATTATCCATCAACGGTGCTACTGTTCCTGTTGTTTAAACTAAATAAATGGATATATCTACATATTCAGATATGTTTTGTGGTTGATTAATTGTTAAATAATTATTTTTGTAGAGTAAGCTGAGTTGATTGAAATATTTTCTTCTCTATATATCTGCATTCCATTGCAAAGTTTCACACACACATGCACACAGATGTACTTACATTAGATCAGCAGAAAATGACGTAACGTATATGCACCGACGAATAACGAACAATGCACAATTTATGTAGGTAACTTTTAATCAATACGGAATCATGATATTATACTTGATTTTAAAATAGATACAGTTGGAAATCGGAAACCGACACATATATGCTGGTCCGTTGGAAATGATCGAATCTGAACTGATTTAGACCTAATAGATATACCTCATAGGCCTTACATATACCTTACCGAAAAAGAACAATCTGCTGAGCCGTTAGAATTGGTCGAATCTGAGCTGATTTTTTATCCTTTAGACCTAATAGATATACCTTATTGGTCTCACATATACCTTACCGAAAAATGTATATGTTTGCTTGATGCATGTGGGTCATTTTGCTATACAAAGGAAGTCTAGTTTATAATTAAGATTGTGAATCTTACATAAACTTTCATTTCATTCATTTCAATATCTCAGTTTAGGATTTGTCTAACTACTCTTGATTCCATGCACTCTTAGGATTGTACAAAGTCCTCGATGTGTTTCATCAATTAAGGCTGAAAGTAAAACAACAAACTCTCATAGCGATGTTTTTGTGTTATGACGTGTATGTGTATCGACAATATTAATAATAAATATTAATAACTAGAATATTTTGACAGTGATAATGATTAATTAATAATGTCAATTAATTTAGATACTAATGATGGCGTTTATTACCTAAATGAATTTGTACTTTTATTATCTTAATTAATGCGTTTAATTCGTTTAATCTAAAAGCTAAAGCATGTATATGATTAGGGATAAGGATATAACTAGAACCAAAACTTTAAAAAATGTGAGTAGGCGACCATTGATTTGCTTAAAGGAATCAATATGAAATAATTATGCATGAAAAGAAATGCATGACAGTAAAATTAATCATACTAAAATAATAAGCATCAAATTTATAAAGAAAATGGATAATGACAGCCCTACTTGTCCTCCAGTTAGGATTTAATTAGAACTTTAGAGTGAGACGTTAAGAAAAGATTCACTCGAGCTACGAAGTTTGGCAACTGCAAAAATATTCCTCCCTTTCTGTTCTGTTCTAATAGTTCGGTGATCAGTATCTGTGTCGCTAACTGAAACTATCCAAAATTGTTGAAAGAAAAAGTGTTGCTTTCTACTTACGTTCATAAATCTCAATAGAAGCCTGTGCAACAGTGTATAGCAGAAGTATTAGAATAGCTTTAATCACGATTCGGAAACTTGCAATGCTAGTTCAAGCGATCTGTACTTTGGCATAAAACTTAATCAGAATAATGACTTACAAAATATTGAAACGTTACTTTTGCAATTATCAAAAAATGACAAACAATAAATTGTTCTCACAAAGAATCAGGAAGCGAAGAACCACAATTTCTCTGTTTAAATAATCTCCACTGAATTTTATATCATGCAAGTAAACTTTTAACATTGGTTTTAGTATTATATAATTTTAAGTAAACATCATCAAACACGCGAATATTTATTTTGTACCTGACACCCCTTTGTTTCTGGCGTTTCCCATTTGTCATATGCAATTCTGCCGCTCCTGTCAATAGTTATCAATTTTTACACTATGTTTGTTTGACATTAGTTAATATATAAAGAATGCCACCTGTTTATCCCACTTTGACATCATGGTTTGAACTATCTCATATGAATATACATCTATTAAGTAAGATAATCTCACAGCACATCTACAAAAAACAAAGGAAGAAAATCGTTAAAATATACACTGCAGTGCAGGTACATTTAGGTTTGATAAGCGTGTTTATGGGCAAGTCTGTTTGTTCTGTGCACAATAAGATAACCTTTAACTGAGTGGCGTTATAAAGATCATACTGGGTGTTCCTTTAGTACTGATTAAAATAAAGATAGCACCGTTTTAATTGTCTATCTGAGTATCAATTTATCTCAGGTCAAATCAAACGGCACTTTGGTGCTAGATTTTTAAAGTTTACATCTGAAATAAATTTATTTGTCATCAAAATTTGAAGAAAAATAGTTCATCATTTTAAAAGCAAGTGCAATTGATATCATCGTTTTAATCTGCCTTATTATAAATTCTGGATACAACATTGATTTTAATTATGTTAGTGATTTTGTATTATTGTGAACATTTTAAAAGGCAGTTATATAGGAGTTGTTATACACATTATCACATATAAGGACAACTATACAGCAGGCATATGGTTTTCTTTTATTATTAAATATGGATATTTTAATAACATTTAAAATATTAACACATCGACACTCAATTATGAAAATATAATGTATTCATCTGGTGGTGATTGATGATAGTGAATAAATGTTGTCTTAACTATTACAAAATAAAAAGGATGAGATTTTCAGTTTGACAGTTTGAAATTGTTGGTGATAGAAACATTCAAACAGCTTTAGAAAACTAGAAATATTTTTCAAGAGTTTTTGAATTAATTTAGCATATATAAGCCAATAATGTACAAGACTTAATAATTAATTATCAATACTTACAGCAAAATATTAGGTTAAGAAGATAAAAAGCCCATGCTTAATCTTATGCTAATAATGGTGTGGTGATAACGCGCAATTCCTCGCAATGTTTTCTTTTTGTGATGTTATCTTCAGACATGATATTAACTGTTAGGTGTTTTGATGTTTAGGAATAAAATTTCATGTACTGCTGACGCAATCAGTAATTCACAATACACACCCAAACGGACAACTTAGGACTCAAGAATGAAATTCAAATCGTATGAGCAGTTAAGTACGATTAGGATTGCTATTATAGTATAAAGTAATGTTACATGTTGTATGTTGGAAACAGCGTAGAAAGGGAGCGTGGCATGAGAAGTTTTCAAGGATACTATAGGTATTGAATGCAACTGAGATTATAATTTTTTAGAATGTCTGCATAGTAATTTATATTTTAAAAATATTTAACACAACACCTAAATAACTTTTATTATGATAATATATCAATGACTAAATTCCTCTTACTTGTTAGATTTGCTTTAGTTATCTAAACCTTTATCTGTAGTACACCTCAAGCAACGCACTTTTATAAAATATATCAGTAAACTATCAACGGAATTTATGAAAATTTTCTGAGTGTGTGACAGCAACCATTTTCTTGTTTAAAGGAAAAAGTGTAAAACTATAATGCATATAATGAGGTAGTGGATAGAGTTGTGGAGACCTGAGAGTTTTATTAATGTACAGTGATGTAAAATGTGGAACATATGTTTTACATAAACAGAGTAAAATTATACAGGCAGAATGATAAGCACATTTTACTGATTAAAATAGAGAGACTAGAATCCTGTATCAGTTCTGCTTGTTCGCAGCTGCATTTTTGATTTCAATGTAGTTGAACCAGTGCAAAGCTGTATCGAGGACTTGAGTGGAAGTATAGTTTTATTATCTTCTTATTTCAGTTACTGAAATTGGTAAGAAATAGATTATTGTCACAAGAAACAGAAACAAGCGCAGAACAACCATTTCTCCTTTTGGATGTTAATTTTTCACACTGAAGGTAAATTTTTCAAGAATTAGTGGTGCTATAAAAAAAAAAGTATTTTTCAGATATAGTAAATAACAGGTATGTCTATATACAGGCTAGAGTGCATATAAACAGGGACCATGTGTTATATACACGCCAGAATTGAACCGGTCACATCCCGTATTACATTCTACATTTGGAACAACTTCAGATGGTTGAAAGATTGAAGATTGTTAATAATTACGATAGACTAAACATCGTGTTGAACTTTTTTCTCCTGTAGTTACTTGCTCCAAAATCTCTTTTGAACACTGCAATTTTTATTTAGCAATAGCCCTGCAGAAGCATTATCTGGTTTATATGTGTGGTTAGTTTATAGGTGTGGCTGGTGTGCCTCCATAAAATTTCTAGTAAACGGTGCACTATCAATTGCAAAATATAACCTCTCATATACAAGCGAAATTCTCACAAATTTTAAGCAGTAATTCATTAGAAACCGTGTACAAAAGCATCAGTATGTTCAAAATGGTGGTTGGCGTGTATATAAATCGAATTCAGGGCATATGTACACGCCGAGCAAGTGTATTAGGCGTTGTTTGTTTTTATATAAGCATCGACATGTATATATGTTTTGCTCTCACCTTATATATATATATATGTTTTTTGTTTTGTTTTCGTCTATTAATGTACTGTTTTGTTTTAATCAAACTAACTTACAAATTGAAATGAAATTATTACAACAAAACATTCATCAAGAATTCGTCAATCGCAATATAAAAAAGTAATATAAGTCCACAACAGCACATTTTAAATGACATTAAACGTGCTTTTACCATATTCAATTTTTGGATGCGCTTTTAAAATTTTAATTTTATAATTTGAACTGTAATATGTTTAAGATATCAACTAAATCAGTCACATTTTTGTCTCTATTGCAGCAAAATGGTTATACCATTTGTACAATTAGAAGCACCAGTAACTATTGAAAAAGTACAATTGTCAGGTAAAATAAAATTTTTGAAAATATTAATTTTTAATACAAATTATTTGATAGCTAAATTTTGTTAAATCAAGAATAAAATTTTTGAAAATATTAATTTTTTATACAAATTATTTAATAGCAAAATTATGTTAAATCAAGAAGTAAGACATTAACTAAAATATTCTTTTTCTTTTACATCCAATTAGGAAAGTTTACGTATGTACTTATTTGGAATTTATTTTCAGATATCAATCAACCTTCTACTGCACTGGGCGACCGAAATACCAGTTATCTTTACGATGTATCAGAATATGTTATTCATTTCTCTACGGAACTGAACGTACCGATGGTCAATTATTTTTTCGATAGATCAGAATTTGTTAGCCAACCGTCTCTAAATGGAACGAACCAATTATGAACAGTTCATACGACACATTTGAACTTATCATTCAACCTTCTACGAAGTTAGACGAGCCAAATGTCCATCGTCTCTAAGATAAATCAGAATTTGGAGATCATCCTTCTTTTTAATTTTCGAGCCAGAGTATTTTTAGGACGCGCTACTGTGAAGCACAAGCCTCGAAGCTAGCAAATTATTTAGGACATTTATTTACTATTTAGAACTACTGTCAGCCTTACCAGTTTGAACACTTATTGATAAAAATACGGATTATTTCTACGTTTCAAAATTATGTGAAGACATTTCAGCTGGCAGTCTAAATGCTTTTTGCATACACTGATTGTATTATTTGGCAAAACCCGCACCAAACGTTATCTTAAATCCCTTAACGCAGCTTGATATTGATATTGATTTCAATTGCACAATATATTAGGACTATTTGGATTTTGATGCTGTGTGTTTAAGTGTAAGCTTATGTGCGTATGTTAATAGCGATGTTCTGCGTTTAAAAACCATTTGGCTGTAATGTACATACCCTCACTTGATTTCTTATTCGTTTACATTCGAAATAATATTGGCTTCTGGTGGTCAGGAGCAATGCACAAGAAATTGGTGCACAGTAGAATCACGGCATCGAACTACTCCGTAAATGGAAATACAGTAAAATAGCATTTGTGTTAAAACCAAGACAGGTTATCAAAAAGAGCTTTATGATTTATCTGCTTGTCTTTCATGTTGTAGTATCGGTGGGTGAGGGGGGTTTTGATTTAAAAGTATTTATTTTTAACCTTTTTTCCTTCTGCGCACGAGATATAATTAAATTAATAATTAATTGGTTTATCCATGCAATTTTAGCGTAAGATGCATCTTAATCAAGGCAAAAGAAGGGACTGCAGTTGCAGTTGAGATTAAATATGTTCAATTTATGTGATTCATCACACAGAAAAAATTACATATTGTTTTGTAAACGCTTTCATCTGCATTCCTAGAAGTGAAGTTAAAATAAATGAGTATTAAATTTATAACATTTACATTGTTGTGGAACCTTCTTTTTTTCGGAATCCTCCGGCTCAGGACCATAATCGCAGCTTGAGCTTTCTCTGCTAGACCGTTTACGAGAACCCAAACTTGTCCATAGCCCGTCATGTTGGGCGCTCCCAGTATTTATAGAAATCGATCAATTTAGTTTTCCCAAAATATTTATCTATCACAAAGAAAACACCAGATGTGCCAGTAAAATGTACAGTTGTGATATTTGTTCATTTGCAGTTCATCTAGTTGGTGTGCTCGAACATGAGGTTCATGGAGGGCCATAGCGATATTTACATTTAATAAATCGCACGATTCGACAAAGTGTTTCCGCATGATCTTTTCTCTCTGTATTTAGGCCACTCGAACTCCTCTGAGAACAGAAAATTGATCCATCTGTAACAATAATGCTACAATTTGACGTGTAATGTGTATAACGCTATTAGGATTCAAACAGTTTGATTTTTCAGCAACTGCAGGTTGACGACAAGAGAGGAATGAGAGGGGGAGAGATTTTTCTTCTGCAGGAGCCTGAATTCTTTGCGCTCCGATTATGGCGTCTGTATTAGTCGATTTCCCTGTCGATTTCGCCAATTTATTTTCCGTTGCATTGAAGATATTAATTGAGTGTTGGAAAAAGTTGGGTTTTCGACAACAAAATGGAAAGGCCACAAATAAAAATCATTTATATATAACCAATGATAAAGACGGATGTTGAAGAGTCGGTTTTATATTGCGTGTTGGACATGGTTAACATGGGATCGGCTTTTCATAGACGTCAGAATGTTCACTAGGATAAAGCAAGTAAAAAGCTCAGATTACGAAGATTTTTTTTTTTTGCAGCTGGCAATTTTCTCATTATTCTTTGTTAAAATAGTTAAATACTTGCAAAATTCTAAGTCTAACCATCGGTTTACTACATTGTGAATCAAGTGCCATTCCTGTGTCTGCTGCGTTGACGTGATACTCAACTTCACGATGCCCTATTATAAGTTACTATGTTGCATGTAGGTCAATGATAATGCATTTTCGCTGTGCAGCAACAATACAAATCAATACACAAAATCAAAGGCAACAGTATAATAAGTCAGTAACATTTGTTGTGACAGAATTAATATCATAGCGAGACATTGTAGAAAGGAGTTTTTGACATGAAAACTATAATGTTATCTGCTTTACAACAAAATTAATAGCTCAACGTCTTGTGGACGCTGTGATGTGACATTAGTCCTAGCCTAAATGCACACAACTTCACTCATGGATGGAACTTGTAGCCATTGCTCACACATACCAGATTTTTTTCTTCTTTTAAAGATTCAGATCGTGAAAACAAAAATAAAATAGTATATATGTACTGTATATAATAAGACAATATTTTAGTGACGTGTACGGAATTATAGCAGTTCGATAGGACTTTGCATTTGATCTTCTGCTGAATGGGGAGCTAGTGTAGTTCTTCGAGAGTGTCTGATACATGGTCGAACTTACTTCTACCACTTGTAAAGGAAGCATATTTTGCAAACTTAGTTGTGTGATCTGTTAATCTTAATTCACTATCCATATTAACACCCAGCAGCTTAGCTTTAGGGGAGCATTTAACCCTTGTTCCATCAATTTCTATGTGCTCAACTGGTATTCTGTTTGAGTTTTCCAAAGCTCAGAAATTTATTTTTTTGGGGATTAAGATTCAAGTTATTTTAGTTCACCCAATCATTGCTCCTAGAAACACATTTCGCCATGTGACGCCAACTTCATTACTAAAATCCGAATTTATACTGATTGGTTTTGTTATAAAGTCATTGACAACAGAATAAACTTTATATTGGTTGTAATAGATATATTAAAATAGACATCTAACTACATCGATTACACAAAAACTGTGATTTTTCATAGGAGAGGATGTGGTTTGATGTTCTAGGAATTGGCTAGTCACTCTGAATTTCTAAGAACTTGAAAATTACTCATAATTTTGAATAATCTCATACACTGTATAACACTTCATCAGCATATTGTTACCAGTACATCCATGATAGAGGAAGCACAGTACAACTGGAATAAGGTGACCTATGATAAGAGTATAATCATTATAGAACCTTGCCCCGAGCAAGCTCCCTTGTGGGACGGATCTTTCGAGCTCATTGATCTTCGAGTACACACTTTCAACGGGCACCTGAAATGAGCGATCTCTCAAATTTAATCGTAACCGTTCGAGGGCAAGATCCGAGATACTATGTGACCCATGCAGACGCTCGAGTAGAATTTTATGATTCACCGTATCGAAAGGGGATGAAAGGACTAGCAGTGTAAATACCACAACTTGGTTGCTGTCTAGGCTTTGAAGTAAATCGTTGAATATGCGATTCATGGCAGTTTCTATACCATGGTGGTCATTGTAAGCCGACTGGAATTTTTCAGGGAGACTAGAGGAATGTTCTTTGAGCTGAATATTCACGACCTTTTCCAATAATTTACAATAGACAAGTTGACAATTTTGCAATCACAGGAGCTAACTTCCGATGAACAAGCCTTCATCAATGGCGTTGGTAAGGGATCTAGTTAATAGAATATTGGTGTAGACTGCAGAATTAGTTTTTCTATTTCCCTTATATCTAAAAGTCTGAATTGTTAAAACTTGTTAAATCCAATCCTTGTATGTCGGAATCACATACCTTCTCGTGAGATTTTGGAAATTTTGTATGAATTTTGTCAGTTTCGTATGGAAATAATCAGTTAACTTTTTATCTAAGTAATCTGATTATTCTGTCAGCTGATTGTGTTTCTCGATTCCTGATATTATATATCTAAATATTTTTTTAAATCGCCGATGGTTTCTTTAGCTGTGTTTTTAGATTTTCTGATTTGATTCTATCCACATTTTGTTCAAATTTGGATTTACTGTTCTAAACATCTTATCGGAAAATGGTTTCTATTTTCTATTCGCAGAACTTACATTCTGCATTTCAAAGTTACAACCATATGCCCAAATGATTGAAATTTTGAGTTGTGATATACTTTGATCTAGCATCACTTTGACGGAGAAGTGCTAACCCTCCACCCCTCGTCTTCCTTTCCAATCTGAACGAACAAGTACATGTCTCATATTTCTCTTACTTTGTATTCATCTACGTCTTTTTAGCCATGTTGCTGTAAAGGCAATTAAATCTAAATCTAAATCATAAATTTTATTTTGATCAAGTTTAGCCTTGAGGGATAACGTATTAAGTAATCCGAAGTGTAATTTTGTGTTCAAACAATTTCATTTGTGTCGATTTGGGCAAATATTTCTTGAAAAATATGTCATTTTTTACATTTATCCATTTTTATGTTTATTGATGTTGTTCTTCTATAGAATTAGTTACATGTATTGGCGAAAAAATGTCAAATTTGAATGACTTATACCCGTTTCCCTTGAATGTGAAAATTCTAAAACAATGAGACGATCACTTATGGTGACAGTATTTAGCTGTAATGCACATGATCTTGACCCGCGGACATAGAAAATGTACCTGCATCGACCGATTTGTTGCTATCGTAGACCAGATCTTGACCCATTGACATTAACAATCCAAAGCACATGCTTTTGAAAATCGTCCCAAACATATTAATCGCAATCTCCTATGAACGCACCAATAATTATGCAGTATTGGCTACTAAACAATCCTTCAAATTTAGATATCTTTCACAATAAGACACCATTCTCTATTTTAATGTTTTGCAATTTAATCGACAACAAAGGTTAACTAAGCAAAGTAACTTAACATAAATAGGTTATAATATAGGAAAAACACACATTTGGCATTTTAGATGATTTGAAACATGCAAATAATTATTACACCTTATTTACTTAAGGTTTATTGCTACTTTGATGACTTTTGGCGTTTTGTTGACCTTTTACTATATCTACGTAACTCTCTTTCTCTCTCTCTCTTTCTCCTCTCTCTCTCTATCTCTCTCTCTCTCTCTCTCTCTCTCTCTCTCTCTCTCTCTCTCTCTTTCTCTCTCTCTCTATCCATCTGTCTATCTCAAGTACTCGACAGAAAATTACGTAATTGTCATGCGTAGAATTATTAGACAGTCTATGCTATATGGTGACTTGAAAACTGACTATTTATAAAAGCTACGACCACATCGTTAACAACAACTGCAATGTTAGCAGGTGAAGCAGCTCTTCTGAGTGAGTAATTCTTGATCGTTACTTTTTATCATTAAAAATATTATTTTCGATCTTAAAAATATTTATCTAGCCACAATTTTATATATGACATGGATCAATAGGGCCAACATCGGCTTAAAAAATTTTCCAAGTGGATTATCCTACAAGTCTAAAGTAGAGTCGTTTTCACATTAAAAAAAGTCATAATGTATTTTGTTAACTGGAGCAATATTCTACATAAAAATGTGTTAACAACAGAGAAACTACAACTTTTCTACTACAGTATCTGTAAATTTACCGTTGCCAGTCCGAATAGGTCATGTTTTTACAGAAAGAGCATTCGTACTTCTTGCTAGAAAGAAGCATAACTACATCAGCTGTGTTTCCAGTAGTTTGTACAACCTCGAATGAAGATGATGGAATCGATAGTCAATATTTTTGTGGAATTTCAAATTAACGAATTTCAAGTAACACTCATGACGTGAAACTGTGAACTATGGTATTAAATATTTATTTGCAGATCTGTATGATACTTCTTTGTCGAATTGGACTAGGTTAATTTTGTCTGGTTTATTTCTATTGGCTGTTTTAAGTCGCGACGACGAAAATAGAATGTTATTGGACCTTCATTGTTTGCTGTATTCGCATTATCGTTTTTCGTGATCAGCCTTGGTTAATTTTCTAGCTTATCTAATTATCTAACTAAGAAGCGACGGCCGAGCTCTGAGAACCTATTCATGTTAACATAATGTTGCGTTGTGAAATAAATACACCAAAACATAAAACGTGAAATTTCTTCTACTTCAGACGCAGTTTCAGAATTATTTAGATCTAATCAATACATAGCAATATGGTATATTTGAGTGAAATGACATTATACTTCTAATATTTTTCATGAGAATAAATAATGCAAACACTACACTAAAAAAATGCGACACAACGAAATAAATGAAAACACAACGGACACATGTCACAGCGTGTACTTTAGCGGACGGACGAACGGGGACTTTGTTTATTCAAGATATACATTCGAGTAATTTCCGAATAACATTTCATCGGTTTACAACACACATTGAACGTTCTTTTAGATTAAACCAACAAGTGAATTCAATAGCTATAGCATTTCCAGTTCTTTCAGTATGCCGACATGCGCATAGCATCTGTTTTAATGAAATGATCTAACGCATTATATGAATACTAACCGACGTTGGACCTTTTATGTCTCTACGCGCCCCTTTAATTTGCCGTAAGGTCACTTCATTCCTGTAAAGATTAATATTGAACTTAAAACTGGAACACTATGATGTTTGAATTTTATCATTCGAACACACTTTACTACCGGGCTCAAATAGCTTGAAATCTTCTATTTTAGACACAAACATTTATAAAATCAGCTTAATATCAACTTTAAATTTTACATGGAATCTAATAGATTCTACTCGCAAACTGATATAACTACATTTAATTTTGGCACATATAAAACTTTATAGAATTTATTTTCAATAAATAAATAAACAAAAGCTTATCATTCATAGCTTAAACGACGTTAATTTTTTATCCATTTCACAAAATTTAAAATTTGTTTCATTTACTATACATGCTTTCACCGCATGTTCTTTGTGCGTTCTGAAGTTATATGAAAGTGAAATGCACTCCAAAGGTATTTTTGTGGAAGTCTAGAAACACGTGTCCGTCACGCAGACTGAACACTCCTAATTTGGACAAATTTGATATTACGTGACAATATTAAAACAACTACACCAACTAGCGGGGGAATGAAGAATTAGAAAAATTTCGCGGGAACAAACTAGATCGCATTCCTTTTTAACGACTACAATCTTAAGAAGTAAAATGAAATGCTGCCCTGCGGGTACGTAATAAAAGGAGACAAACCTCTTATGGTTGTGTGTTCAGTTATTATAACACGATTATTGTACGTTAACAAAATATGCTCAACAACGAAATAAACGCTCGGTGTGTTTTGCCATTTACTTTTTCATTTCATGGCATTTTAAGACATGATTTTCGCTGACACCAATGTTCTTCGCTACCCTTTATTTCTTTAATAAAATCACGTTAATTGATCTATTACCTTGTTCTAGTCAATCACACGGAGATTGAGCTTTTTTTGTTGAGCACAATGAACAACAAATTTGACATGAAGTTAAATGCTCAGCAAAGGTTAAGGTTTTGCTGGATAAAACACCTTACAATATTGAAATTAAGTTTATTAATTACGATACCGCGGGCTGTCAGAAATTGATTAAAAACGTGTGGTTGGACCATCGGAGAGATGGATGATACAAATTAATGCAGATGGTGCTGTTTTATCTGATGAACGCATACACAGTTGGCATCGGCCTAGTAAATGCTTTAGAGATAATGGCGTGCATCGATAGCGATCGATTTGGAGGCCAAAGCATCATGTGGGACGTAATTCCTTTATATTACGAACTGAGCTTCGTTTCATCAACGGAAATCTAACAGCCCAACAGTAATAAAAGCAATCCTTAAACCATGTGGGTTTTTCCACAAAATAACCCATTTTTTTTGCAGCAGCAAAAACATGTAATTGATATTTTACCATGGCTTGCAATTTTTCCTGATCTGCCATCTATAGAACACGTTTGAGATGATTTGGGTTCGGAGCCCCACGAAGACCTATGTCTCCCTCACCACCCACTCAATTTACATTTCCATGACTACGCCAAGCGCTCCTGGAGCACATTCAGTAATTGGTTACTTAAATTAATCACAACCTAGTTAAACTATACTGAGGGACAAAAGAAAGTAAACCACTGAAAACTAGTAGTTTTATGTAAACTATACAGATGTTTAGCCAAGAATTTACACACAGATTCTACTCTTATTTTGCACATCCAGACTTTGTTCTCTAGCATGCTTTTCCAGGTGTTTATTTTGGTTTTGCATATTAATCCGTCTGAGTTGTAATCCTTTGATCATTTAAACATTTTGTAATCCCACATGTATAGCCGAAGCTTAGCTTCATCTGTTGACATTGCGATAGCTTTAAAACAAGTGAATATTGAGATGCTGCAGCTCGCAAAAAATTGTCACGACCAAGGGATCGGCGTATTAGAGGCTGGGATTTCAATAGGCGAAGACATTTTGGGTGTTTGCAAAAGTAAAGAGTGCAAACTGAAAGGCGGTATCTGAATGCAGAGAGCACAGCGGATAGACCCAGAAGAGGCCACCGGCACGTCAGGACCGTTGTTTTCGTTAAGGTCACCTCTGTGATCGCTTTCTGACCGTCACACCTAGGTGCACCATTTCTTTAGATTTTTAAATAGACTTTATTTCAGATTATTTCAGTCCATATTTTGTTTAAAGAGTACATTTTCAAGTTAAATGCAAACCAAAAAAACAAGGAAACGTTATAAACATATCGGTAAAAAGCTAAGTACATAATGAAGATAAATATAAGATTGTATAACAATGGTAACATTAACCATAGTATCTATGCTCAAGTTGTTGTCATGTTTCATTTGGGTAGTACATATAATGTTTCGTTCCAGTGTCTAAACATCGCTTGTAAAATGACATTATCAGAACTTATAATACGTTTCAATAGCTTTATATGTATTAATTCTACGCTATGCTATCTCAGTACTGATACTGCACCTCTTATTTAACATGAACAAAAAGCAAAATACATTATTGCATACAACTTAAAATTTTTCTGTTACGTTTTCACTGTAACAACACTATAACTCGGACATATAGGCGTTTGATATGTAAGTTTTGAACAAGGTAAATTTCGCTCCCCTTTTACAATGCAAGAATTTATTTTTCAGCATATTCCCCTGTGCATGTATTTGTATCATTTGCTTTTTTCTGTCTCCGTCGTCTTTGAATGTTTCATTTATGATATGCCGTAAATAAGATATTTTATTACAATATTGTAATGGCTTGCCATTCACTGTTATAGCATTGTACATATATGCTTTGTCTTTTTTGGTACGTAATATCATAAACTTTGTTTTGTTTTCTTTAAGTAAAATATCAAGCTGTTTACCATATCGTGACAGAGGTTTAGCACCCTTTGTAATCCCTTTAGGGTTAGTGCTATTAAAACAATATCATCAGCGTAAATCAAACGATTGATCAAATAACTGCCAAACATACATCATATATAAAGTTTATCTAAATATTAAATAAAAGTTGGTGACAAAATCCCGCTCTGTCTTACTCAGTTATTTACTTTGAAACATTCTGAAAACACATCGCACCATTTGACAATCATTGATTATATAATATACGTAGAATGCATTGTGGAATCCAGCGTTGTTCTAGCACCTCGAACAGTTTATTGTAATTAATATGATCAAATGCCTTGCTAGCATCTAAAACATACATAAAGACTTAAACCCTGTGTATTATATGAACGTACAGTTTCTTTGAATATCAAATTGCATAAATCTGCACCATGTTTTTTGGAAATTAAATCGGTTTGGTGTGGTTGAAAGAAAATCTTTAATAATATTGAGAATACATTTTTTCTAAACACTTTCGATATTGCAGTAGCAATTGTGATTGCTATAGATCGGGAGATTACGCTTACTACCATTTTTTTTAATTAACGGTGCTATTACAGCGCTCATAAACTTATCAGGTAAATATCCATGTGTTAACATAGCATTAAAACACATTGATATCATAACAGCTGGTTGCTATCAGTATTTTGAAGGTGTTCAAAGGAGATTCCATACCTGTCAGCAGATTTTCGTGAACCAATAGCGTCTATAACATCTTTACAATATATGTATTTCATATTATCTTTGTGACTGATTCCATGCCTATTAATATTGAAACTGCGCCCTAGAACACTATTAAAGATTTGCAATAGTGGTCTTATTCTCCAAATTTTAACATGTAAGAATTATTTGATTTAGATGGATTGGCCTCAATTTTGCCAAGACAACTTAAGTAATCGTTTTCTTTTTAGGTGGATTCGTATGGTAAACAGACATTTAATATGACGGATTTTTTACCCACCAGTTGAATTGATATGTAGGCCATAGGCTCAAGTGCTGTTAAAGTCTATGCAAGATACATTACATTACATTACGTGACACACGCAAGATGAAGAGATGCCAAGGGCGCCTAGTCACTGCGGCCATTGCTTCGTCGTCCTGAACCAATGACGCTGTTTCTTCTCGAATCTCCGTATGAGATTCATAACAACTCATATCTTCACAACTACGAAGCTCTACTGTCGTTTTTCGCTCATGGCAAATGCAACATTCAGGAAATCTGGTGTTAACACTAGCCCTTTGATCGACAGTCACTTGCACTTTAAGTTCATCTTCATTCCCTATGAGGGGCTGTTGCCTAATTTTTATCCTGGATTTGTTGTCTTGAGTTTCGACACGCCCCTTATGAATATAAAATGATTTGTCCTTGATAAGATTTCAGCTAATGTTTGTAAACACAACGAGCGATAAAATAAGATTATTGGTAACGATGTCCTTGGTAAAAGCATAAGTTTTTTCTGGCTTTTTAAACTGCTGGTACTAGCTTTCCTCGGTTTATCAATATATTAAAATGTATTAAACATAAATCCTGGAGTTAGACAAAAACATGTCAAACAATTAATATGACGACATAGTTATAGAATAATTGCGAAAACGATCATTAGACGATTGCGTGAAAAAGGATTGCACATTGGAATTATGCTGAATTGGCTCCGTAAGCAGGATTATTTGCAAGGTATCAATGTTCAAGTTTTGGAATGGCTGGCGTATAACCTGGATATGAACTCTATAGAATACGTATAGGACTACATGGACAGAATTCTGCACGCCAGGATTGCGACACCGCAATTCATGTCTATTGCGACAGTCGTTCATCGATTAATGGAACAGATATCCTCAATATCGCATCAACAGACTGATAGCTTATATACCCAATACTGATCAAGCATCCATCACATTACAATTTCATGAAAAGCCAATCTATGCAAATGGGCCTCCGTAAAAAAAGGATAACCGGGTCATCGTTGACCCGGACAAATGGACGGCCGGACAAACGGGCAGTCGGCGGGGGGGGGGGGGGGGGCAAATGAGCAGTCGGGGCAAATGGGCTATCGTAGAAAAAGGATCAACCGGGCCATTGTAAAATCAATTAAAAATGAGCAACCACTAACAGAGTTTCATTAAGCCAAGCTATTTTTAACCCTGAGAGCTCTCTCTCCACAAACACACCAACACCACGGTAGACGCAGGCAGACGGACAGATGGGACACCTCCCCAAACGTACAAGTTCTCCATTTCTTAAACAGAGAACTCATAGCTACATGGTTAGAGCTCACCTATAAGGCCCCCTTAAAGTCAAAGGGGGTATAAAAAGGGGTATAAAAATAGCCCCCTTTTTAATTTTTTTAATTTTTTTTTATTTTTATTTTTTTTTAATTTATTTTTTTAGCATTTCCCACACTCTCATGCATACACACACATACCAACACCATAACATATGTTTAGCGTTTCATTTCGTATTAGTAGGGGGCTCTTAAAATAACCGGAAAGTGTTGGTTTTTTCCTGCTGCTGCTGCTGCTGCCGGTCCACGGTTTAAAAACTCTCCACAACACCTTGAACTGGTCATGCGCAGTGACTCATTTGCTGGCTGTTAAATAGAAAATGATCAGGTTTTAGCCCCCATGTAAAGCATCCTGTTGTATATTGATGGTTTAATGCCGTTAGGTAGGTCCATAGTGACGCGCACTAACTGCATGACTGGTTTCCACAGTTGACAGCGATAACCCTATCCGGACTTAGCATACAGCCACATCCGATGCAGATATCCAAGTCCTGTTGCAAGAAGAATCTGCCCCACGCCGGATATTCTTCCTCTTGACGGGATTGACTCTCCCAACATGGTGGACCGGAAAAAAGCTTCAACGTTGTGCCCCTCTTTTATGTTGCGTAAACGGTTCCCAAGCGTCACCATCCTGTTGAAAAAAAAAGCCGGTATGCAGAGGACTGAGGCGTTGGCCGGGTCCGACAGCAGCTGATAAAAGAAGAATTTCGAGGTTTGGTTGACTGGTGGAGTCACCGGTACATGCACTTCCCGTACATTTCTCAGCGTTAAGGTGTCGTTCAAAGCGAAGAAAAGCTCCATGCTGTTGAAAGTTCAAAGCGGTTGTGAATCTGAATGGTTGTGAACCTGAATGTGAACTGAAATGACTAGCAGTTTTATACCACCTCAATCTCTCCCTTCCCCGGTCACTGAGCCACAAGCAAGTGAGGATCCCCACTCCCCAGAGATAGAAGCAGACTGACTGCCTAGAGTGTGAGGACCTCCCCCGGGTGCTCATAGATGTACTCTGTGAGGACCACCCTGCCCCCCCCCTTCCGTTGCCTCCATTTACTGTGAGGATGGCCCCTAGTATATATTAGTATATAAATGGAGTTTAAAGGCCACATTTCCAAAACAAGCAGCAAGATGTCTACAACTCGCACATACACAGTGATGCGGAACGGAAGGGCAGTAATGCTGACGACAGAATGCTACAAGTGTTGGGTGTGGTTAGAATATCCAGGACAACCACACAAGTGCCCGGTACACCACAATGCACCACGTCGATACTGTTGCAAAACCTGCGGTGGTTTGCTATGGTATAAGCTTACGGCAACATTACCTGGACCAGAACCATATACAGACTGCTGGTGGTGCGGTGCTACTCTGAGAAGCATCAAATATTATACTTTTCACCCTTTTAAGTGTTCAAGAAGACCTTTCACTATGGAGCAGTTTTATAGATATCAGTGTAGTTGCGGAAACCCGACTTGTTGGTGAAGAGCCAACTTACTAAAATCTTTCGGCCCTTCTAAGGGCCATCCTCTGTTGTGAAATGAAACGCAAATTCTGTCTATGTATGAGTGTGTATAAAAGGGGATGTCTGAGATTACATTTTAGTATTTCAGTTTCAGCAGTTGACGTAAGAACAACCAGCTATGATGAAACGTGAAGAGCATGGGAAAGGAGCAAAGAAACGAAAGATGGAACAAGATGACATTTGGCCACACGGTCCAGTCCTACGGTATGGAATGCAATGTGAAATTTCCATCTATGGATGCCTTTGAGGCACATACATGTAGTAGAGCTGAGATGAAAACTATAGTGAAAGATGCTCGTGAAGAGCATGGGAAAGGAGCAAAGAGACGAAAGATGGAACAAGATGACATTTGGCCATACGGTCCAGTACTCTGTACGGAATGCAATGTGGAATTTCTATCTATGGATGCGTTTGAAGCACATGCATGCATACCAGCTTAAATGGAAAATGTGCCTCATGAAGGACATGTTTCAAAGACAGAAAAGACAGGACAAGAAGGGAGAGGTAGAAGGGTTAGTCTTTGTCAAAACGCGCGGGTAAAATGGTATGAGTCTGAGGATGGATCGGATTTACTGCTTGAAATGCGACAGCAAGAGAACCGTATCAAGGCACATTTGTTGGAGACCTTAAACCATTGAATGTAATGGTACATTGTAGTGCATGCACGCTTCAAGAAACTGACAGCGAATGCTGAAGGTGTTATGGTAGAGCTAGTGGATAATGCATTTATCAGCAGTCCAACATATACAGCATACAATCCAGCAGATATTGAACAGGACTTTCCAGAAGCCTATAAAGAATTATTTACTAAGTTTGACGAACATGAGCAACAAGGCTCTCGCTGGGTATTGGATAACATACTGTACATTGAAGTACATACAGCTACGTCAGAACCACTGGAAGCAAGCAGTTTTATTCCAATGCCGAAGAAAGTGAAGAAAACAAAGGGTGTGATAAACATTGAGAATGATGACAACAAGTGTTTCTTATGGTCAGTAATGGCTTACCTTCACCCTTCAAAAAGCAACCCAAATCGCATGAATCATTACAAACCATTTGAGAAGGAATTAAAGGTAGAGGCTATGACATTTTCGACACCAATTACTGACATTCCAAAGTTTTAAAAGGAGAACGTTGTAGCCATCAACGTGTCTGGATATGAACAAGATGCAGTTGTTTCAATACAACCTAGTCGAAACGTCAGTGTAAGAGAAATCAACTTACTTCTGATTAGCAATGACCAGACGAGGCATTACTGCCTCATCAAGAATTTTAGCAGACGATCAAATCATAAGTGTGCAGCTTTTTATTGTTTCAACTGTCTTCACGGGTTTATACGACAAGATCTTTTAGATAAACATCGTGAAGTGTGTGACAAGAATGGAGCACAACGTTTATCATTTCCCAAGGAACCCTCAGTCAAGTTCAAGAATGCAGCTAAACAACAGCGAGCACCTTTTGTGATTTATGCCGACTTTGAATGTTTCACGCAAAAGCACTGAGTTGTGAGCCAGTACGACATACGTGCACCAGTTGTGTGTCAAAGAGACAACACCGTAAAAGTCTTTTTAGACCATATGGTGAATGAACGTGATCGTATTGTGCGTGGTTTAGAGCAGCCAAAGGATATGGTGATGACTCGTGAAGATAAAGAGAATTTCAAAAACGCTGTCGATTGTTACATTTGTCATGAGCCTCTAGGAGCAGATCGTGTGAGAGATCATGACCATATCAATGGCAAATATCGCGGAGCAGCGCATAGTGAATGCAACTTACAATTCCGACTTAGAAAAGATCGGCAGGGGAATAAAGATTCTTTTATCATTCCTGTGTTTTTCCACAATTTGCGAGGCTATGACAGTCATCTAATCATGGAGGAAATTGGGAAATTCAAAGATGAAACGATTACCGTGATTTTCAACACCATTGAGAAACATATTGCATTCACCAGAAGCAATCTGAAATTTACAGACAGCATTCAGTTTATCAGTACCTCTCTACAGAAGCTGGTATCCAACCTTGCAGCAGAAGGAAAAGATAACTTCTACAACATGACCTCTCACATTCACGATAGTGACCAACAAGATTTGTTGCTGAGAAAGGGAGTGTACCCCTACGATTACGTTGATGAACCATCCAAGTTTGCTGAAACGCAGCTACCATCAGAGGACAAGTTTTATAGTTAGCTTAGCGAAGAGGACATTAGCGATGAGGATTATGCTCATGCACAGAAGGTGTGGGCTACGCTCAACTGTACCACATTTGGTGAATACCACGACCTTTACCTGAAATCAGATGTGTTATTATTAGCTGACGTGTTTGAAAATTTTCGTCAAGTGTGTCTCAACACGTATAAATTGGATCCTGCTCACTACTATACGGCGTCAGGACTGCCATGGGATGCTATGTTAAAAGAGACAAGGGTGAAGTTGGAATTGATCAATGACATTGACATGTACCAAATGGTTGAGCAAGGCACACGTGGAGGAATATATGAAATCACACACAAGTATGCGAAAGCAAATAACCCCTACGTAGCAGATTACAATTCTGAAATATCAAACAACTATCTGATGTACCTCGACGCAAACAACTTGTATGGCTGGGCAATGTCACAAAGCATGCCACACAGAGGATTTATGTGGGTGAACGAGCCAGAATCCATTAACTTCATGGATGTAGCTGAAGATGATGACATTGGATTCATTTTGGAAGTGGATTTAGAATACCCGCATTCAATCCATGATCGTCATAATCACTACCCAGTGGCTCCAGAACGGAAATGTGTCAAAGTTGGAGAATTGTCAGAGTACAGTCAGAAGCTGCGGAAAGATCTGAACATGAAAGACAAACCCAGTGAAAAGCTCATTCCTAACTAGTGTGACAAGAAGAAATATGTGCTTCATTATAGGAATTTACAACAGTACGTCTCACTGGGGTTGAAAGTCACCAAAGTACATCGCGCTATAATGTTTGAACAGAGCAAATGGTTGGCAAAATACATTACCTTGAACACGGACAAGAGAAAATTGGCTAAGAACCCGTTTGAGAAAGACTTGTTCAAACTAATGAACAACTCTGAATTTGGTAAAACCATGGAAAACGTGAGAAAGCGAATCAATGTTGAACTTGTTCACAAGGAAAATCGGTTCAAGAAACTCGTGGCCAAACCTTCTTTCCACAAATTCAAAATTTTCAACGAAGATTTGACTGCCGTACATTTGCACAAAGTGGATTTGCTTCTGGATAAATCCATTCAAGTTGGTTTCACCATTCTCGACCTCAGCAAAGTGCTTATGTTCAACTTTCATTACAACTACATCATGATCAAGTATCCCAATGCCAAGTTGTTGTTCAGCGACACCGACAGTCTATGTTACGACATAGAAACGGAAGATATCTACAAGGATATGCAGCAAGATGCTGACTTGTTTGACACAAGTGACTATCCATCAGATCACTTCCTACATTCCAACGTGAACAAAAAAGTGCTTGGGAAAATGAAGGATGAGACGGCAGGCATCCCTATTGAAGAGTTTGTTGGACTCAGACCGAAAATGTACAGTTTATTGTTTGGTGGGAAAGAAAAACATACAGCTAAAGGCATCAGTCAAGCTTGTCAAAGACGCATTAAACATGTGCAGTATAGAGAGACAGCTTGTTCAAGAAAACTCAAACGATGACTACAGGACGCATTATTCGGCTGTCCCCGGGGGGCGTGAAGGTCGTCTGGCCCCAGGGTTCTGTCGATTAGTTGGCCGCGTGCAGGCTGAAGTCGATCTATGTGACGCCATTGCTGGGTTAAAATACCTAATAGGCCAGCTCTAACCATGTCTCTATGAGTCTCTCTGCTTAAAACACAGTTGGAGGGCTATCCCGGGTCTGCCGTGGTGTTATGTGTGCGGAGAGAGAGAAAAAATGACTGCCCGTTTGTCCAGGTGTCCATTTGTCCGACAGTGCGTTTGTCTGGCTGTTTGTTTGTCCGGCTGCTCCTTTACCAGTCTGTCGTGGTGTGTTTGTGGAGAGAGAAAGCAAAAAAAAGAGTTGTTGCCTGTGTATGCCGTGATGCATGGAGAGAGAGCTCTCTGGGTTAAAAATAGCTAGGCTTAATGAAACTCTGTCACTGGTGATGGTATATGTGTGTAGAGAGAGAGAAAAAAAGACTGCTCATTTGCTCGTCTGTCTGCGTCTACCCGTGTCTGCCCGCGTCTGCCTGTTCTTTTGTACGGTGGCACATTCAGTCCGAGTTACGGTGGTACATATAGTCCGGCTGTCCATTTGCCCGGCTACCCTTTTAATCGTCTGAATGGCTGCCCACTATCCTTATCACGTCATTATGACGTTCATATGACATTCATATTACGTCAGTGTTTTACTATCCCCGTGGGGGTTCTAAAACAATGACGTCACTGTTTTAGAAACCCTATTATATATGTGTTAGAAACCCCATTATTAAACTACTGACATATATTGTTGCATTATCTTTGGTGTTGAATGAGTCAAGCACATTAGAAGTGCAAGCTTTTTATTTGACATTTTAAAAGGGTATTATTAATTGACAGCAATAATATTTTATACAAGGATACACAGATTCTCAAAAATCTCAATTTTGACAGGTTCAGGCTCTACGCTTTTAGGATTTACATTGCATTAGAACTACAGGTTATGCAGGTTTATACTTTGTTAAATTAAGGCGAAAACAAGGATGTACATACCTACATTTTTTGGCAGAAGAAATCAGTAAATAAGAATAATAATTTCTTTTGATTTTCTTCACACAGATAAAATTTATTCTGTATTCTTTTTAGAATAAAGGGTAATTAAAATGTGCCTAATAACGTCAATAATAAAACTGTTCTCTTTAGAATCTATCAAATTGATTAAAAATTCAGAGAATATAATCTAGAAACGATGTTGAAAAAGTGTTAGCAAAAATATTTGTCATCCCTGAACGATATTGTAAATTGAAATCTATATGAAATATATTTGTGGAAAAAAGTTTGTTTATATATGAAACTAAAGTATCTCTTACCATTACCATTGCTTGTTGTTCGAGTCATTCAGGCATAGCTCAATATAGATTTAGATGGGTCTCGTAGATGTGATAAGCATGGATCATATGAATATTTATGTCTCATGATGGGCAATTGTACCCCTGTTTTCGATCCTGAAGAAGATTCATAGATGGCGAGAGCGCTCTGAATAAGTCTAGTGTTATTGCTGTATAACTTGCGTAATCAATAAATGAATGATAATTTGCTTATGAACAATTAGGACAGCTTTTGTTGCATGTGACACCAAAAAAGCATATTATAAACAAGTCAAATAATACTTCATGTGAACTACATCCTGTTCCTACGCTCTTGCTTAAGCAGTTGACTGGTGTGCTATTACCAGTTATTACGTGAATTGCAAATCAGTCCCTCTGGAAGTCACAAATGCCGACAGTGCATAAGAAGGCCATTATTCAACCTTTAATAAAGAGGCCAAAACTCGAACCAGTTTTGAAAAATCATGGACCTATCTCCCAGCTTACTGTATATTTCCAAACTCATAAAGTACCGTTTCTGCAACCAGCTTACTACTCCAGAAAATACGCTGGATGAAATTATGCAGTCCCCTTACAAAGCTTGTCACAGTACTGAGACTGGTCTCATGAAAATTTTTGGCAGTTTATTAGATCAGCTTGATAGTGGTAACGCTGTGTGTTTGGCACTCTTCGACTTGAGTGCGGCTTTTGATACAGTTGACCGTAACATTTTGTTAATCCGACTCTGCCGCTTAGTAAAAGTCTAACGATCCGCGCTAAAATGGTTTGAGTCATATCGCACCAACCGAACTGTAGTGTTTGTGTAGACGGGGAATATTGTGATGAGAGTTCTGTTGATTGTTTAGTTCCCCAAGGATCTATTCTAGGACCCCAACAATACAGCATTTGCTCAAATCCTCTTTGAACGCTGCCTCGCATTCTGCTTTTAATGTTTCATGTGTTGCAGACGATTCACAGCTGTGGAAATCTTTTTATCCTCGCAATGTATCCAACCAGTGTGCCGCTTCCAAATGCATTGAAGACGGAATAGCAATGATCGCGCAATGGATATTTGATAATAAACTTGATAATGAATCAATCCCTGCGTCACGAACTGTTCGAAATCCGGGAGTGCAAATGGACGAGTCACTTTGATAGATCAAGTAAAATGTTCGGAAAATTGGTTTTATTATTTACGCTGGATAAAAAAAGTTCTACCTGCGCTTTGAATACAAGTCCCAAAATGTATTGTGCATGCTCTTGTTATTGGCAGAATTGATTATTGCAACGGTGTTCTTGTGAACCTACCTGATAGTGTGATAAAAAGCTACAGCAGCTCATAAACGCAGCGGCTAGGATTGTTACATTAACACCTCAAAGTGAGCGCATTACTCCTGTTCTCATGAGTTTTTGACGTTTACTTTTAAAGCACTTCATGAAAGCGCACCATCCTATATTTGCAATCTTTTAACTGAATACCAGCCTGCAAGGGATCTTCGATCCTCTTCATCAGCATTCTAGTCATTCCTAAACATAAACTACGATATGGCGATGGACGGTTTAGCTATGCCGCACCAGCAATGTGGAATGCCTTGCCAGAAAATATAAGAAACGCTAAGTCGTCATCTGGTTTAAAAAACATCTAAAGACTCTTCTGGTCGAAATTGGATAATGATAAATTTTATTCATTGTAGCGCTTAACGGCCATACTTAATAAGCGCGTTAGAAATAAACATTTACATTGACATTGACATATTTACTTAAACAAAACAAAATGCTTGCCATTTGAAAGTCGAAATATTATAAAAGAATCCAAAGACATAATCAAAACTAGAGCGTTTTCGCCAGTGAGTAGCTAAAATGCCACTTTGAGACACACACGAAATAAGATTCTGAAGATTGAAATTTCAGAATTATTTAGAAAGGTTTCATAAAATTCATGGCAAATTGCCTGCTGCATTAAAATTTGTCAAGTTGGTATATGCCAGTGAACGTTCTGCCGTCGATAAAAAGTAGCTTACAGGTTACGTTAATACCTGGATTCATTTTCATCGGAAAACCGGAACTGATGAAAAATCAAAATTTTTAAATCATAGCACCTCAAGTAATAATGTTACTCCGTATTGTAACATTATTTTAAGAACTGAACGGAACACTCTTTGCGTCTTAGAACTTATATTTATTTATTCATTTATTTTTAGACAATTGAATAAATACGAAATGGCCAATGAAAAGAATAAAAGAAGTATAGATTTTGTATTTAGAAAAATATTTTAAACCCTTTTAAAAATAAAGCAAAAAATAATAATAATACTTTAAATAAATTAAAAATAGCTAAATAAAGGACAAAGAGAGAGTCATCTGGCAAATCAAATATTTTGGCTCATTTATAAGTGGAATACAACCTAATAGCATGTGCGACGATAAGATCCTCAAAATATGGGAGATGCGTATCCCAGCTAAGATATTAGCTGTCCAACTTAACAGCAAGAAACAACACAAAATGTAATGAATTTCTGAAGTATTGAGATGGACCATCTAAAGATGCTACAAATTGCCAAATTTGGTCGTTTAATTCCTAACCATCTCAGAACAGTTCCCATAACAAGGACATGGCGGAAAAAAGAATCATAGGGAAATCAATTATTGGATCACAGGAATTCAATATACTATGAGGATTGAAACTCCCAAAGTGTAAAAAGTAAGAAGTGTAAAACGAGTCTGCATTACAGTTGTTAGCTGTCACATTTAATACCACTCCAAAATTGCCAAGGATATTTTTGTGCCAAGGGAGGGCAATATGTAGCGACAAGCAAGCAAGAATTGCTCAAAATAATAACAATTTAATCTACTATTGACCATCTGCTTATTTCTGCTACAGAAATTTAGGACAAGCTTATTTTTATGCAAGAAATAAGAGTGCTAGCATCACTTCTCTCTTTCATTGTAGACGTAAACTGTTAAAACGTTTTTTTAGAATTAAGTTTGCTTTAATTTCTTAAGCAAAAATATAATTTTTTTCTTTTGATTCCGACAGGTAGAAAGCCAAATTCATAAATAGATTCAGGTCTGATGTCAAAATAGATTTTTTAAAGCTAAAGTGCATGAAAAATATGTCAATTTGTCAAATATCCTGCTTTTTTGTCCATACATTTTGAAAGTTTGGGCAAAATTAGGCGAATATTCACGAGATTTGATATGCTTTGCGTGTCTTCAGATGAAAATGCTATTCAGCAAATATTTATAGGTATGAACTTATTCAGTCAAACGGTTTTTTACAGAAAAATAGATCCACCATCTGCCCAATTAGATCAGTCAATACCTACTGAAGCAACACAAGTTTCAGGTAAACATTCGAAATTAATATATGTTTCAATCGACAATTATCTGCAAATATGTGTCTCTTTTTCTACACTGAAGTTTTCACTAAATTATAGATGTCTTTACGTGAATTATCAATTTTATATTAAACTTGCATTTCAGATGTATCAAAATTTACCGTCAATCATCGACGGAATTGTACGAGCCATTGTCTGTTGCACAGATTGAGATCTAGAGCTAACTAATGAGCTTTTTGACAACAATTAATGCCATTTATCAGAAATCTAAGTTTTGTTACTAAAATGCAATAGAATAGAAGCTGTTACCAAATATGTGATATGATTTACAAATATCTTCAACATATATACAAAGACAATGTAGCTAAAAAGATTTCAGGTATCTTTCTATTACACATATCTTGTAGTATATATCTTCCATCTACTAATGTTAAGATTGGTCAAATCGGTTGTGTGTTGCTGTGGATATTTACTCCAGTTTGCCATATTGAAGAGGTCTTAAAGGTGGGGGAAGTGGTACGAATCAGTCGAATTATGTGGTTGTATCTCTTTGTTTCTTGTCACCATCCCGTAACTATGCGGCTAATTCCAATGTGTTGTTTGAATAAGAACGTGTACTTTTACTTATGTTTCAATAGTTTTGTCACTTTGTTATTAATTAAATTACAAATATCCACAAAAATATGAAAAATAAAACATGAACGACTGCTAATTTCATACTATTGAAATGTATTTATTTAAGCAAGAAGCCTTTTGAGAACTCAGGATCCAAAGGAACTCACTTTTAATCATTTTATTGTCATTTTCCCTTCTGCAAAACATCCTTGTGTTGCTTTCAAATAAATTGTCACAATTTTCTATGATAAGTTTGATACTCACTCCGAATAGTTATAATTTAACACAAATTTCAAGGTTAAAGATTAGAAAACGAATTTTGTTTTGATTTCATCCAGTGTCCAAATGTCCGATTCATTTCTTGTTCTCTGATATAAGTGCAGATAGGTGCTTTGTACTGAAAAAAGTCAAAACATATCAACAACATTGTGTGTTGTCTGATATGCTACCTAACGAAAAAAAATAACAGGAAGAGAATTAGTCACAGTCACACAAATCTTTTCATGCAAATGAGGTTTGTTGATAATATGAACTTTATATTAATTAGCAGTAAATTTCACATCATATTTATTAGTTGCAAAATAAAATTTATTATAATTCTACCACTTCATATTTGTTATTTTACTATGCTGTGCAACAGGTTGCCACTTAGGTTGAATTCTTATTTTCTCATGGAAAAAATAATAATCAATGTAAAAAGTGAAAGTTATTGCCTTTTGGTGCTGAAATGTGTCTCATCCTGGCTTGGATACATATCAGTACATTCTGCAGTTATTTTACATTGTTGTATAATTTTGTATTATAAATGATTACGATATGAACCTGAAATAAAGAAATTCACCTAAGGAATCAAATACCTTATAAAATTAGCATGCTTGGTTGATTAAAGAGTCGCCTTTTAACGCAAGTTTGGACAACGCTTTTTTAGAAAATCCCAAATGAAAAGCACGATATAATCAGGAAATATAAATGTGTATATCCTGCACCATTGCTTAGTCACAGTAATATGGTGTGAAAAGGGATTTCATGAAATATTAACTGTATGGCCTTATGTTTTTTTAACCCTATGGTTGACCTCAGAATTAAAACAAAGTGTTCACAAAATGCACTCTTTAAAGTACTGTCTAAAATACTAATAAATAACTTTGTTCCTCTTTATTGTCTCAAACAAAACGTCGGGACTGGCACTGGCACGCTTTTGATTTTATAAACAAATCGCATGATTGGTCCCCACTTGCTAACTTCAGATTCACCATGCAATAACCAATAGATTGCATATTAACTTAAACACAACCCGTGAATAACACCTTCAAAGTTTAACAAGCAGGAAAACAAAATTCCGTCACACAATTCATCAGTTGATCCTTGTTGACATGAAAATGAATGAGTGAATGAATAAAAAGCAATTTTTTAGTTGACATGCGATAGTGGATTGCAACACAACTATAATCTAAAAGGGGATTTCTCAACGTGCAACATAGTAACAAACTAAATTATGTTTATTAGCAAATGTAATCGTGAGTTTGGATTCTACAACCTGCCGCTCCACAGTAAACATACTAAACCCTCGTCAACTGCAACTTAGTGGTTTAGTACGCACGTACATAATAGTCAGATAACACTCACAAAGTAGAGTCACAAGGCACGGCGTACACAAGTGCATATCAGCCCAGAAGGGTATCCATTAGTCAATAAAAACTCCACATAACTTTCTTCTGTTACAATGTGTCTTCAACATTAACGATCCGGATTTATTTGTTAATATTGCCAAATTTGTTGATGACCTGACTACAGCTTGTTGTATACAGCTTGTTACAGCTTCTTGCAAGTTGGGATAAACTTATAAACCAAGCAATGAACCAATCACCTGACAAAAAATGGAGGGTAATATTATAAGAATAATCTGCTCTAGAGGCGCTATGAACTATTTTAGAGACTCGACCGTGCCGCTATTGCGTCTGTCATCATTCCAGGGAAAATCTTCTTATAGGTTCCAAAAATATTTTTTGCTTTCTGTGAAATATTAGCATAACATTTAGATATATCAACATTTTTAAACCCTTCAAGATTCCCGATATCCGTAACGGCAACCAATTAGGAAATTTTGTTTGAAACAACACACATAAAATGGGGGGAAAGCAGACTGAAATTGTAATGACATTTAGAAATTGTTATACCACATTTTTTTTAAATCGCCTGGGCATAAGTCTGGTCTAGACGCTTTTGAGACCTTTGCTCGAATCACTTCCAATAATAATGAGCATGCACCATTGCTAACATAAAATATACGTCATCGTCCCTAATCCTAATTGTGCAAGGGTTTTATCCCATCACGGAATATTTGCATAAGATTAGCTATTTCAAACAAGAAGCATGAATCCCAGATTTGGGAGATTTTGATTTGTAGTTTGTAACCTGCTAAAATTATCCCAATGTCAAAAAGTTGTCATTTACAGTGCGTTTGCTATATTAATAAGCAGTTAAACTTTCCGCCTTTACCTCGTGTATTCCATACCGCAAAGTATAAGCAGCACATATTTATCTCTAACTAAGAGAGTAACATTTATAAAAATTGCAGTAAAAGTAAAAAAGGAGACAACAACATTAAAAGTGTATGAAAACACAATGATATATTCATCGAAAATGTACTTAAATATGACATTATGTTGCACAGTTAGGACTGATGTGCGTTCCTGGTTATTATTTGACTGTTTAAAGGTTTGATCATGCCTGTAATTGATCAAAAACTCAATTACTAGACGGATTCGCAAGTAGCAAGTAGCAAAATTTACACTGTCGTAAAGGCTTAAAAATAACTTGGTATTCTTATACAGTAGTATCAAAACCTTGATAATGTTTATGCAAAAATAAATTTCCATTAGCAAATTGTCAAAAATGTTGATTCTTTAAAGTAAAATTACATAGCTCGAGGCTCTAGTTTCAGCGCAATTTACCACGATCGATAGAAAAATTAAGAAAAAATCAATTAGCCCCCTTAATTTTCAAACAAATTTATTAATTACAATAAATTGTAAAGAAATTTTGCAATGCAAAAAATCTGTTTTACACTCACACAGTAGACCTTTTCAACATGCAATCTTATCAAATTTACAGGAAAAGCGGCTTTGAATAAGGGTTTACAGACGTACGGGCAGACGACATAGGCACAATAGTATACCAATTGCCAATACACAATGGAACACATTGTAAGCTCAACGACCTTAATTTTCATTTACCTTCATTACACGAATAACAGAATGTTGATTACGTTATGAAGTAGCCAGAGAGACAGTTTTGGAGTGAGGCTCATGTTCTTCAAAGTGAGAGGTGTGTTTGGCTGACATCGATATATAGCATGATTTTCCCTCCAAAAACGCTATTTATTTAGTACAGTCTGCAACTGCTTTCGAGATATTTCAATTTGAAGATTTCATGAAGAAACGATAAAACTGTGATGGTGACGTCACGGGTCATTTTGAGGGTTAATGAAGGTATTAGGGACGCCTATATGCGGACAAGGATTCAGATTATTTGTCCTAGCTGTTTCAGAGGAAAACAACATATGCCAAGGAAAGGGAAGAAGAACCACAAAGGAATAAGCCAGCAGAGAAGGGAAACAAAAGAGAACCTTCGCAATGGCCCATAACACAAGTACTCTTTTGGACTTCCGCGAAAGAAAGAGAGACCATTTGACAACACACTACATTTTTAATGCATAAATGGGATAAAGAAGTTGTACTAGGCATGATTGTTTTCTCATGAATATTTTAAAATGCTTTAAAGGAGCCGTTAGAAGGATAATATGTGACATATAAGGGCAGTTATACAGCAGGTACACGTTTCTTACATGTAACTTTACTTCTTGGAATGGTAAATATTGTTTTGTTATGAATGTTTTGAAATGCTTTAAAGGAGCCGTTAGAAGAATAATATATGTCACATAAAGACAGTCATACAACAGGTACACGTTTCTTACATTTAACTTTACTTCATGGAATGGTAAATATTTCTATTTCTCTATTCAACTGAATTGGGTTAAGTCATCGCATAATAATTATTTCAGTAGTACTTCTGGTAGGCTATTTAACGTTGAAAGACGAAATTTGGCACCATTTTAACGAAAATCTATTTCTCAAAACAAAATAAGAAGCATTTAGCCGAAAAATATAAATCTCTTTCTCCCATACCACTTTGCTTGTCTCTACAGAGAAGAAACTGTGCTTTTATCAATTTTCCTAATCTTTTCTGAGAACTATTTTGTCAGGTCGAAAGTTTTATAATAAAAACATGGTTGTGCTACTTAATGAAACGCAATCCTTGCCCTGCTCCTTTGCCTCACCAGCAACAGTACGTCACTGAAGCTGATAATTTATAAGCACATCTGAAGTTAGGATGACCTTTTAAGATTTTGCAGTCGTTCTTATGAAAACAACAAAAGCATTTCACTCTAATCAGCATATTTTTCGCATGTCATTTATGTACACAATATGGTTGCCGAAAGATGTTAGGGGCTTATGTGGCCCTTATAGGTTGCATTTTGTGAAATCACTGCTTTTTATTTTGCTTCAGTTTCATTTTAACAATACTTCAGGCAGCACAGTTAGGTTAATTACAACCGCAAAGAACACGACAGTGTGATAAAGTCCTAAATGATTACAGTGATTCCGTTTTGTGCTGGGGAGTTTTGAATTCGTTGAGGTAGGCACATGATTGAAGCTGGTTAATAATTTTAGAATGAAATAAGACCTGGTCTGGTTTACTAAGATCATTAGCAAATTTTGCAAATAAATTAGTCTTATAGGTAACTTGGGAATGCCGATCAAGCTTCGCTCACGTATTTGATGCAGAGAAAAGCACATTTTATTTTATTCGGTTTATAAGTAGACAGGTTAGTATCGGTTACGAGCTGAGTGGCATGAATAAAAGAAACTTGCATCACACAGAAGCCGGAATAGTTCAACAATAAAATTTAAAAAAAAGAAAACAAAAGTAAGAGTTATTAGTCATTACACAGTCATCGTATACGAAATAGCTTTGAACTTTATCAATTTATTTTCCCCTGCTTTGAATCGAATGTAATTACTAAGAAAGAAAATATGCAACTTGCTCTTCAGGACGGAAAATGTATTAGATATTGGCTTTGGTGCTTATTACTCTTATTTGATAAATTATTACGATATATTCTTTCTTTAGAATATTGTTTAAACGCAGATTCTTTCAAATCTTTTAGTTTTCAAACATTGTGGAATGTTGTATGGTACGGCTAGTATATTAGTAACTTACTTATAAAGTGATGTTTAAAAAGTTAATCATTCTCAAGACGTCATGCAGTTATCTTCTAAATTAAAAGTACCATAAACATAAATTACCATAGTAGCATTTTCTGGTAAAGTAATCAAGCGAGAGAATATATGCAGATTTTGTATCTAACAGAAACTGTATTTGAAGACATAAGTTCTGTGGAATCACACAAAGTGAATGTGTAATTTTTTATATCAAAATGAAAAAAAAAATACGAATAAATAAATACGAAATTAATTTTTAAAGATCTAATTATATAAAATATAGTTTCAGATAAGGATTTAATATCTAATGATTACTTTCTGTTTAACCATTAATGTTTTAACAATGAAAAGTTGTTGTGTTTATTTACCTTTAAAGGTATCGTTAGTAGTAGAGGAATGGTGGTTCGAAAAAAGGAAGTGACGTCATAATAACGTCATCATAGGCGGCGTAACCGTGAAGTCATTATGACGTCAGAAAGTGACCGGCATGGGGTTTCTGAGTCAGTTTTTTATAAAGCGCGCGCCTTTTCGAATGACGTCATTATGACGTTATGATGACGTCATAAAAACGTCATGATGTTAGACTGCCCTAAGCGGCATAATCCTACTACTAACCTTAGGCGTAGACAACATGTTCAACAACATGTTGAACATGTTGAACTTGTTGAACATGTTGTTTAGCATGTTGTTCAACATGTTGTTCAACAAGTTGTATATAAGGCCATGTTTTAAGGCTTTTTCATCATTTGAAAAGTGTATGTTGAACCGAAAGGATGTATAAATGCAACATTTGTTTGAAATCTTACAATTGGCCACAAAGTCTTAAAAGGCACTTAAAGGATGCTCATACTTCAGAAGAAGAATTGGATATAGATATGGAAAACCCTGTAAAACCACATATCGCTGAAACTTCAGATGAGTCTTCTATGGAAAGTCAAAGCGTCAACATGACTGAAAAGAATGCACATGCTTGTACAGAATGTGGTGCGTTATACAACAGTCAAGAAGCTTTGTTCAAACATATGGAACACTGTGGTGAGGGTGATGATGACAGCAGCTCTGAAAGTGTCAGAAACAGACTCTGAAAATGAGTCAGAAACAGACTCTGTTTGGTATGATATGGTTCAAGAAGTCTACGATGAATATGATACCAAATTTCAAGAAAAGGTTTCAGAATATGAAGAACAAGGGCTTGAAGATGCGCGTGAAATAGCAAGTGATGACTTTCGACCCATTTATAAGCGTCGACCTAAACAACTATTAATGAGGCTATTCAAATATACCCAATGTCTAGAACAAAACAAACATTAGCAAACCATTTTAAAAGACTTTAATTACTTTGTTGATGTAAAACATTACGAGTATTCAAAGGCACTAAAGGCGGTTATAAGAAGAAACGATGCATTCTTTGAAGAGCTTCTAGATGAGGAGGAGGAAAATGAAAGCAGCGACGAAGAAAGTGATATGAATAAGGACAGTGAGATGGAAAAGAGTGAAGCAGATTAAGAAAAATAGACTTATTTGACTAATCTTTTTAATGAAGACTTTGTAAATAAACAAATGTTGTAATATTGTTATAGATTTAAACTGTGTGTATTTAAGTTTATTAATAAAACTATTCATCATATGTCTTGTTTTTTTCTGAACTGGCTGCTATTGTTGCATCAATTGCTTGAACTACAACATGTTGAACAACAACTTGTTGAGCAACAACTTGTTGAACAACATGTTGAACAACATGTTAAACGACATGTTGAACATGATCCACTTAGTCAACAACATGTTGAACATGTTGAAGATGTTCAACATGTTCAACAACATGTTGAACATGTTGAACAACAGCTTGTTAAACAATTGTTGTACAATTGTTAAACAACTTGTTGAAAAAAATAAAATAAATAAATAATTCGAACTCATGTTTGAATATGCTTGCCATTCGAACACCGTCTTTGATTGGGAGGCTTGTCATTCAAAAAAAATGTTTGGATGGGCTTGCCATTCGAACACATCTTTGAATGGGGGGTACTCCACAAAGTGCCTACAGCCATCTATGCAAATAGCCTATAATCACTGTAAACTAGACATAAAACTGAATCAAACCGTGAAATTTTTATTCAAATCGGTTAACCAGGGCAAAATTATCTCAAATTTAGGTTAAAATTTAAGGTGAATCAATTATGCTTACAGCCACCTGTGCAAATAGTCCTCTATAACTACTATCAACTAGAAATCAAACTGAATCAAATGGTGAAATTTTCATGCAAATAAGTCAGCTATAACGAAAGTTATCTCACTTTTAAGTTAATATTTTAATGTGAATCAATTATGCATACAGCCACCTGAGCAAATAGCCTATCACTGCATTGTTACAAGTAGATATAAATCTAAATCTAACGGTAAATTTTCATGCAAATCGGTCAACCATAGCGAAAGTTATCTCACTTATTCACTTTTTACAAAGTCAAAATGGCGGCATGTCAAAATTATGCTTACAGCCACCTGTGCAAATAGCCTATGACTACTTAATGTTAAAAGTAGATATAAAACTGTATCATACGGTAAAATTTTCATTCAAATCGATCAACTATAACGAAAGGTATCTCACTTTTAAGTTGCTATTTTTATGTGAATCAATTATGCATACAGCCACCTGCGAAAATAGCCTATCACTACATAATGTTACAAGTGGATATAAAACTGAATCTAACGGTAAAATGTTCATGTAAATCGGTCAACCATAGCGCAAGTTATCTCATTTTTTCACTTCTTACAAAGTTAAGATGGCGGCATGTCAAAATTATGCATACAGCCACCTACACAAATAGCCTATGACCACTTATAGCAAAACTATACATAAAACTGAATCAAACAGTAAAATTTTCATACAAAATCGATCAACAATAGCGACAGTTATCTCACTTTTTCACTTTTTAAAGTTTCAATTATGCTTATAACCACCTATGCAAATTACCGCTTACTGAAATGGCTGCCACTGTTGTTGCATCAGTCGTTAATATGTGTGAGGGAGGTCTCACCCATTCTTTCATACCAATTAGACTTTGTCAAAAATGGTGTGTAACTCGCCAAGCAGCACTTTGTTTTCAGCTGACTTGGCAGAATTTTGCTCTTCTAGGTGGTGGGGGGGGGGATTTCCTCACTTTTTCACCATGATTACGCGGCCTAGGGGGGTCCTCACTTTCTCACCATGGTTACGCTGCCTATTATGACGTCATATGGTTACGCCGCCTATTATCACGTCATAATGAGTTCCACACATAGTATGTTCTAGAGTTAGGGTTAGGCCGCCTAGGGGAGGGGGAGGAGGGGGAAGGGGGAGGTCATCACTTCATCACCATGGTTACGCCGCCTATGATGACGTTATTATGACGTCACTCCCTGTTTTCAAGCCACCATTCCTCTACTACTATCGTTTTATTTTAGTCCTAGAAGAGCTCATATTGGCAATACGTTTCCTCGTAAATGTACTACGTAATAACAAAATCGTCACTGACACTTATTCACACAGCACTGATTTATTCACTTATTTTATTTAGTTTGAAATATTGGTGTGTCCTCTACCTTAACGTTGAAGCGCTTAAACTAATTACATCCTTTCATTGTGCTTTAAAAATATATTACAGGAGCCATTCGTAGGATAATACGCCGTATATAAAGACAACCATACAAAAGGTAAATATCTTTATTTAGAATTAAATATAGCTGTATTTAGTGAAATCTAAGAAAATTGCTATAACATTTGGTTATTTTTTCTATTCCCAATGCAATTCAACTGATCATAATAAGGTGATCATAATAATAATAAATCTTTGCACTCAAATTTGATACATTTTGACATTAAGTACAAGGGCAAAAACATTTTTAAGGTTAGTGATTTGCACTTAGGCATGAACGAAATTAAATAGAAATAGACTCTTTTAAAGGGTTTGTTTTGGATAGTGCAAGTAATAAGAGATAAACTGTTGTCACAAAAACCAGAAAAAGGAGAAACAGTTTCTCTCCTTGGATGACTTGCATTGAATTTTTTATCGGATAAGAAAGCTACTAATATTCTCTTTTAGAATTAATGATGTTTAAATTCAAAGAAAACAAATTGTGTCTTTCATCAGTAGAGCTAATAAATGAAAATTAACTTATATACAGCAAGCAATTGAAAACTTGCCCAATCGCAACATACAAGTTCCTTATCAAAAATAAGCAAATAAAAAAAATTTGAACGAAATTCATATCAATAACGCATTTACTTTTCGTCATTTTTGGTTTGAAGGAAAATAGTTCATATTTGCACAGGAAAAGTTGATTTAAACTAGTAATGTTTGTATAATGTTGAACAGTATAAATAAATGTTAAGGACGACGGTTAGCTCAGCTACTTAGAGGGTTGGTCAAGTCAGGTAGTTAAGACGGATATTGACGTGTGCTTCGATTAACTAAGATAATTTAGTGAGTTAGATCGTCCATCACGAAATTTAAAATTAACGTACTCAAGATTAATTAAGATCAATAGACTGAAGAGCGCTTTACTTTTGTGACATACAAAGTATAATGGATGAATACTGAGTTCCTAAATGGAGACAACAATTTTATTTTGCATAAATACTAAGAAAGAAATTAAAACATATCATTGCGTTTAAAAATTGCATTAGTATAACTTGGTATAAACTTCATGTAATAGTATAATTCATGTTAATTACTCAATAACATACTAAAAGTTTCAAGTTTTGCTAGCAAAATGAATTTAGACATGCATGATTAAAAATGGATAAAATAACATTAACTGTATTGTAAGCTTTAAAATGCATGCAAACAAAAGCTAAATCAAGAATTTTTCGATTGCATAAAAAGATAAGAAACATCCTGCAGGTCTATATTTTTTTGTATTAAATATTATGCTGCCGAGTAAATCAGCATTGCCACAATATACATGAAAACGGTCACAGTGAGGATTAAAAAGAACAGCTGACTTCATCGAAAGATGTTCAGATTTAAACTGAACTAGCAGTAAAGCACGATTAGAACATAAAACAATGTGTATGAAGAAATTATCATTGGAAAGTAGCGCAGTATGATAATTTTTCAAGAATATTACGGATATTGAACGCAAACGTGAATGTATGTCTTAAGAAATGTCTGCATAATAATTTATACTTTAAAAATCTAAAACATAACATCTTAAGTATTCATATCTATGCTAATTTAACATTGACCAGATTCATTCTACTCTTTGGTTCGTTGTTCAGTCTCAGTCTAGCTAGCTCAAGCTGCTGTCCAAAATTATTAAATTTCAACGATTTTTTTCTCTTAATACTAAAACAGGAGTTGTATTTTATAATGATGAAATGTATACTAACTTGTGATCTGTTTACACTAAATTGTAAAATGGTGTAGATTATGAATTACTATTATTTTATATGTAACAAGCTATTAAGTAAGTGATCAATCGTAATATAAAATTGCATTATCTAGAGTAAACAATAACACATTTTCATGAAATCAAACATAGGTTCACGAAATTTACTTTTGCTCGATAATTTCGCTTTCATAATTCTAATTCTTAAGTTTGCATTTTAAATCACTTTCTTAATATCAACTAATTAAGTCAAATGTTATTATGCCTTTCTCAGAAAAATGGATCCTCCATCTACACAATTAGAAGAACCAATAACTATTGAAACAACACAGTTCTCAGGTAAAATAACAGTTCTAAACATAAATTGCTTTGTAAACATTACATGATTAAAAAGCTTAATAAATCAAGATATGAGAAAGCAACTAACATGTTTATTGATTTTTTCCCAAAATACTTTACACATTACATATATATTAGTTTTGAATTAAATTTCAGATACATCAGTGTCAGAGTGTATGAACCAACCTTCTACGGAACTGGATGAACCCAATGCTTTGTGTCTTTGCGATATGTTCGAATTTATCAACCAACCTACTGATGAAATGGGCGAAGCAAATGTCAATCCATTTCATGATATATCAGGATTTATAAATCAACCTTCTACAGAATCAGACGAGCCAGATATCAATGGTCTTTATGACATACTAGAATTTATCAGTCAACCTTCTGTGGAATTGGACGAGCCAATCTCTGCTGAACAACAGTTTCAGAGCTAGCCAGATTGTTTTAGCACTTTATGTCACAGATTGTCAAATCTAACTATATTTGTTCAAGTTCACACTTTTCTTTACCAAACTGCAGTCTCGTATGAAGTGATTTATAAGTAGGTGCTATCTTTGCACGATATGCAGAGCATTTAGAGCCATTTTACCAGCGTGACCATGTATAACTATCGGTACATTAAATTCTTTTTAAAAAGAAATTGTAAATAATAGTATGATTAATTAAACTGTGATAGAACAATAAATACAAGGAATACTTTTCAGCTGTAAGATTAGATTTTTTATAAGCAAAGATTGTTTCAACTTGCAAAGAAAAAAAAACAATTGTTAATGGTCTATTATGCAGTGTAATTTCTCCCTTTCTTTTTTCTAAACGAAACTGTAAGATTGTTAAATATACCATTCATGCCATTGATAATCAATAATAAAAAGCATTTTAGCGATATCAATTTGCAATGAACAATTGGAGTTTCTTTAGTAAAAATATATAATAAAATGAATGGCATAACCAGAACGAAATTTGTATAAAACGTGGCATGATCATGTTCCAGAAGAAACTTTAACACATAGAAACTGTAATATTTTTGTTTTGTTCAAATATATCTAGAGAGAAACAAATCTTCACGATAAAAGAATAAGGGAGACATGTATCAACTGTCATCAATTGGCGTTATTACAACCATGATCATATTTTATCAGTATTATACGATCTGAAATCATTACATAGTTTTAGAATAAGAAATTAAGGAAGCTATTTAAAAAATGCACGAGAGAATTAAGAATTAAGAAAAAAACAATCACACCTTGAAGACGATAATGTTTGTATAACTTGAGATTTTTTATTCAAGAAAGCAAAAAAAGTATTGTTAAAGGATTGAGAAAAATCAACGTCTGGAACATTTATGCACACGCTTAGCACACAAAGATGCCTTATTCTCTGAAATGCTGATGGCAAATGTGACATGAAACAGTTACTATCATAATAAAAACAAAAGATTTTATTATCGGCTTTAAAAGTAGCAGTCCATCGCAATTCATGAAAAGGGAGTACACTTAGGCAGATAAGGTGTTTAGTCTTCTTTCGTCAGATCGAGAAAGAACAAATTACCTTTTCTTATCACAACAATTATAATCTGAATCATTTTCGTCTTTTGCTAGTTTTTAGAACTTCAATGTTTTAGACCACGAAATAGGATTTTTGTTTCCAAGTTGTGCAAATAATTCAATTAATAGGATTGGATGAAATCGAGATATGTCAATGTAATAGTCAAAAGTGGTTTTAAAAACCTTTAACCTGTTGAAAGCGATGGCTTTGATGTTTCTGGTTTTGACATGCTCATTTCTGTAATTTTTGTTGTTTCAGATACCAATAAAAGACTAAGAAGAAGCATTCACATAAAAATTTGTAAATCCGCATCTTAGAGACATGATAAAATTACTAAGAGCTATCTAAAATTCGACATTTGACATCTTTCATTTTCTACTTATAATGCTTTGGTATTGACGACTTGAATATGGAATGGGATAAAGATCATCAACCAAACATATGTACTAAAAAATGTTTTTACATACAAAACAAAAATCTTATCTGTCATATTCCAAAACATTGACATAATGGCATCACAAATTCCTATTTTTTCTCAAATTATCATGTTGATTTGTGAAAAAATTAGGCAGTTTCAGTTTTTGATGGAATGTTTGATCTTGAAAAGTAATGAAAAAAAGAATGATTCCTGTGAACAAAACTTTAAAAAAATAATGAGTCCAACTTATATAATGACGTCTGATAAAGTTGATAACTAATAAATCTATTAGTTATGTATCACAGTGCAACCTTTAATAGAAACTTAATGAATTAATATGAAGAATTTAAAAATTAATTGATAAATATACGTTAAATCAGTTTTTTAATAGCATTTTGTTTCTGTCTTTCTACTTCTATTTGAAACAAATAGCTTTTTGTTTTACTTGGAGACATGAAACCATGTCCTAATTGTGCAAAAATGTGCCTGTGTTGTTTAAAGGGCACGTTAAATATAGATTTATTTAATATCATAGAACAGGAAATCCCTATTTATGCATTCAATTGATATTTTTATCAGGTAACAGATTTAATGCTGAGTGTTTGTTAAATTTGACTTCGTTTATATTCCTAAATTAAAGGGAAGTCTTTCACAGAAAATCTAAAGTAAGTCAAAGAAAGCCTATATTAGACAAAAAGTTTATTATTTGTTTTGTATTTATATAATGTTATATTAAATGATGATAACTCCATAACATCGCCCAAGTTTTAAGTGACCGTTACTAAATTTAATTAACACAGCAATTGTTAAGATGTATAAATTAATTGAATTTGTATCAAATTGAGGAATATCCTGGAGAAGAGAAATTTTCAACGGGTAATAGTCATTGTCATGAAAAGCAAAAACTGCAAAAATGTGCCACAAGTAGATCTTTTTCTTTTTTTCTTGCATCAAATATTGCTAATAACACGATATGAGAGGCAATAGCATTAAAATGTAAAGGTCACATTACTAAATACATAGAAAGATAGACAGGTAAAACGCCAGGTAAACAATAAAATACATACATTAACAGGAGATCCGGCATGTCTCACTCTTAATGTCACAAGAAAGAGACACCGTAATGCAATATCAGTTTATAAACTTTAAAAATTAGGTGAGGGTGTAGGGGTTAAGTGCTTGATCTGTGTAACTGCATCATTATTTTGCTAAGAATGAATAAAAGAGAGAAGTGTTGTAAAAACAGTCTAATTAAAAAAACATGACCTATAAGACGTTGTGACATATATTCAGTCTGTGTTTTTATAAATATACATTTTTCCAAGTTTTGAAATTGAATTCGAATATTATCGAAAAAATATGATTTAATAAAAATTACTGCATAAGAACCTCTTCTTTAGGAAAAAGTAATACGATATTACCTAAAACGACTGATATAAAAAGTGTCCAATTACTTTTTCCACTTCATATAGGTTTATTCTTATCTAGTTAGATTGTGAAAAAAAAATCTAGGTTTTATCTGCTTTAGTAGATATCACCATTTCAAGTGGTGTCATCATATATCGCTTATATGACGTAGAAAAAGTCGGCACGTTAAATATAGATTTATTTAATATCATAGAACAGGAAATCCCTATTTATGCATTCAACTGATATTTTTATCAGGTAACAGATTTAATGCTGAGTGTTTGTTAAATTTGACTTCGTTTATATTCCTAAATTAAAGGGAAGTCTTTCACAGAAAATCTAAAGTAAGTCAAAGAAAGCCGATATATGACAAAAAGTTTATTATTTGTTTTGTATTTATATAATGTTATATTAAATGATGATAACTCCATAACATCACCCAAGTTTAAAGTGACCGTTACTAAATTTAATTAACACAGCAATTGTTAAGATGTATAAATTAATTGAATTTGTATCAAATTGAGGAATATCCTGGAGTAGAGAAATTTTCAACGGATAATGGTCATTGTCATAAAAGCAAAAACTGCAAAAATGTGCCACAAGTAGATCTTTTTCTTTTTTCTTGTATCAAATATTGCTAATAACACGATATGAGAGGCAATAGCATTAAAATGTAAAGGTCACATTACTAAATACATAGAAAGATAGACAGGTAAAACGCCAGGTAAACAATAAGATACATAAATTAACAGGAAATCCGGCATGTCTCACTCTTAATGTCACAAGAAAGAGACACCGTAATGCAATATCAGTTTATAAACTTTAAAAATTAGGTGAGGGTGTAGGGGTTAAGTGCTTGATCTGTGTAACTGCATCATTATTTTGCTAAGAATGAATAAAAGAGAGAAGTGTTGTTAAAACAGTCTAATTAAAAAAAACATGACCTATAAGACGTTGTGACATATATTCAGTCTGTGTTTTTATAAATATACATTTTTCCAAGTTTTGAAATTGAATTCGAATATTATCGAAAAAATATGATTTAATAAAAATTACTGCATAAGAACCTCTACTTTAGGAAAAAGTAATACGATATTACCTAAAACGACTGATATAAAAAGTGTCCAATTACTTTTTCCACTTCATATAGGTTTATTCTTATCTAGTTAGATTGTGAAAAAAATGTAGGTTTTATCTGCTTTAGTAGATATCACCATTTCAAGTGGTGTCATCATATATCGCTTATATGACGTAGAAAAAGTCGGCAGAACTTTTAAAAAGTTGGCGCTAAACATCAGCGTATGCAATGGGTTAGATCATGGAGTTACATTGTGTAATCTCTCACCGTCACTGTTAGGACTGTTCTATTTGCCCGCTATAGAATTTCATCGAAAACACATTGTAGTCTCAACGAGACAAATAATCTCAAGCATATTTTCTCAGTTTTAATTATCTACACTGAATTTTAATTTTTTAAAAGTAAAACAGGATTTATCCTTTTGGTTTTTAAAATAGAAGCTGATAGAATTGATAACAAGTGTGGATAAACGTACCCCGATGACCCCAGTTCTTAGATCATTACACTGGCTACCTGTTTATTTGAGGATACAATTTAAAGTTTTAGTTATATGTTTTTACCTGTGTGAACGGATTCGCCCCTGAATATTCATGTGAAATCGTTGAGAGATACATGCAAGTAGATAAGATTATCTTAGACGACCATAAATACCGTAGGAAATGGGGATCGTTGTCCATCAAGGACAATTGAAAAACGGATCTTGCTTTCTTTTTTTTTTCTTTATTATTGATTGTTTGGTATTGTAAAGCGCTTAGAGCTTTTATTAGAATAAGCACTAAATAAGTGTATTTTAATAATAATGATTTTAAAAAGCTATAAAAGAGTAATGGATAGAAAATAGCGAATATACGTTTGAAGACATATGCTCATTGTGGTATGTTCATTAAACTAACACTAAGTATTATTGTGTAGAAAATGTCTGTCTCAAGTCTCTTTACTGTTTTGAAGTCTAACGACTAATTTGAAAAAAAAAGTATGGTAAAATAAGTGCATTTTGATTAATGGCAGCTTATGTTGATGTTGACAATTTATTTGATTAATATAGATCATACACAAACTAGAATTGATTGAAATGAAACTGATTTTTGTTCATTTTTTAAACAAATCATATTTGAAAAGAAAGAAACCATGTTGATAACATCATGATTTTTAAAAAGTTAATTATTTACAAGATGTGCAGTTGCGTTCTGTTTAATGAGAACAATCACACACAACTGACAAATCAGGGTTATGTGTTATTGATTTTTACCAAAGTGAGTTATAAAATCAATCAGTATTTAATATATTTTTTGTAAATTTAATTTAATAATGCCAAAAAATAAAATTTTGAATGAGGAGACAATTTCTTTCTCGCGTTCAGTAAAGTTGAGGTTTGTTACTAAATGAGCGGTCACGTTCTGACAAGTACAAAACTATTCCAGGCTAGGAATTACAGGAAAGTTATTTATCGATGTATAGGTTCCAGTATATAGGAGGAATTAAAAAGAAGAATTATTATAATTATGTTTGAAGGGTAAATTCATAAAATACATTTTTGCCCTTTATCTTTTTAGTAAGCTGCCTAAAACTTGAAATGATAATCTGAAAATAATACATATCTCATTTTAGTTGATATTTAAAGCAAACATTTTTGTCGCATTGCATTGGTTTGCATTGCATAATTAGGACTATTTTGATTGTTTTGAGTTCGATTTTCTTTCAAATTTCTGTTTGACATTCCAACATTTACCATTGCTTGAGAGAGGTAAATGCCGCAGAACAAACAATGATTTTCCAATTGATTTACTGCACATAGAGGGACAAATAATCCGCACGGCTGCCTCAGTGAACGGTGTTACTTACGCTTGATTTCTTGCTCACTGAGATAGAGCTGGGACGATCATTCGAAAGTGTCGAGTCGTTATTCTTTGTGAGTCCATATTTTGAAATAGATATACCTATAGTTGTAGTTATATCTATAGCATATATCGTAATCATCATTCGTTTTTCTTCCTTTTGGGGATTGCAAAAGTCTTGAAATAGTTAGCTTTATATAGTTGGCTTAGCAAATCTTTGTGGCGATTCATATGAGTGTTTGTTGGTTGGTTTGCTGCCAGTCTGAATATTGTATTTTCGCAGATTTCGTCTTAAAAACAAACCAGTACAATATATAATTTAATTTAACTCAAAAAGCTATTAGAAAGAAAGTTTCATCAGGCAATATGTTAAAATTACACATTCCCTTCGTTATCATAGAACTGTTTTCAAAGCTTAGGAAAAAGGACATAATAAAAAAATAACACCACAGAACACCACAAATCGCTTGAGCTCCAACACTTTTTATATTTGAGGCAGATCACCTCTTGATGATTAAGTAGGATGTACTTACACCAGATTTAAAGTCAATTCAGACAAAAATGTCATGGAATTAGAGCATATGAAATCTACCTAAGAAATGTTATTAAGCTTACCTTTGCCGTTAATATTTGGTGCATCGAGAAAACAGCTACATACTGGTTTTAGAAGTTACTCTATTGATCGTAACATTTACATTGTAATTGGCCTTACCTGATTTTTACTCGATGAACTGATTTTGTCGTTTGCTACTGTAATTGCCAATTTGATGTTCTGGCAAGTTGACGAGGTTTTGAACGTACACAAGAATATGCTCAAATTTTTAACGAATTAACTTGCACATGAGTTTGTTTTTACGGTTTAAACAAGTTCTAATACCTTTCACTATATATATATATATATATATATATATATATATATATATATATATATATATATATATATATATATATATATATATATATATATATATATATATATATATATAGAAGTGTACCTCCAGCAATACGGAGACCATTTTTGCTAAAAAACCAGTATTAGGGAGACCAAAAATTTAGGGAGACCAAAAGTAGGTCTCCTTAATTATTAGCGTGTTTAAACGTTACGAAACTACTCAGCAAACAAAAAACGAATGATTTTATGGCATAGCGAATATAACATACTTTGGTTTAAAATTAAATTTGTGTGTTGAAACTTGATAACAAGCTTTCAATTTTATCCTAAACTTTATACCTTGTATAAACATTAGTGCCAAAAAATCAGCTTTAAGGAGACCGGGGAAAACTGCCATTTTTATTTAAGATCCGCTATATATTATGTATTTAAAAATATTATAGCAACCAGTATTTTTTTCCTTAACTGCTCAACATGCTTATACATGGTTTAGCACGAAATTGAAGAAAAGGATAATTTAGCACTGTAAACAGGCATTTTTTCAAAGAAACGAACACTTGAGAGCAAGATGCATTATGACGTAATAAACATTATGACGTAATGAAACGTATCCCTACTTTATATATACATATAGTGTGTAAACCGACTTAAGGAGACTATGCTTCACACTTATACAAAACACTTCAAAGGCCATTTTTTATATTCATTACTCTTTTTTTCCCTACCAAAATGATTTCTAAGGAATTTAAAATAACATTTAGCACTTTTTTGTCTTAATAATATAAAAATCTTGCACATATTCATGAAAAATATATGGTCTCCTTATTGCTGGTTGTATATTTCTGGGTGTATAAACTGACTTAAGACGACCATATATGCAACTTGAAGAGACATTTTGTTTATCATTAATTACTACTTCAATTCTTTTCTTTCCTAAGTAATGTTACAGAGTTAAAATGTCACGTAACAATATTTTAACCAGAAACATGAAGCATCTTGCACATATTTGCATGCTAAGTAGAACTAAATGGCACAGTCATTGGTAATATGTGCATAGTGTCATCTCTCAAGGCTGTCGTACATGCGTATAACTTATACACAATGCATATACATAACAAATAACAATAATAATAAACATAGGTTTAAAATAAATGTTCAAAAACACCCAACTAGTAGCAAAATATGCTACTTTGGGAGACCAAATATACAGAGCATTAAACCACACACTTACGGAGACCCGGGAAATTCCGTGGTTTTAGCCAGGTCGCCTAAAATGCCAAGGAAAATCTAGAAAAAATACGTAGACCAACTTTTTTGTTTATTTTTTGCTACTTAATATGACAAGAAGAAAAAATCACACCCATTATCTACAACGTATAGGAACATTTTTTGGTAATTTTTGTCTTTCTAAACTCAAAGGTAAAAAATATACAAATGGTCTCCCTAAGTGCTATATTAAAGGCATGGTCTCCCTATGACTGGTTTTAGATCTATATATATATATATATATATATATATATATATATATATATATATATATATATATATATATATATATATATATATATATATATATATATATATATATATATATATATATACACCTACCTTGCGACCTGGGGAGACCATGCTGATAAATAATAGATGGGGAGACCAAATGTATATCCTTTCTCTTCCGCATTTTTTCTTTTGTTATCGCATAGATATCTTAAATTAATATTATTATTATTATCTGTTATGGTTGTTTTGAAAAAAACACAACAATAACGAATAAACAAAAAGTCGAGGTCTCCTTTATTCGACCAACTTTTTTGCCAGAAACACACCCACTAAAAGAGACCGTCTCCTTAATTTTGTATATGAACCCGGTTCTCCAAATGATCACTTTTAGCAGAGTCAGTGGACTCGCTAAATCTCTTTTTTTTTTTTAAATTTTGTAATTTAATGATTTACTGGCACTTTATACAAGGTTTAGGGGGGAGTTATTCGGAATAAAAACAATTTCACAGTTTCATCTATTTCCGCGAGAGATGTGGTTACAAACTTCAGGTAATTTGTTTGTATTGTTTACATCTACCCGCCAGAGACGAAGAGAAGTAACTAATGAAAATAACTTGAAAGAAAGGAGTTAAACCAAATAACAAAATACTTGAAACTATTACATGCAGCCTGAAGACTACTTGACATATTACTGTCGTGCAAAGTAAGCTCTTATCTTATGTTTTAGCACAAAACCTACATTATCGCCCACTTCTGTACAGTTACCAATGGTAAAACTAGTCCCAGTGGACCCTTTCTATTCTTGACAACAAGTTCACGTCACAACTTTGCATCTACGAATAAGAATTAACATTTTCGTCACGTGATCAAAAAGTGCCAGTGCTTGCGTGGGGGCAAAACGCAGTTTCTCGTTGTTTTAATACCAAATATAACAGTATTTTTCTTGTTGTAGGCCGATTGCATATATTTTGGCCTATTTGTCACATGCTAGAAAGCTAGCTCTTTGTATAATTTTTACCGTTTAGAAAAGTTTTACTACTTAGCTTAAATATCGAAGAATTTGTATTGGTATAAAACTGCTATAAACTCCAAATATCGCTCATTATGCCCCAAGTTACTCACAAGCCAAATCACACTTAGGGTGCTCCTAATAAAAATGTGCAAAGTTCTGCGTTTCGAATAAAAGTAACCGAGTAAAAAATGAAAGAAATGATAGAGAGATTTCACCTAAATGTCAAATTTCCCTTGCACCAAAGAGCAGTCAGGTTTTTAACAACTTCTGTGCTATTTAAAAATGTATTATAAGTTTCAATTTCTTTTATGTTTCGAGTATAAGCTGTTTTTGCGATATTTCTTCCATATTTCTATGTCGTTTCTTTCATTTTTTTGGTTCCATCGCAGTCGAAAATCAAATTTCTTTCGCAAATTATTCGAAACACCCAAAGTGTGACTTGGCTCATTGCATGAAGGTGTCTGCGAGATGACTTGATCAATCTTCCTAGGACAGAAATTGTCACAGTTCCTGTAATAAGCCAGTTCGCATTTTCGGGTCTTTCCGGTGGAGGTGTTGTTTCGGCTGCAAATATTTTTGGGATAAATTATAAAGAAATGATAAGGAAAAAACATCAAGTTTCTAATTTTCTTTCAACATGCACGCTTTTAAATTTATGAAGCCATCACATGATCTTTTAAAAGCTATTTTACATATTATTCAGTCCCTTTAATAACCAACATGTGAATATGTTTCTGGCAAAATGGAATTTTGTTGATTTTTTTTTTCGTTTTGTTTTCTATCATTTCTTTATATCCTTATCCCACCTGAATTCAGCCGAAACGTAAAAACTTTTCTGAAAAAGTCAAAGTGCGAATTGGCTTATTGTAGAGCCATAAGCCAATTCGCACTTTTGGATCTTTCCGGCGAAGGTGTTGTTTTGACTGCAAATGTTGGGAGATAAATTATAAAGAAATGATAAGGGCAATATCAAAATTCTAATTTTCTTTCAACATGCACACTTTCAAATTTATAAAGCCATCATATGATCTTCTAAAAAGTATTTTACATATTATTCAGTCCCTTTAATAACCAATATGAGAACATGTTGCTGACAAAATGGAATTTTTTTGATTTTTGCCGTTTTTTCTGTCATTTCTTTATATCCTTATCCCAATTAATTCGGCCTAAACGCAAAAACGTTTCGGCAAAAGACAAAGTGCGAATTGACTTATTGTTGCTGTGGGAGATAATGGGAGATTTTATATCCTGATCCCAAGAAAACATTTTTCGCAGTACAAAATTGTTGTTTAACCATAGAAATTGTGCGTTGTATAATTGGGTCATTTGTGTGATGCACTCTTTCTAAATAACGCCAGTGGCCTGAGTCATGCGCCGAGATTAGCAAAATTGACATCAACGACACGGTCTATTATAGGAACTATCGCTCTTGCTGTCATAGGAAGACCGCAAGAGTCATCTAGGACTAAGTTAAAACCAATAATCATGGCACCAAATTGTCCGAAATTACACTGACACAATTCGGTTATTGCCTGTAGATATTGGCAATAATTATTGTTTCAGGACAGGCCGTAACCATAGCCAATCTGGCATATTCACCCGTAAACCAGTGGTGGCATTCGCGAAAGTGTAAGTTTAAACTTAGAGTCAATCTAAGTGCAAAAATGTAAGAGTTAACTTTCCCGTTGGTTTAACTTAGCGGTATTCACAAAATGTAAGTTTAAGCTTCCACTCAAGTTTCAGTTCAAAATTCTAAGTTTACTTCGGACTACACTTAGATTTCTCAGTTCAATCCCACGCGATATTTAAATACCTGGAGTGCTTTGCTTACCTTGGCAACAATCAATTTATTGAGAGTAAATGAAGAATATGAAAGGGTTTTTATGAGGGAAAGTGTTTCGAGATAGGAGTAATCCGTTTGAAGTTTACAATGACGGTGAACTTTTAACTCGATATGGATTTTCAAGAGAAGATATTCATTTTTTGGTGGAAAATCTCGAAAATTTGGAGTAGGAAACAAGAAGAAGCTTTAACGCTCCGAAACATCTAAAAGCCTTCGATATTTACATTGACAACCAGTTTATACGATTACGATTAGTCGCACTCTTTATGAAAATTTTGCAATATTGACTTAGAATGTAAGTTGATAAACTTACGCGATGAATATGGCGTAAGTAAGTAAACTTACGTAAGCTAAATCTTGAGATCTAAGTTTAATATCTAAGTAAATAAACTCAGATGTTCGTGAATACGGCCACAGATACAAGAGAATGTAACTGTCGTCAACTGTACCTCACGACCGCCACTCCCGAAAAGTTAATTTCATCCCGTATCAAAACATCTATTTTACAAAATAAAACATTTCCTTAAGTGTTTATTCAAACACTTATTAACACAGAATAAGAACAAGGGCAGAGATGAGAATTTTTCTTTGCATGTATGCTTTTTTGGGTTCGACTGCCACAGGTTGCTTGCCTAACAATTTTTATGCAATGAACTGGCAATCTCCGGGCGAAGCACAGCAAGACAAGTATCGAACTATGCCACAACAGCATGTGAACCTGGTTTTTGAGACAGGCTGTCATACCATATTGAACAGTGATGGTTCATTTTTCCGTTTCTGATATTTTTCCGAGATACTACCCCAGATGACCCCTCAAGGCCACCGGATGTTTACACATGGAACGATATAGTAACTTATTAATGTATATCACCTACGGCCGCATTGAAGGCCAGACTTGGAAATCTTAATTTCGAAGTGACTACAATTTGCCATCCTTTTTGGGAGGGAGGGAAATGGGGGAGCTTTAATATATTTTCTGCACCCAAGGAACGGGGAAGGGGAAAATAAATACAAACAAGCATTTTTTTGGCTTTTCAATCTTTATTGAGTAAACATCAAGTTGATGCCATATAGCTTATTTAAATCGTTTTCCGCCCAAGCATCACATAACAAATAACAAAATGTACAGGCACATACACAGGAAAACAATGGGAGATCCATCGCGTCATTTCTTTTCTCAATGTAAATTTACTTTGAGATTACTACACGACTATTTCTTTGAAGAACTACTAAAAAATGACAAACTTTATTGTATCAAAATAATTTTTTTTAAATCTTTACATTTTTAGAACTAAAATCGCGTTTTGTTGTTTTTGTTTTATTTCTATTATTACTTTTTTCTTTTACTACCAGTAAGTTAGTGTAACTGAGATAATAGTAAAGGATTTTAAATTATTATTTTACAGAGAGCATGCATGAAAATAGTAAATAGAGGGACCACGTGTGCATCATATATAATAATCAATGATATATAACCCAAAAATACAACTTTGGGAGACCATGCTTTGGTCTCCCTATTTACTATTTTTTATCTATGGTCTCTCTAAGTGACACCTTTAGTGTCTTTTAGCATATACAAAAGGTCTCCCTATGTTGGCATATTCTGTGTGCATATATTATCAAATGTGTGCATATATTATCATATGATATTTTTAGTGTCATTGTAGGTTCAACTCCTACAGGGTGCACGCATAACGATTTCTTATGCGGAGTTACTGCGCTCTCCGGTAGTGGCACACCAAACTTTAGTAATATTGTGCATCAAGTGTGCATCATATATAATAATCAATGACATATAACCCAAAAATACAACTTTGGGAGACCATACCTTGGTCTCCCTATATACTATTTTTAATCTATGGTCTCTCTAAGTGACACCTTTAGTGTTTTTTAACATGTTCAAAAGGTCTTCCATTGTTGGCTTATTCTGTGTGCATATATTATCAAATGTGTGTATATATTATAAACTTTTTTGTTAGTGTCATTGTAGGATCAACTCCTTCGGGGTGCAGGCATAACGATTTTTTATGCGCAGTTACTGCGCTCTCCGGTGGTGGCACATCAAACTTTAGTAATATAATGATAAAATATATGACTATCCCATAGTGGTGGGACCATTATTCGAATATTCGAATATTCGTTCATTTGAGTGGGGTTCGAACCCTATTTTTTGATATTCGAATATTTTGGATTTTGTATAATTTTTAAATTATTTTTCATAAGAAGAGAGAATTTTTACCTTTGCAGGCAACATCGTTACAAAGAAAAGGTCTCAGCTGAGACCGGAAAATATCAATATCCATAGTTTCTTTAACGAGAATTCGTAGATTTTCAGTTGCACAGAAACTAGGCAGGGCTTGGTTTTGTTTCTCGGCATTACATAGATATAGTGATACACCTTATTATCCCACTCGCCCAACTTTGCTCTCGAAGGGGATATAGGATTTGGTTAGCCCGTCCGTCCGTCACGCTTTTGGGTAGTGGTCTTGTATGCACAACTCCTCCGAACGGGTAAGCACACACATTTCAAATCCTATACAGATTTACTCCTCATGTATTGTAGTTGTACACCTCGTATTCAGTTTTTCATTTATTTAGCCAACATTGAGGTCGAAATTTGGCATATTTTTCGGCTATAAAGGCTACATGATCTAAGTCTTGTATGCACAAGTCCGACGAACGGGTAAGCACACACATTTTAAATCCTGTACAGAGTTACTCCTCATATGGGTCTTTGGACAACTCGGCCCATCGCGAAAGACGACTCGTCCCAGCTTTTGAACAACTCAGCCCATTCCTGAAAGACGACTCGGCCCAAATTACCTCCTCACAGTATATATCAGGTAAATCTTTTATTTCCCCCGTAGAGGAGAAAGATTTTGTTTTTGTGCATTCTGTATGTGTGTAGTGGGTCTGTTGTAGACACTTTATTTGTTAAAAAGATAACTCTGGAATGATCAGCTTCAAATTTGGTAGGGTTATGTTTGATATTTCAGTGACACCGGAGAAAACAACCCAGGAAAATAAGAAACCATTCACCAGCAAAGTGCCGTATTCTCCAGAGGTATTCCGATATTTTGTCCATCCTTTAAAACACTGAGAAACAAAACGAGAGACATGTATAAATTAAATTCTGTTTCTTAATGCAGATCTTTTTAAACAATACATGTATATTGGTATTATTTTAGGCAGCATTCTATCAAGACGCCAGTAGGCGAGAGTTGCGCTGAATTTGATTGCTGTTTATTTCCTAGTGATAATGTAACTGGGTTTCTACCAAACACAGTTTCACTGGGCATTACTCTTTAGCCTAGTTTAGTTCATCTGGAAGGTCTGTACAACAGCTTTCCTTCAGTTTAACACGGAAATAATTTTTGGTTAAAAAGCACTTTTTCATGTTTAACATTTGTTTACTTCAAGGCTGTGGTCGCAAACTATCACAAAGAAAAAACACCGCCGCCTCGGGATCGACCACAGCTGGGTGACTGCGCATTCTGTAACCGCCCTCCCCAGATGATTATTTGCTGTTCTTGTGGTTATATATGCGCAGGTTGCGTGCGCACCAAGTGTAATACTCACCCGGAGGTCATCCACCTTATGGATGCAGACTGTTGCCAGATGTGTAACTCGACACAACAAAAGGAATTCTCGTAAAATCGACGTGAAAAAAATGTGTCCAATTTCTTCAAAAATGTGTTCGTTATTGTTTTAACAAGACTTGTTATTTAGTGCAAAGAATTTGCATGTTGTTCGTGTTATTCGGTGTTTGCGATAGTGCGGTTTCGAATGTTTGTTAAAAGACGTGTTTGGTAACTCTAAGAAATAGAAGCTGTAATTACAGAAGACCAGTTGTGGCTATTGTTAACAGTCGTTTGAAACAAAATCCTGGGATTCTTGCTATAAATAGTACGTATTGCAATTACGAATGTCATTATAAAAAAGCTGTGGTATCGCTGCATTGGGGCCATTACGTTGTAATAGTATGAGTGAAGCCGCTTTCGTCGTTTATTCATGTCGTCTACCGTCTTTTTACGCCCAAGGGATAAATATATTATTGCAACTTCCCGAAGGTAAAACTGGAGTTTTCCGAACATCGCTCAGGAACGTAAATTACTCACCAACATGAACCTCAGAAAATATTTCAAATCCACCTTTTTACTTCTTTTAGAGTTCGATGTAGTAAAACAGTTGGGCGTAATGGAAGTCCTTGCCTGCAATTTTTGTCTATATCCGTACATAGTTGTTAGAATTACGGTATTTCTGTCATAAAAACTATTTTTATTCTGCTTGGTTTCGCATTTAGTATACAGAGGTGGTGCTGGCAGTTGTGGTTGGATTTCTTTCATATATGTCTTAGCAATATCACAAGGAGTTCTGTCGTACGCTCGCAATGATGAGGAACCAGTTATAGTTTGTAATGAGCAAGAAATTTAGCAGTGTTGTTTTTGATTAATAAGGTTGAACTGTTGAGGAAATGTGTTCTATCGATAAAATTAGTATAACTAAGTTTGAGATATTAAGATATATTTTTAATCCCCCGCCGCCGCGTAGCGCGGAGTGGGGGACTACAGGATTCGGGCCCGTCCGTCTGTCCGTTGTTTCATAATCTCATGTAACAAATGTCTCCCGTCTTGCATTGTTTGATTAAATCGTATTAAAAATCATAACTTTGTCAGAAAAGGGCTGCTAGTTCTAATGAAAATCAGCAAGAAAACCCAAATAGTAAATAGTAAAGTGGCAAAAAAAATGGGCCGAGTCGTCTTTCACAATTGGCCGAGTCGGTAAAATGGGCCGAGTCGTCCAAAAAACTTTGGGCTGAGCTGTCCAAAATTGGTCCGAGTTTGTAGTGGACCGAGTTGGTAATGGGCCGAGTTGTCCAAACCCCCTCATATGTTGTAGTTGTGCACCTCGTATTCACTTTGTCCGATTTTTCATTTATTTAGTAAAAATCCAGGTCGAAATTTACCACATTTTGCATAGGGCAAGGGGATTTGCAGCGTTCCGGTGCTCTTGTTTCTGTTGACGTTATTCAAAATTTTAATTTTGCTTGAACATACTTGAAATAGGTATTTTAAGATCTCTTAAAAAAGAAACAAAAGTTTGATGTTCACTGCACGTTTGTTTTCTGAATAATTTATAATACTGCCTCATATTACACAATAATAACCACACATCACTGACAAATTTGTGGGGTAGAAGTAATAATGTGGATGTTAATGCAAAAATGCCCACAATTTCGAAAAATATTCGAATAATATTCGAATATTGCTCCCGAATATTCGAACCCTGTTTTGGTATTCGAATACCACCACTACTATCCCATCAATACCCCTCACTCCTCAATAAAACATTTGAGCCGCTAGATCGCTTTCTCAACATATCTTCTAGCACTGGCTATTGTTTCACTTCCTGCACCTCCGTCGCAATCATTTGTTTATTTCGCTTTGCTGGAAGGAGCGCTCTGCTCAGCTCTCAAGTAGGTCTTCTTTAATAAGCACGCCCGATCTGCCCACCATTGATCTGATGCATCCGCATAATGTAGTATTTTAATAAAGAAGTCAGAAAAGACCTGTTTTGTTCACGCACTCTTCTCAGTATTTTGTCACTTCAGATACCTTCGAAAAATGCAGCAGTTTGAATGGAGGCTTCTTCCACATTGGGTACACAGTTGGTGTGCATTGAAGATGCCCAAGTCGCACTTGTCGCAGACATCGGTATTTTCTGGCGTTTCTAGTCTGGCAATGACGCCATCATTTGCTTTCTTGTGCTTAAGGAAGAAGCCATCACTGAAATTACGAAATATGCTCATTTAAATCTCTTATATATCAATTCATGTACTTCATTATCGTACCGCTTTTAAAGTAATTCTAGAACAAATGAAAGTACAATACCATACATCTCTATATGCTTCAAAAATAAAATATTACACGACAAGCCACATCAAGTCCATATCCTTCGTCACAATTTAAATTCCTATTAGGTATACTGAAATAAGGACTCGTGTCAATCATTAATTCTAACATTTTGAACACTTTAACCTAGACAAAAATATAAAATCCCACACCTGTTAACAACATTCAATACTAGCACAAGCAAATTGGAAACTACATCTGTAGCTTCTCCTGAGTACATGACACCATCTATTGAAGCTTTCTTGTCACTTGTATTCTGCGGAGTCTGGTTTTTATTCTTGTAAATCCTCGGGTCGCGTATATGCCAGGTTCGACAGGTTATCCTGCAAAAAATATATCCAATAAACGTTCGATAATTTTAAACATATTAAATGAAGCGAGTGACAACCTTTTAATCAGTACGAGTACTATTTCTCCTACATTTGAGTGGGCCACAGCGTCATATCTGTAACATGTAGGGAAATTAACTAATATCAACAATAACAAAAACATATGCTCTGTAGTTCCAATCTTCTAGTTAATGGATATGGGCAATATCAATTTGGAATATTATGAAAAACAAGTTGCTGATAGTGCACCGTGAACGTAAATTTGCATGCAGCAACTGAAGTTGGCTTTTGGCCTATCTGGGTCACATTCACTTCTTTTCTTCCTCTCATGGATTCTTCCTCACCTTGAGGATTTTAAAAAGTATGAAAGTACGAATTGGTTTATTCAAAACTTTTGTGCTCTATGTTATAACTCAAGTAGTAGTACTAGTCAGTCACCAGGTTCTACGACATCTAAACCCTGCCAGAATCAGTATTTCCATGAATAAAAACTTTAAAATCTATCGCCGAATCGCAATTTTATTTACCTTCTAAAGTTGATAAAGGAGCAATCCGCATTTGAACGTGGCTCCTTGCAATTGGCACATCGCTGCAACCCTTTCAACATCATGGCAATCCTGGCTTTGTACCTAGGAGATTATAACAATATGCGGCAGAAAATGACATACTTTCAGTCAATGGCAAAGCTTGGGCTAACAACACAGGTTCTTCCAGGCTTTTCCGGCAAAAAAGAACGAAATATATTGCTGTTTTACTGTTTATCTACCGTTTCAGCACAAGTTTTTTTATAGGTTTCAGATTTGCAATCTTCGAAATATTGAAGGTGTGACATCTCACGGTGTTACTACACCGCACACGCGCCAAGGGTCCTAGACGACTGAACTTCTAATGTAATTGTTAAATTCCTCAACGTGCTCTGAAGCTGGGCTATGTTTTTGGAATACGCTACTGGAATACGCTATTCCAATCTGCTGTTGTGGTCGCAATAAAACTACCAGTAACCTAGGACCGTTCGCCACTTTTCAATGGTTTTAGCGCAATAACTCTCATCTTTTGGACGCGATCCGGAGATGCTGTTATATGTAGCAAATTCAGAATTTTACACAAGTTTTGTGAAGTAAAATGTCATGATTTACGAAAATGCAAGGCCGGTGTATTTTTTTGGGCATGATTTTCCAGCTGTAACTCGCCACTTTATTCTATCATCCCGAAATATAAATTTTAAGTGCAAACTGTAAGACTATCAACTCGCTTTTCAAAATGACTGCTAAGAGCTATAATGGTTACACATGAACACAAATCTTACTTGACATGCGTATACTGACGGTTTACTTATAGCAGCTCTGTATTTTGCAGCCAATTCGCACTTTCGGATTTTTCCGGTGGCGGTGTTGTTTCGACTGAAAATGTTGGGGGATAAATTATAAAGAAATGATAAGGGAAAAATATCAAAATTCTAATTTTCTTTCAACATACACACTTTCGAATTTATAAAGCCATCACATGATCTTTTAAAAACTATTTTACATATTATTCAGTGCCTTTAATAACCAACATGTGACTATATTTCTGGCAAAATGGAATTTTGTTGATTTTTGCCGTTTTTTTCCTATCATTTCTTTATATCCTTATCCCACCTGAATTCAGCCGAAACGCAAAAACTTTTCGGCAAAAGTCAAAAGTGCGAATTGGCTTATTATCTCGTAAATCGCTCGATACATACGTATAAGAAACAAGTAAGTATTTGTGAAACACACGCAGGCCCCAACCGCCCCCCCCCCAAAAAAAAATTCATAGGGGTATAAAGCGATGGCGGACAGACGGACGGACACCCCAAACGTATTGTGCCCCAATCCGAAGGGTTGGTCGTCGTCGTCGTCGGTTTACGCTTTCAGAGCAAAGCTCTATACGTTTCTATACAGATTCTCTCCACCTAGTACGGTTTTGTGCTAATATTTTGGCTTGTAAGATTGAGTAGATTCCTTTATTTTGTAGATCGCGTTTTATTGTTGACAGGTATGTTGTTTTTTGTCTTCCTGGGGGTCTTTCCAATTCCAACGACGTTTTCTGATCAGAATAGACCATGGTATTTGGGTTGGGGCCTAATTAATGTTAGCAGCTCTGTACCGCCATGTTTACAAGCAGACTCTTCACGGTCATTGTATGCACATCCACTAATAAAATAGTGCAAAATGCTTCAAGCAATACGTTACTATAGCATATAAAAAGAATTATATTCCATCACATTTCTGCTAAAACACAAAATTTATGGAAAAGAGGTGGTGGCAAGTAAGTATCCATATATTGCTACATATTAGTATCCAGCATCATACATAAATTTATACGCCCGAACTCTTTTTTTATTCGAAACAGTCAGAAATTTGTACTCCCGCAAATTCTTCCGCAACATATGTGTTTCGACTGTTTGCGACGCCGTCACAGGCCATTCAATAAGTAAATACAAAGCATACCTAAAATCCCGAGAATTTTCTTAATTTTATATATTTTATATATATTTATTTTGAACTGCAATAGCATACTATTACATTTCATCTAAGAAAAAAATATTGTGCAACTATATCCATTTGTTTTACGTAAGTGGGATTTTTAATACCATGCTTTCAATATGAAAAATTAGTATTTAACTTAGCTAATATTTAGATGGCTGCTAATGGGAGTATAAGTTTTTATAAAAGCGCTAAAATACAGAATTATACATTGATATATAATATTGCGTCAATTATGGCCAAAAAATTTTAAAATCAAAAATTGAAAAATTCGCCGAAAATACATTTTCAACGGAAATAAAAACAAAACTTCGCAGTAAACATTTAAACGTTTTGTGAGTTCTTCCTACCAAGTTTCAGCCTAATCCAACAAACTGTTTCGGAGATATGCCAACAATATGGCCCAAAAATTAAAAAAATCGCCAAAAATACATTTTCAATGAAAATGCAAAAAAACTTCGCAGTAAACATTTTCACTATATGTGGGTTATTCTTGCCACGTTTCAGCCTAATCCAACAAACTGTTTCGGAGATATTGCAACAATATGGTCAAAAAAGTTAAAAATCCAAAATTGAAAAATTCGCAAAAAATACATTTTCAACGGAACTGAAAAAAAAATTCGCAGTAAACATTTACACGTTTTGTGAGTTCTTCTTGCCAAGTTTCAGTCTAATCCAACAAACCGTTTGGGAGATATCGCAACAATATGGCCAAAAAAAGTTCAAAATCAAAAATTTAAAAATTCGCCAAAAATACATTTTCAACGAAAATGAAGAAAAACTTCACAGTAAATATTTGCACTATATGTGTGTTGTTCTTGCCACGTTTCAGCGTAATCCAACAACAAACCGTTTTGGAGAGATAGCCTGCCAAAGTGAAAAAAAATGCACGAACCCCCCCCCCCCCCCCCCTATGTTCAAAAATTTGCCAAAAATAGAATTTTTGAGGAAACGAAAAAAAAAATACCACGGGCATCATCTAGACATGTACCCCAATATGTATGTTTTGAGAAAAATCGACTCATTAATTTTATAAGAACTCACTGCGGACAGACGGACGGACGGACACACCAAATGCTATATATGTCTCCCTTAGGGGGAGACATATAATTCCACTAGACCAAGCCTATAAGTACATCAGGGTATAACGACATTGCGCTAATGGCGACGTTTTTATAAAGTCCAATTCTTTTTTCCCCATTTTCAAAGAGCTTTTGTCCAAATTTGTTTTCCCAAAATTGTCTAAAAACTATCGAGAGCTTTAATGTAATTGTTTTTCTTTCTGGAGTCAATCACATTTTTATATGCAAAAAGATGGTGTAAGTAACTAACGACATAAGGTTTTGTTGCCAGATGACTTCTGACTTAAATTTATCACACATTTTTGTTGTCAGTTGGCAGTTTTTTATCTTCACTGAACTACTTACACACTTGTTTAATAAATAAGTGCCTAATTTTACTATTTTCTTGTTGTTTGCTTCTATGTACAAGTGCACTAAAATAAACAAACTGTAAGCTTTGAGTAATTTTATTGTTTCATAGTTGCTTTACACACATTTGTTTATTTTTAAAATTTATTATTCAAAATAAACAATAACATATATGCAAAAAGTTGGCGTAAGTAACTTGACTACGTCTCGAGGAGTACGTCTATCCCCCGTGGGGGATATGGTGTGCGTAAGGCTGTTGCGTGTTGACAACGCAAAATTTAGAAGTGGAAGGATAGGTAGACGTAGTGTCTAACATTTAAACGAACCAATCCATTAACCAGTAGGCGCGTGAGACTGTCGTAGGTACGCTAAGTCCAGCACCGATTTTCAAAAGTCCGCCATTTTGTCAATTTTTGCCCGATCCGGAAAATTCTTGGTCACTGCACTGCGGAAGGATCCAGAGAAGCTGTGTACAAAATTTGAACCGAATCCATGCATTAATATGGCCTGTAGGCGCGTGAGACTGCCGTATATACGCTAAGTCCAGCGCCGATTTTCAAAAGTCCGCCATTTTGTCAATTTTTGCCCGATCTGGAAAATTCTTGGTCACTGCACTGCACAAGGATCCAGAGAAGCCGTGTACAAAATTTGAACTGAATCCATGCATTAATGTGGTCTGTAGGCGCGTGAGACTGAAGCGTGACAGACGGACAGACAGACGGACAGACAGACGGACAGACGGACGGACCGAAAAGTTCAAAACTATATCCCTCCGTTGCACGGGGGATAACTGACGACATAAGGTTTTGTCGCCGATTGAGAAACTGTGTCGCCAGATGACTTCTGACTTCACACATTTTTGTCGTCAGTTGCTTTTTACACGTAACAGTTCTCTTCTCGTCATGATGCTTGCGCTGAGGCTGGCAATGATGGTTCCCTACCACTGCAGGACCACGTAAAGCTTTTGCTAGCGGCCCAATCAAATTGCAATATCTGACCAAGTAATTTTTGAGTGAACATAATGAGACCATCATCTTGACATTTCCCAACTAAGACATCATCTCCGTTGTAGTGGTATGGCTCAATTGTTATCAAAGCCATTTTCATCTATTAAACATCTGTTTAACATAAATACAAGCGGACTAGTCATATTTAAACTGTACCACTGACAAAGTTTCGCTACAATATTTTCTATAATTAACCCCGTAGAAATTCTATTCATATCTCACTAGAAAGATGAGATAAAACTGTGACACAACGTGACCTGTTTGTTAATTTCTTCGATATTTTTTTTTCTATAAGACAGCTTTTCAAATTTTCCAATTTTAATGTTTATCTTGTATTTCACTCGAATTTTCGCCACAATAATTTCTACAATTTGACACGTAGATTTTTTCTTCATATATCATTTGAAAGCGTGAACAAAGTCATCAACCATGACATGGGCGTTTTTTCTATTTTTTGCTTACAATAGGAAATAAAACTTTTATAATGGTGAGGTCAACCCTAATTATCATAACCAAAGTGCGCCGCTCGCCATTTGACTTTGACTAAGTTTTATCGAGTAATATATGTTGATAAGGTTATGTATCGGACCTGCTTTTTACACGTAACAATTATCTTCTCGTCTTGTCTTGACGGTGCGTAGGAATAATAACAAAAGCACAGTGTTAATCACGTGCGTTTGTTTACATTTTACAACGTTTATACTTATATTTAAATGAAGCAAAGCGAAATAAAAGAGGCTCCGCTCATGTCGCGTATTGGCAGATAACTTGAGCAAAATCCGAGCTCCAAGTTGACGGTGGTTTTGATTTCGTTCAGAAATCGGTCATTATTTGACTTATTTGTCTGCTTTTAGTTTTTTGACAATTAAAAAAATCAAAAGCTAAATTTATTAATGCAAAATTTACTAGAAATACTGAAAATAAAAAAGTTGTTGACGGTTAACTTTTCGATATCGGAAGCTGGAGGGTCAGCTTCGTCTGTGTGTGTACTTTGGTCTCCCTATTGGCTATTTTTTATCTATGGTCTCTCTTAAGTGACACCTTTAGTGTCTTTTAACATATATAAAAGGTCTCCTTATGCTGGCATATTCTGTGTGCATATACAGTGAAACCCCGCTATTAGCGACAAAAAGTAACTGAATAATTTTGCCCCTAATGGCGGGGTGTCCCCAATTTCGAGGTCCTGTTCTATCTGACAACTACAACTAAAATCTCCGCCTATTTTTCTTACACTTTTTCCATCACTAGCTTTGATTATTTTAACTTTATCAGATAGCGAGAGGTCGTTCCGTTTTCTTTTCACATCACCGATATTCAGACTTAACACGTTGTATAGCATCTTAACTGAGTATAACACAATGAATTAATTGTTTTATTTATACGCATTTTAAAAGACAGAGCACATGTCAATAGAGTTCAGTCGTATTTAACTTCTCCCTTAAGCACACATCTTTTGTAATAGCCCTATTGTCTTTATATGCACTGTACTCAGTACCCATAGATAACAATAGCGTAAAAAACTTGACTAAGTCTCGAGGAGTACGTCCATCCCCCGTGGGGGATATGGTTTGTGTAAGGCTGTTGCGTGTTGACTACGCAAAATTTAAAAGTGGAAGGATAGGCAGACGCAGTGCCTAACATTTCGACGAATCAATCCATTAACCAGTAGGCGCGTGAGAATGTCGTAGGTACGCTAAGTACAGCGCCGATTTTGAAAAATCCGCCATTTTGTCAAGTCCCAGCCGGAAAATGCTTAATCACTGCACTGCGGAAGGTCTCAGGGAACTTGTGTGCAGAATCTGAAACGAATCCATCCATTTTTGTGGCCTGTAGGCGCGTGAGACTGCCGTATATACGTCCAGTGCCAATTTTCAAAAGTCCGCCATTTTGCCCAATCCGGAAAATTCTTGACCGGAAGGTTCCAGAAAAGCCGTGTACAAAATATGAAACGAATTCATCTATTAATGTGGCCTGTAGGCGGGTGAGACTGCCGTATATACGCTAAGTCCAGTGCCGATTTTCAAAAGTCCGCCATTTTGTCATTTTTTTCCGATCCAACAAAAATATTCTATTCAGTGCACTGCGGAAGGGTTTAGAGAAGACGTGTACAAAATTTGAAACGAATGCATGTACTAATGTGGCCTGTAGGCGCGTGAGACTGAAGCGTGACAGACAGACGGACAGACCGAAAAGTTCAAAACTATATCCCTCCGTTCCACAGGGGATAACAAACACTACCGAGTAACAAGCTGATAGACGTTGTTTATATAACGTACAAAATATGGACAGCAATTTGACTGTCCACAATAAAGGGATTTTTTTAAATGTGTAACCGTACTTACGGGATAAAAATAGTGTCCCTAATTCTGAATAGAGGGGTGTCCACAATGGAGGGGTCTAGATATAACAGAACTCTATGGCGTTTTAAAACAGAGTAAAAAATGCTGTACATAATTCAGGGGTATCCATAATAGAGGGGTGTCTATATCCGGGGCTTTATTGTACTATCAAATGTGTGTATATATTAGCAACTTCTTTGGTAGTGTCATTGTAGGTTCAATTCCTGCAGGGTGCACGCATAACGATTTCTTATGTGGAGTAACTGCGCTCTCCGGTGGTGGCACATCAAACTTTGGTAATATAGTAAATAGGGGGATCAAATGCGCATCATATATAATAATCATTGATATATAACCCAAAAATGCAAATTTGGGAGACCATACTTTGGTCTCCCTATTTACTATTTTTATCTATGGTCTCTCTAAGTGGCACCTTTAGTGTCTTTTAACATATTCTAAAGGTCTCCCTATGTTGACATATTATGTGTGCATATATTATTAAATCTGTGCATATATTATCACCTTTTTGTTAGTGTCATTGTAGGTTCAACTCCTGCAGGGTGTACGCATAACGATTTCTTATGTGGAGTTACTAAATAATAAGGAAGCCCCGATCTACCCACCATTGATCCGATGCATCCGCATAATCTATTATTTTAATAAAGAAGTCAGAAAAAAATTAAAAAGCCACATACCGAGTTTCATGAAATTTTTTGCAGGAGTTTTTAAGTGTTAACAAGCTCTTGCTGACAGACCGACCGACACGTGGGGAAAAATGAATAACTGTGAGTGTGGAGAGAGGGGGACAGCTGTTTAATGGGTTACGTATAAGTAAAGAATGTCAAAACACAGCAGAAAAGACGTCAAATTGGATCTGGCTGAAACGACACGACAAGCAATGGTTACCATCATGATTGTGCCTCATCTCTCTAAGACGGTGGATTGATCAACTACCGTGGCCCGGCCGCCTAAATGGTCTGATGATGAAACGGGCGAAACCAACAACCAACAAAAGGCGGTGCATCACTGATGACAAAGAGAGATGAAATGCAGGAAACAAGAAACGAACCTGTAAGCTATAGTTACCACACCTGGATACAACCCAGTGACCGCCGGGAAAGGCCGGCTTCAACTCGGTAAGACGAGCTACGACCTGGTAAGACGGGTGACATTGGCAGAGACCAAACAAAGCAGCATGAAGGGTCGGCACCCCCGCATGTGAAGTTATTAATCGCTACAAAGAGACATAAGAGAAAATATCCCCACGGCGACCCGAGAGGGGGGGGGGAGGATGAGGCGTCGCAACAGACGGAACAAATGGAGACGATCACGCTTCCGGAGAGAAACACGAACCAAGAACAACGAGTATGCAAGTGTGGCAAAGTGTTGAAAAATGAAAAGGGTTTGAGAATACACCAAGGAAGGGTATATAAAAACGAAAAGCAGCAGCAACGCACAGCCCCAGTGGTTGGTCAGGCGGAGGAGGTCCAGAACCCGGATGCAAACCACAGTGTTCAGGACCACCATGCTGTTGAAGACAGAGCAGGGGAAGTAGAACAGCGAAAAGACAGGATTAAATGGCCAGCAAGTAGCAAGGAATTAGATTGGAAACATCTGGAAGATGATCTAGTAGGAATCTTGGACACATCAATGAAAGGCAAAGTGACCGAGAAAATAAATACCCTCACGAAGATAGTGTATACAGTATCAAAGGAAAGATTTGGAGTGAGTGAGAGGACACCATATGTGAATAGTAACAAACACGAGAACCGAAGAGATAGGAGGAAAGAAGAGGTGAGAAGAGAACTGAAGGCGCTCTCAAAAAGATGGAAACAAGCAAAAGCGGAGGAAAAAGGAGCATTGGATGACCTACGCCAACAATTGAGAAAGAAACTAAAAAAGCTGAGACAAGCGGAACAACAACGTAGGAAATGTAAAAGGCGCCGTAAAGAAAAAGAGCAATTCATCTCACATCCATTTAAGTATACATCAGATTTACTTGGGAAGGAAAAAAGCGGGAAACTCACATGTAGTCAAAGGAAAGTTGAAGAACATCTAGCAACGGTCCATAATGATAAGAACAGAGAAGATCCACTCCCAGTTTTTGACTACTTAGAAACACCAGAAAGACCAACGACAGAGTTTCAGAGTGGAGATATCACATGGAAGGAGGTGAAAGAAATCGTCAAAAAAGCAAGATCAAAGTCAGCACCTGGCCCCAGCGGAATACCATACTTAGTGTACAAGAAATGCCCGCGTTTATTACACATGCTGTGGCACCAGCTCGTGGTAGTTTGGAGGAAAAGAAACATACCAGAGGAATGGACAAGAGCGGAAGACTGCTTTGTTCCAAAAGAAGTAAACTCTTCCAGCATAGACCAGTTCCGCACGATATCTTTGCTTGATGTTGAAGGGAAAATCTTCTTCTCAATAATAGCACGACGACTAACAAACTACATGGTCAAGAACGGGTACATTGATACATCAACTCAGAATGGAGGCGTCGAAGGTTTCTCCGAATGTTCGGAGCATAACAGTATGATAACAAAACTTATACAAGATGCCAAAACGAGACGAGGAAACATCACGTTAATATGGTTGGACCTAGCAAACGCGTACGGCTCAGTACCACACGAGCTTGTTATGTTGGCACTAGAGAAGTACCACGTACCAGAGAAACTAATCAACATTATCAAGAACTACTTCCAAAAGCTCAAATTCAGATTCACCACAACCGACTTTACAACAAAGTGGCAGCGACTAGAGAAGGGTATAATCACGGGCTGCACGGTATCGGTTATAGTATTCCTGGCTGCTATGAACATCATGATAAAGACCGCAGAAAAAGAATGCAAGGGACCAAAGGTGAATGAAATTCAACAAAAACCGATCAAAGCATTTATGGACGATCTAACTATAAATACAGCACAACCACAAGGCGCGAGGTGGATTTTAAACAAACTTTATGAGCTAACAGTATGGGCAAGAATGGCATTCAAGGCACGAAAATGTAGGAGTTTAGTCATCATCAATGTAGGAGTTTAGTCATCATCAAAGGGAAAGAACGTGAAACTTAAGATAGGAGACGTTACCATCCCGACAGTGAGTGAAGAACCGGTGAAGTGCCTTGGAAAATGGTACGATGGAAGCTTACGCGACACGGAAAATTCCAGGAAAACTATCCAGCAGCTACAAGAACATCTGTGCAAAATAGAAAAGGCCCCGCTACCTGGAAGATACAAGGCATGGTGTTTCCAGCACGGTGTGATGCCACGACTATCATGGCCAATGCTCATGTACGATATCCCGATGAGCAGTGTGGAAGAAATGGAAAGGATGGCAAGCAAGCAATAGCGCAAGTGGCTCGTCGTCCCCCAGAGTTTTTCTGCGGTGGGACTCTATGGGAAAACCAACAAGCTTCAGCTGCCGCTGTCATCAGTGAAAGAAGAATACAAAGTTAGCCGCGTAAGAGGACAAGTGATGCTCGACGAATCAAAAGACAATACAATACGAGGAGCAAAAGTTCAACTGAGTCAACGTGGGCGCTGGTCAGTGCAGAAGAGCATTGAAGATGCGAAGAGCAGAGTACAAAACAAAGAATTAGTCGGAACTGTGAGACAAGGGAGAAGAGGCCTAGATGTAACACCACGAGTGAAATGGACCGAGGCAAACACCAAGGAGAGAAGGTCCATAATACAACGTGAGATACGAGAGAGTGAAGAAGATCAACGAAGAGTAAAGGCAGTGGGTATGGGCGCCCAGGGAGCCTGGACGAGATGGGAAAGTGCAACACCAAGAAAAGTGACATGGCACGAAATACTGCAAAAACAACCTATGCAGCTTGGATTCCTGCTACGTAGTGTACACGACCTACTACCAACACCCGCAAACCTTAAACTATGGTACAAGACAGAAGACGACGGTTGCAAACTGTGTGGAAAGAGAGGGACATTGGAGTATGTACTGTCATCGTGCAGAACAGCTCTTACTCAAGGAAGGTACCGATGGAGACATGACAAAGTATTAGAAGCTATCTCGTCAATATTAGTGCCAGTCGTTAACAAAGAAAACAACACAAAACCACAAAGAACACTTACATTAATCAAATTTGTCAAAGCAGGAGAAGAACAGAAGCAACGTAGAAGCACAGTTGGTGTCTTAGCAACAGCAACAGACTGGGAAATACGCGTAGATTTGCGTAGAAAACTGCAGTTCCCTGAAAACTGCAGTTTCCTGAAAACTGCAGTTCCCTGGAGAGATCACATCTACAACATTGAGACCAGATATAGTGCTGTGGTCAACAAAAACACGCCAAGTGATTATGATAGAATTGACAGTGCCATGGGAGGAAAACATAGAAATTGCGAACGAGAGGAAAAGAACAAAGTACGATGAATTGAAAGCCGCGTGTGAAGAAGCCCGCTGGAAAGTATGGTGTATGCCTATCGAAGTAGGGTGTAGCGGATTCATGGGAAAATCAGTATGGGCGACGTGTAAATTACTCGGTATAGGTGGCAACATCAGGAAACGTATAAGTAAAGAATGTCAAAACACAGCAGAAAAGACGTCAAATTGGATCTAGCTGAAACGACACGACAAGCAATGGTTACCATCATGATTGTGCCTCATCTCTCTAAGACGGTGGATTGATCAACTACCGTGGCCCGGCCGCCTAAATGGTCTGATGATGAAACGGGCGAAACCAACAACCAACAAAAGGCGGTGCATCACTGATGACAAAGAGAGATGAAATGCAGGAAACAAGAAACAAACCTGTAAGCTATAGTCTGTTACAGGTGAACAACTTAAGTGCTACAATTAAGTTAGCCATTGATTATGTGAGCCCATTCAATACCAATGAGTATCTGAGGAATTTGAGACGAATCAAGGAAGAGAAGAAACTCACAGAGAAGATTATATTGGCATTGAGCGCGTTCTATATTACGGCCTGTTGAGAGCACTTAAGACTTTGCAAAGCGCTGATGAGGTCCGCAAACAAGTTGCCGAAAACAAGACAGAGGTTTGTACATAAAATAATACTATTATTACATATGTAGATAACCTACACAGTTCAAATGTCCATGAAATGAAATTGATTGGATAGTGACAATAGTTTTGCTGTAATTAACTTTCAAAATGATACCGGGAGTCTCCAAAAAGAAGCCCAGGGCTTATAAACGGAAACTCGACACTAACTCATTGACAATACCGATCCTTGTTAGTGCCCACAGAAAATACACACCAAGTTTCATTAAAATCCTTGCAGTTGTTCTTGAGATATCGCGTTAACAAACTCATTCCAATGCTGAATGATTTCCAGAATTTCATAAATTTCGAAGTGCATTCGGCTCATTTTCCTTGGGCCAGCCTAACCCATTGACAATACTGATCCTTGGTAGTGCGCACAGAATATACACACCAAGTTTCATTAAAATCATTGCAGTTGTTCTTGAAATATCGTGTTAACAAGTCAACTGATAGCTGAAATTTTCCAGCTGCTCCTTTTTGGCCCATTTGCAATGCCGATCTGTGTTTGTTGCCATAGAAGCTATAGGCCCAGTTTCATGAAAATCCTTGCAGCAGTTTTTAAGTTAGCGTGTTAATAAGCTCTTGCTGACAGACCGACAGACCGACCGACACGTGGTCGATCGCATATATTCACTCTGTGGGGAAAAATGAATAACTGTGAGTGTGGAGAGAGGGGGACAGCTGTTGAAGAGTATGACAGGTCGGTGCGTGTAAAATTATGAAGAAACCGCCAACCATGCAAACCAATGGGCCCATTTCAGCAACTACACAATAACAACGTACGTCAGAAGATTACGCACTTAAAAACAGGCCGCAATTTTTCAATAAAATGAACAACCCAACCAAAAGGAAAACAAAACTTTTCATAACAGTATATAAAATTAATCACACAAGAATTGTTCATAATAGCTTTGCTATTGAACTTAAAAATGTGATAATACGGGAGCAGAGTGCCATGGTTTCTTCCGATGATAGCGGGGTGTCAGCCTTCAAAACTGCACTGTATTTCTTCTCCCTGACATAGTTTATAAACTTTTTCCTATAGTAAAGTGACTTTTAAGAAGAAACAATGATAGTTTATGTAGCTTTCCGTTATTACGAAAACTGTGCAGCGATTTTTAGAGGTCTGAAAATATCAGCTTCCCGCCATACCAAGTTCACATCCCCACCATCTTGAGGTATACCCTACACGTGCTTTTAATTTGCCGCCATGTGATTGATCCAGCAAACATGTGAAAACCACGCTGAGGCCACCTGATTGACCAGAAATTGTCAGAAAACATAATTAATATGTACAAACCGTTCACACACTTTTCTATTGCAGTACCCCCTACAGTTTCAGTGAAACACACCAAACACACTGAAATTTTCAGTGAAAACCAGATTTTATGTAAAGTGGGCCCAAGGCGGATATGGAATTAATGTCTGCTTTGCACATTCGAGCCAAAATAAAATTGTAAACCTAGTTGGCTTCCGGCTCGAGAAGCCCACTTTGCAAAAAAAGGCCCACTTCGAAGGTCTTAAATTGACGAAAAAAACTAACACACTGCCGAGTTCGCGGGGTACACGACCTCTCTCACACACACACACAGAACGTAGAAACACTATATGTCTCCCCTTGGTCGGGGAGACATAATGACCTCAAAGCAATCCGCATCATAGTTGGAGAGATAAGCTGTCGACAAAACAGGGCATAAAAAAGTGACAGATAGACGGACAGACAAGACGGAGAACACCCAATCTAATACCTCCCTTCCCGGGTCTAAAGCCCCTGGCTGGGGGTTAACAAACTGTATTCGTGATTCAAAAATACAGACCAGACGATGATGATCTACATCTGAAGAGTTGCAAAGTGATACGTATAACAGTTTGTGGTTTGAGACCAAGTGTGCAAGAGACTGCAGTGTCACATACGTTCACGCATTGTGGACGTCTCGCAGGTGTCTTTTTAGGTCAAAAGCCCTAGAATAAGTTTTTCCACACATGTCACAGATAACAGCATGCACTTGCATATGCTCTTGCAACTCTGCGCTGGTCATAGATTCCCGTGTCCTGCATCTGGAGCATTTATAAGCAAGTCCTGTTTGGTTTTTTTAATTGTCTGTTCTTGGAGGACGTCGTCAAGGTTTAGCTCTTGTTCGATGTGCAACTGCTCGGCTGCGTGTACATCACCAGATATCGCTGTGACAGCCGAGGTTGTGCTTGCACTTCCTCTAGCAACACTGCACGTGGATGAAATGTCTGCAGATGTACCAGTGGAACAAATCGTAACCCTGGCTCTTAATGGCTCCTCCCCTCCCGGGTTTAAAGCCCCCGGTTTGGGACTAACAAACCGTATTCGTGAGTCAAAAATACAGACCAGACGATGATGATCTACATTTGAAGAGTTGCAAAGTGATACGTATAACAGTTTGTGCTTTGAGACCATGTGTGCCAGAGACTGCAGTGCCACATTATACGTTCACGCTTGGTGGACGTCTCGCAGGTGTCTTTTTAGGTCAAAAGCCCTAGAATAAGATTTTCCACACATGTCACAGACAACAGTATGCACTTGCATATGCTCTTGCAACTCTGCGCTGGTCATAAATGCCCGTGTCCTGCATCTGGAGCATTTATAAGCAAGGTTCTCTTCGGGTTTTTTAATTTCCTGTTCTTGGGGGACATTGTCAAGGTTTAGATTTTGTTCGATGTGCAACGGCTCATGTACTTGTACATCACCAGATTTCACTGTTACAGTCGAGGTTGCGCTTGCACTTCCTCTAGCAACACTGCACGTGGATGAAATGTCTGCAGTTGCACCAGTTGAACAAATCGTCACCCTGGCTTTCAAAGGCTCCGTTGTTTGTCTCTCCTGGATTAACCTGCAATTTTATGTTACATGTAAATATTTCTCTCAACAGTCTAATAATCATTGTACTACCGCGAATCTTAAATCGCACTTTAAGAACTTAACACAAAAAGGGTTGCACTTTCTGCCACTTTACTAAGTATATATATGTATACAGATGAAAACATTTAATCGCATACCGATTAAACGCATAAATCGGTTAACTGTATATTATTCGCAAATCCCAAACCATTTCCAATGCTCTCTGTTGGAAATTTAACCGGATAATTGAATACCGCTTAATCGCATAAACTGGATAAAATGGGAAGCACACCGGTTAATTGCATAATTCTGGGTGACTCTCCAAGCATACCACACTTAAAGCAAACTAAGGCAGTGAGCTGCTCCTCGTTTATTTATCTAATCCATTGTCTTCTGTTTGCTTGACCCATTGTGTACATGTACCAACCCACTTGCGGTTGTTAACAGTGAATCTCTAACTCTTAATCACCACACTCTCTCAGTTCTCACTAGATAATGACCGTTAATATCTGCACTGCCTTAGCTGACGCTAGATAATGGCCTGCAACTCTAATCCCCGCGCTGCCTGAGCTCTCACTAAATAATGGCCTGAAACCCTTAATCCCCACGTTGCCTCACATAACCCTGAGTGCAAAGTCATCATTTAAATACGCGGCCAAGAAGAAAAAATGAAATGCGGGGAGGAGGGGTGGGGGTGCACGTCTAATAACAACCGCTGAAAATATAGACAAGAGTACTCCGAATAAACGCATATATCGGATAAACGCATAACAGGGCTTGGCAAATTGGCTATGCGATAGACCGGTTTCGTCTGTATATATAATTTTTAGGTCTCTCTAAACCTTACACATCAATACGTGAGGTCTCCTTAAGCATTACGCTATATATATATATATATATATATATATATATATATATATATATATATATATATATATATATTTTCAATGTTACCTTAGGGAGGCAACTTGCCCTGTCATTTCCCTCATTTCACGTTGAAATTGCTCTCTCTCATTCTCCATCTTCTCAAGTCTACATGCTTGAAGAGAGAGCTCTCGTTTAAGGTTTTCATTCGCAGCTCGGAGAGACAAAAGTTCCTGAGTCATTTCCTCCTTTTCCTTTTTGAGTTCGCCAATCTATAAATATGCAAATACATTTATAAACACTTTCCTTTCATTCCAAATGAAAACCCCTCTCCCTCACAGTCTAAAATACGTTCGAATATTTACCGGCGACACTGTTACGCTTAATCCCACGAGGCACAAGGCAGTTCCCTTATCAAGCCTAGTACACACTAAGCAACCCCTACTAGCGCCTGCACTTCCAGACTAGTATTCACGGCATAGGTGCATCTATTTGGTTTCAATATGAGAACCTCTGGCCCTGGGCTTCTTTTTGGAGACTCCCGGTATCATTTTGAAAGTTAATTATAGCAAAACTATTGTCACTATCCAACCAATTTCATTTCATGGACATTTGAACTGTGTATGTTATCTCCATATGTAATAATAGTATTATTTTATGTACAAACCTCTGTCTTGTTTTCGGCAACTTGTTTGCGGACCTCATCAGCGCTTTGCAAAGTCTTAAGTGCTCTCAACAGGCCGTAATATAGAACGCGCTCAATGCCAATATAATCTTCTCTGTGAGTTTCTTCCTTGATTCGTCTCAAATTCCTCAGATACTCATTGGTATTGAATGGGCTCACATAATCAATGGCCAACTTAATTGTAGCACTTAAGTTGTTCACCTGTAACAGAAAATAGGATACTATATTTCCTTTCGCAACATCCACTTGTAACTCGTGGCCGCTGTGTGTACCATAAGTATCAATGCATGAATTTCTTGCTTGTACTGTCTACAATAGTGTACACAAATTTTCTCTATTTTCTAAATTAACTAGACTGTCCAGTGTTTTTGTTGAAACAAAAACGGATATGTCTCTCCCGCCCCCAATCAGTCACGAGGAAAAAAATTCCTTGCTTAAAAGTACAACATTGGCAAGCCCAAAAAAAAATAAAAAATCGCCAAAAATACATTTTTACAGAAAATGAAGACATAATTAACTTCTGATTCATTTTGATTTACTCTTACAAAACTTTATTTTTTTCATTAAACTTTTTCATTCATTATAACTTTACACCATTGACAATAAAATTGACTCCTTTTTAGCTATAAATAATGGCCTACTATACGTATCACACCTGATGGAGAAGGTTTCCTGGTATAACTACCAAATCCCCAACACATTGAACATTGTCAAGGGCTGTACGCCATAATCTTCCTTTAAGCGTGCCATGTCTTCTGCAGACAAGTAGCATTCACGCTGTTGGATTGGGTCGTAGCTGACGCCCTTCTTCCTTTGCAAATATCTGCCTCAAAGATTTTAATAAATCACAGTTCAATGAATTAAATATGAACATGCTGCGTCCCGACAGTTCTTAGCACACATTTATACAAATGAATTCGAATTAACGAATATACTGTTTATCTGAAGAAAACAATTGGCTTTTTTCAGGTCTATTGCTGTGATAAAGTAGTAGACAAAAACTTACATAGATACAAACAGTTAAACATCGCAGACAGTTTCAAAATATATACCTGCTTCATTGTGTGGGGCAACTAATTCCCTCCCTATCCAGTCACCAGGTAAATGAAAACTTGAGAATCCACTCACCTGACTACGAGGTTGTAGTCGTGCCTTTGAAAGATATGCCACTTGGCTGCCGCCCTTTTCTTCTTGCCATCAAGGGTATCTCTTTCAACTTTTTGAGGCAACTCTTGTGCAAAGACACAAAGGTTGGCAGCATCAGCAAGGTCTGAGTGGAGGTTTGTGGGGTCCTCTTCGGTCAGCGATCCATGCCCGCAGAATAACTTTGGACCGACGTCCGGATAGTACGTGGCCCAGTGGCATGCAGATACCTGGAACGTTGAAATATGTTAATGTCAGTGACAAAATGATAAGGACCCAACTTTTTTTTCTTCTGAACACTGCCATGTTAACATTACAACCATGTCTACATGAAAACATAATATTTACTTTCACTCTTTTCTCCTTCATAATGCTTTTATTACGTACGTACCATATTCATTGGGCCTTCTGGAGCCAAGAATCGCTTGAATGGCAGGATTTTTGTGAACTCTTCCACAACGCTTGGAAGAGAAAGTTGGAGGCATGGGTCTGTTTCTGGATAGTCGCATATCTTGACCTTTTCGGCTCCAACTTCACCTAATCCTCTGTAACACAACACATGTCTTTTATGTATAACAAAATAATTTATTGCGTTTCGTGTCGATATAATTGACACAATTTCTTTGCTATTGCTACTATACGTATTACGGCCATATCAAAACTTATTAACTGCTATACGCAATTATAATATTTACCTAAAGAAGTCCGATAACAGCATACGCTTCGACTTCTTATTCCCCATAACTCTGACAGTGGCTTCAACGTCGCCGCATGTCTCTGCAACTGACTCAGGTCGCCAAAAGTCATCGTTTACCTCCTTGTGGCATTCGACGATGAAAGGATACCCTTTAACAACATAAACAAGTAAGTATTTGTGAAACACAAGCAGGCCCCAACCGCCCCCCAAATTCATAGGGGTATAAGGCGATGACGGACAGACGGACGGACACCCCCAAACCTACAGGACTCAGTCCGAAGGGTTGGGGCCTAATAATAGTTTTTCTTCATTATCTGATCAACCACTCATATACAAATGAAACCATGCTAAATATTATACAAATTTCGTTTCTAATTTCAATAACCAGATCATTGCATACTACACAAATGTAAAAAATGCAAACAGGAAACGTCGTATAAAAAGACTACAATTTTACAATATGCATATATACATTTAACGATAACACCATTACTTGTATTTATGTAACATAGATGAAACTCTTATAAATCATATACAGTCAATGCAAAGTTCGTGTAATCACCTTCTGCAGATAGATATTCAAACAACGGAGCGCTGTTGGCAGAATTGGTGATGGTGACTAGTGTTTCACCACTGACACCAATCTCACAGCCGGGATACCGAGCACGCATTTCCTCAAGCAGTATTGGCTTTAACTTGCCCGAGCCACTTATCTGCTTCTCCACAACACCCCACTTTTGTGCAATATCTATCGCATTGTCAATGAAGTCTTCACAAGCTGTAAATAATTGCATTTGTGAAATCATTATCCCATTATACATAATTTGCTGAAAACGGGATGCTTACTAAAAACATTGAAACACCGTTTACTCGAAATCGCCAGGTATTTCCAATTTTATCGAGTAAATCGTATTTTCGAGTTAGCCGTGTTTTTTTGGTTTCTGATGGGAGCAAATTCCCAGATTATAAAATGCTGAAAGTTTTAAGGTGTGATATTCCGATGTACCGGTTATACCGCGCTGCCCTGAAAGATTCTGGCACAAATTTTTTTCATACGTTCTTTACCTTTTAGTGAGTTGTGTACCACTGCAGGTTCAACGACATGTTCGGTACGATGACCGGTCGCAGACTTGCAGGTGTCCTCAAAGCTGCAACTTATGCACAGGCTTCTTCCACATTGTGTACACAGTTGGTGTGCATTGAAGATCCCCAGGTCGCACTTGTCGCACACATCTGTCCTTCCTGGCTTTTCCAGTCTGGCAATGACGCCATCACCATTTGCTTTCATGCGCTTAAGGAAGAAGCGATCCCTGAAGTTAAGAAACGGAAAAGATGCCTTAATATCAGGGCTTTATATTAACGACTGCCCCACTTGTCAGGGCAAGTGAAAGGCCTGGTGGGGCAGGCAGACTCGCCCGGTTAGCTGCTCCACCTGGCAGATAGATCCGTTGGGGGGAAGGGGGCGTTGCGTGACATAATACCTTAACAACATACTTGTCAAGAAAGCGACTGTAGTAATTGAATCCGCTAGCTGCACCTGACCTACATACTAGCCACTCGAACGTTGCCAGTTTCTATGTTGATGATGGACTGTGCCTAGACATGCACCAGATATAGCGTCGCGTCACTTGTGATACAATAATTGCAGAATAATATGAAAAATTATCGAAGTTAAGAACTTAAAAATTTCTTTAGACAAATAAGGATTTAAAGTTATTTCAAAGACTGAAAAGGAGAAAACATATTCCGAACAAGGTGCTGAAGAAGAAACATCGGATACCAAAGCTAGCAAATACGTTAAACACGATGTCAAGCGGTCACGACACTTTCACGTTCGAAAGCTGATTTTCCTGGACTGTTTGAGAAAGATGGAAAACTTTATCGTGATACATGTATCAATCATGGACCTGGAGCCACAGTAAAATCTAGCTTTGTTCTTGGAATTGAATCTTTAAGACATTCAAATATTAAGAGTCACTTTGTCTCAAACGAACACAGGTTGTCCCGCTGTATTTTGACCCATTTGAGTGGCCTGATGATAGAGAAAACCTGACCCAACACGGCACAGCAAATTAAGAATTGCTCTCAATTTGACAAATCATTTTGAACCACTGCTTAGAAAGTTTGACAAAGAGGATCTTTTTCATGGGTATACTACGTTCAAAGTGTTAGGCAGTCGGGCTAAGTAAGTCCCGGAATTTAAATGCGCCGACTTTCATGCTACCACTTTTCAACAACACGCGAACGAATTGCAGAACATTAAAAAAACATTCAGAATGTATCAACCTATATCAACCGCGATATGTGAGCGAGATTTCTCTGCAGTGAAACTTGTTAAAAGCGACTGGTGCGCCAGCTTAGAAACTGAACTGCTGTCGGATTTATTTCTGATATCAAATGAAGGACCGCCGTTTGAAGGTTATCAAGCACACACAACACTATAGCGCTGTTCATGGGAGGCCAGCGCAAGAAAAAAAACAAAACCTTTACCAGCTGCCGCCTGGCCGAAGAACATGCTTAAGATGTAAGACTTTTTTAGGGCATCTGCGTTTTGACATTTACTCAGGAACTGCTATATTTGATACACAACGTCTATACATTGATGCATGCTTTATAAGTGGAATGTTTATGAGTGTCGCGGATGGGGGAGTGGGGGAAGGGGCGGGGAGAAGGGTGACCAACAGAAGAGACAAAAGGTGGGGCAGGTAAGAGTACTGTTGGGGCAGGTAGATTTAAAATCTACTTGCCCCATCGGGTAGTTGCCGAAAAAGTTAACGTAAAGCCTTGAATATTAAATCTCTTATATATCAATCCATGTACTTCATTATCATACCGCTTTTAAAGTAATTCTAAAACAAATGAAAGTACAATACCAAACATCTCTATATGCTTCGAAAATAAAATATTACAGGACAAGCCACATTAATCTTGGCAACGATATACTATTCCATACCTGTTCACAAGATTCGATACTGGCACAAGCAAATGGGAAAGTACATCTGAAGCTTCTCCTGAGGACATGACAACATCCGCTGAAGCTTTCTCAGAACCTGCATGCTGCGGAGTCTGGTTTTTTATTCTGGTAAAACCTCCGGCCACGTATATGCCAGGTCCGACTGAAGTTATCCTGCACAAAATATGTCCTATAAACGTTCGATTATTTTTAACATATAAAATGAAGTGAGTGACAACGTTTTAATTAGTACAAGTACTATTGCTCCTTCATTTGTGCGGGCAACAACGTCATATCTGTGACATGTAGGGACCTCAATCAACATCAACAACAGCAAATACATGTGCTCTGTAGTTTTAACCTAGCTAGCTAGTGGAAAATTATGAAAAACAAGTTGCTGATAGTAAACCGTGAACGTAAGTTTGCATGCAGCAACTGAAGTTGGCTTTTGGCCTATCTAGATCAAATTTACTTCTTTTCTTCCTCTCATGTATTCACTCCACCTCGTGGATTTTAAATTGACCATCCTTGAAAGTATGAAAGTACGAATTGGTTTATTCAAAACTACTTCAGAACAAGTAGTAGCACTAGTCAGCCACCAGCCTCTACGGCATCTAAACCGGGCCAGGGGATCAGTATTTCCATGAATAAAAACAGCCGAAATGCATTTCTTTTTACCTTCTAAAGTTGATAAAGGAGCATTCTGCATCCGAATGTGGATCCATGCAATTGGCACATGGCTTCAACCCTTTTAAATCACGGCAAATCTGGCTTTGTACCTAAGAGCATAAAACGATATGGAGTAGAAACTGTCACACTTTCAGTCGATGCCAAACCTCGGGTTAGCAACACAGGATTTTTCCAGGCGTTTCGGGCAAAAAAAAACGAAATATATTGATGTTTAAATGTTTATCTACAAGGGCGAGACAGTAATTGGGACACAATTATGGGTTTTTAATGATTTTAGGGAAATATCCCTCAACTTACACGTGAACAAATACGTACCATCGACAGAAGAGGTCTAACCAAATATTGCTAATATTAAACACAGTAACTTCCCAGTATACGGACATTAAAATACACAAAAGTATAAATTGTGTTTCTAAGGTAAACAACAGACAAATTTGGGACATAAAATGTTGGCCTGAACATGAACCAATCACAAACAGCGTTACAACCGATGTCCCAGGACCAAGATGGCGACGTCAACAAATAAACAGCTGATCAATCTGGCTGGTTTTATTAACTTTTCTCTTGAACAACAAATGATACTTTCAATTTTATGTTACAATATTATGAGATACACTTTCCCCAAGTATATGGATCTAAGGAAAATGAATAGTAAAACAAGCAAGTATTTGTGAAACACACGCAGGCCCCAACCGCCCCCCAAATTCATAGGGGTATAAAGCGATGACGGACAGACGGACGGACACCCCAAACCTATAGGCCCCAATCCGAAGGGTTGTGGCCTAATGAGTAAAGCAGGTTTCAGCCTATCTGCGTCAAATGTCTTATTCCACCCTCCGTCCCATTCTACGGTTTGGGCCTTGTACCGTTTCAGCACAAGTTTTTTTATGGATTTCAGATTTCTCTGGAGATACATAGATTATTCAGGGTTTGCGCTGGGTTCTCAGGTAAGTGAGTCAAAAAAGGAAAGTGTGACTCAGTTGGTTCCAGAAAAACTCCGTGGGTTCCGAAAAAGTTAGTCATTTCGTTAAGAAAAGGACAAAGAACAATAAGGGACAAAGTGGACAACGCGAACCCTGGTATTACATGAAATCATAAACATTTTTGCATTTATCTGGTATGTAGCAAACTCTTGGTCCCGACATAGCGGGGCATTACATTACAAAACGATATTCTGAGATATACAATTATCTCGTAACTTGCTCGATACATATGTATGAGAAATTAATGTTAGCAGCTCTGTACCTCCATGCTTATATACAAGCAGACTCTTCAAGGTCGTTGTAGTGCACATCCATTAATAAAATAGTGCAACATGTTTCTAGCAATACGTTACTACTAGAATCTGTGGAATATGAAGAGAATTATATTCCATCACATTTCTGCTAAGACACAAAAATTATGGAAAAGAGGTTGCAAATAAGTATCCATATATACAAATTTATCCAACATCATACACATATTCATACGCTCGAACTCTTTTTATTCTAAGCAGCCAGAAATATGTACTTCCGCAGCTTCTTCCGCAAGATATGTGTTTCGACTGTTTGCGACGCCGTCGCAGGCCATTCAAAGAGTAAGACACAAGCATACCTAAAATCCCCGAGAATTTTCTTAATTTTATACATTATATACATATATATATATATATATATAAATACTATGGTCTCCGTATGAAAAATTAGCATTTAACTTAGCTAATATTTAGATGGCTGCTATAGGGAGCATAAGCCATGATATGCAAAAGAACGATCGAACACATTTTTACAATGCATACAAGCCTGGTGTCTATAGATAAAACCTAGTAACCAACATTTTACTGTTTTGAGTAAATAAATATCATTGCATAAGGTAAGGTTATAAATGAGTTGCAGCTACTAGGTTTTATAATTATAAAACGACGGTATATGAAGGCTTATTTGCAATGGGGTATAGTAAATTATTTTGTACATTAGCTAGTAACGACTTTGAAAATATAAACATAATTTTGACAATATTGCAGTTACTAGCTTTACCTTTACTAGTTTTACCTTTGGACACTAGAAGCTTGGTCAAACAAAATAGTACACTGATACTTATATATGTTATCTGTCAAATCAGTTAATTTATAAAATCACTGAAAATTTCAATGACTTTGTAAAGTCAATGGTTTACTCAGTGACTTTGTAAGGTCCCTGGAATTTTCAGTAACTTTATAAAGTCACTGGTTTTTGGCCTCCAAAATTTGACAGATTCATTGAATTGTGTTTAAATGCAACATAGTAATAAAAAACAAACAAACAAACAAATTTGCCAAAAATAGATTTTTTGAAGGAACGAAAAAAATAACATTATCTGTACATGTTCATCTATACATGTAGCGCAGTATGTATGTATGTTTTGAGAAAAATGTACTCATTAATTTCATAAGAACTCACTGCGGATAGACGGACGGACGGACACACCAAATGCTTTATATGTCTCCCTTAGGGACAGAAATATAATTATGGAATAACAAAGTGCTAAAAATGAAATTCTCGGATTTAAGGTACACTTGTGTATTGCATATTGAATGTTGACCTGCGACGCCGCCGCAGTTCATTCAAAGAGTGAAATACAAGCATACCTAAAATCCCCGAGATTTTTCTTTATTTTTTATACATTTATTTTAAACTGCAGTACCATATTATTGCATTTTATTTAAGAAAAATATTGTGCAGCTATATCAAATTGGTCTCCGTATGTTGGTTTTTAAATACAATGGTCTCCCTATGCAAAAATAATGACATTAAAACTATGATAATGAAAGTAGCCTAAAGAGTTATGTTGACTAAAATCATGTAAATAGCAATGGGTCTTTTGATTTATATTTTAGTTTGAATGCCAAAACAAAAATAAAACAACCAGGTATCTGTCATTTTTTTATTTGTAAAATACCTTAAAATCAAAAATGCAAAATTCTTCTGTCTGGAACTAAAGTCTTCTCTGCCACTTAAAACCTGATGTTGTGGGCAACTCCACGCAAAAAGTCAACAATCCGTTGGCCCTGATTTGGCTAACTCAAAGTTCATTGGTCTGGATAAGACATATTAATTGCAATTGCGACAATGTTGAAAGGACAATTACACGACCTCCAATAAGAAGATAAAAGGGCAATAATTTGTTTAAAAAAGAAGAGAGAGAGAGAGAGAGAGAGAGAGAGAGAGAGAGAGAGAGAGAGAGAGAGAGAGAAATACAAAGAAAAGAAAAAATAAGAAAAATAAATTGGGGGGGGGGGGGTAGGCCTCGGGGAATTGCCCTACGAGGAAATTGTTTAGGGAGGAATTGTCTATGGGAATTGACTGGGGGAAAAGTCGTGTTCCCTGCAGCAATACATTAAAACTTTATTCTGCTCGTGCAAGTCGCAAACAGTCGAAACAGATATGATGCGGAAAAAAATTGAAGTTCAAATTTTTGTCTGTTTCGATTGGCATCTGCACTCAATTCTGGGTCACATGCATTAAAATCTAGGTCACAGAATTCGCGCCTTACGGTTTTGTTCTAGCAGCAATATGAATGTTATTGAAAAATCACAGAAAACAGGTATGTTTTTCTTCAAAAAAGATAGCTGGTTTAAGCATTCTTGTTCTACTATGCTATAAAGACCCATTTAGGGAGACCAAGCGGATCCGGTTAAATATAACCAAGACCCGGTTAAAAATAACCGGGTAAAAATGAAAGAAATGATAGAGAGATTTCACCTAAATATCAAATTTCTCTTGCATCAAAGGGCAACCGGTCACTTTACCACTTGCAGTCGAAACAACACATCCGTGAGGAAGATCCGAAAGTGCGAAATGGCTTATTTGCCACTAGCTGTTTTGCCGCCACCCCCGTACCATTTTGCCATTGATTTTTTTGAAGGTCTAATATTTCATAAGTTTAATTGCTTAGCTCTTTTCGATAACTTTTTTCATTTGTTTATGTTTCGATATCAGTGCTTATGTTTTATCTCGAGCCGCAATTGTCAATTACTTTTGGGTAAGGGAATTAAGACTGTGTATGAGCTTTGGGATTATGATTAGTGACGGCATGATAGCTCCGAGTCAGCTCTGACTTCTATAACATCGTATGTCTCTCTGTGACTTTGTACCACACCGCACCTACACCCAATTGCAGGGTTGAGATTTCGCGGTCGCCCCTGGCGACCAACTTTTGGCTCGGGCGACCAACTTTTTTTCTGAGTATTTTCAGATAAATAAATTTTCAGTTCATTGTTGTTTTTTTTTCATGTGAGACGGGCTAGACAAATGTTGCAAAAATTGCGCCGGGCGACTAACTTTTGTGCCGGGTGACTAAATCTTTAAAATTTTACGAAGTCTCAACCCTGCAATTGCCAACGTTAACATTTTCCCACAATTTATGGTACAATCGTAAATTTATATTTAAGGAAAAGATATTTCAATTGATTTTGCGTATAATACTCAAAAATAACGTATAAAATATAACCAAATCGGAGGTCCCGATTTGTTCCAGCAATTCGTGCGACTCAAGGCGGCGGTCTCCTTAAATTTGGGGATTTTTGTATATTTTCTCGAAGTTTGTCGATAAAAATGCAGGATTTTGACACACCCATTATTTCGCCGCTTTTTGGCAATCGGGTAAAGCTGGAAACACCAATGAGCTAAATTGCACTTTGTTTTTTTTCGAATGTTTGTTTTTACCCACACGTCACTATCACTGTTACCAAAAATCTTTGTTTTTACCCTGCACAAGCCATTGAAAATCTTCCGCGTGTAGCTGGTAATTTGGATCAGAAGTCCAGGGTTCGAACTTCGGTCTTCTGACATGGTGGCGATAGTCGCCGCCAACGTTTTGTTCTGGGGGCGAAATTGAGGTGACTCATGGAGAAAGTGGCCAACTGGCAACAACATGAAAACAACAAGTCAAATAAGCGCTCCATTGTTTATTATCAATAAACTGGTACAGTGTTAATCTAACAACTTGAGGATCGCCTGTTTACCAGTTAATAATGTTATTTATGAAAAGAAAATTGTTTAAATTTGTGAACTATGTTTTCCTCAGGTTTTCTGGCGGCAAAATTTCACCACCATGATTTTTTTCTGGTTGCAAAATGTCAAAACTGGGTGGAAAATCGCCACCTCGCCACCGTTAATTTCGAACCCTGAAGTCCAAATTGGCTTTTCCACCTTATATATACCATATTTCTACCACCTAAATATACCACCATCCTTATGTTACTGATTATAGAGAGGTTGCCGACACAGACGTTGGTATCGGTCGCAATGTCGAAGACGGCACAGTCGTATTTATCATTTATGTCAGTAGTTACACAAGCAAGAGTGGTATATATATTTTACGGAATAAGGATAAAAAGACAGAGCTAATGAAGATTCAAGATAGTGTTGAATAAATGTTTTTAGGATATTATATATCATACGTTTCACGTCACATTTCAGATAGAGATGTGAGTGGGTGTGCTGGCTGGTACAGCGTTTCCCTGAAGTAGGCAGTGACAGCCGTAGCAGCGCGGCAACACACAGCTCCTTAAGGTGAGTACAGTTTTTAATACCGCTGCAGGGTTGGGCGTAGCCGCTGAGCTTTAAGGGCGGCTTTGTGATGGCGTCGGTATGTCTCAGTTGTTTTTCAGTTCCATCTGTAGAGTAGGTCAACGTCCATGTCCTTGCAACTTGCACTGGCGTCGTCGCACACATGTCTCTTTCCACTTTCTGTAAATAACAGATAAGGCTTCGGGGTCAAGAACGAACAATATTTTACAATTAGCATTGCAAATTAAACCCTAAGTTACACGGACCACGAACGTCACACGTCAGAGTTAATCTATCAAATACTAAGAAATACACTTCCAAATTCCGGAAAATAGAAAGAAAAGTTGGATTTTGTGAAGTAAAATAAACTTTTTTAAAGGGCATGGGAATTGTCAATGAGAGTAAATTGAGAAACGTGTTGCTTTGTACGATAACATAATAATAATAATAATAATAATAATAATAATAATAATAATAATAATAATAATAATAATAATAATAATAATAATAATAATAATAATAATAATAGCTGGTTTTTTATATAGCGCTTTATTCCAAAGCGCTTCACATAATGCATTAGCCTAGAGTTTACAATGTCCAAATATACTATGTATTAAGCCAATCATTATTATTAGACAAACCATACATGTAATTGCTACTGGGCATTTTAACACTACACAACATATTATAGAATATACATAAATTAACCCTACGTGGTCATTGCACTGTTGGTACATTTACAGTGTATGACAGACAGATAACCTATAAACACATTATAAATACAGCCATTGATTTGTCCATTAGTAGTCTTACATTATTAACAAAATGTAAGACATTCTAAATTGCGATGTATTTATGTCAGGAAAAGGTGTTTTTGCAACGAAGAAATTCCTTAATAGGGATTTTCCTTTGCAATACCGTGGCGAATACCTCAATAGTCGCCAATATCGCGACAGAAAACGCCAATACACAATGGACGGAAACGATGGATCCTATATATTTGAATTTATTACTAGGGATGGGAACCGCGAGCATTTCTGAACCGGTTCGAACCGCGGTTTTTGTTAAAAACCGCGGTTTTTGTTAAAAACCGCGATTTTGAACCGCGGTTTTTTGCCAATTAATAATAACTCTAAGTTGACTGTTTAATTAATGCCAATTAATAATAACTCTTAAGTTGACCTGTTTAAGTTGACTATTCTTAATTAACCATATGGAATTTATTTTTATTGTTTAATAACAAAAAGAGATCAAAGTAAATTTAAATCATAAATCAGTTCAATTAGGTCAAACAAAACCACGATGAAAATTACAAAGGAACTTGTTTCACTATAATCACATTTCTAGAAAAAAAACAGAACTTGAATAAAATTAATCTGTCCAGAAGTTCATGTTAGTCAGTTTTCTAAACTATGTTCTTGTTAAGGAAAATGAGCATGTCGACGTTATCTGCGGATAGTCGTGACAGCTTTTTCTTCTAAACACTGGGAGGCAATGGCACTACGATGGAAAAATGAAACAATACGCCGAATACGTCACATGAATGTTGCACTTTTCTCTGTAATTTGAGTGGCGGAAGCTTGCTCTGTAGCATGTTTTCTAACGTTTGCTGTACCGGATTCTTTTCGGCTTTGACTTTTGTTTCTTTCAGTTTCTCTCTGGTCGCGCTCGAACATTCTGAATGTAACATGGGCGTGGTGTCGTTTAGGTCGTTTATTTGTCCAAGTTGCTAGGAACCCGCTTCAAAAGGCTCTGATTTCTTAGCAAGCTTATCACGGAGAAGTACTTCGTGTATGAACTGGCTTTCCGCTTCCTTTGACGTTTCCACCAGACGAGTCAATCACACCAACTCCTTGTCCTAAAATGTAACTAAAATGTAACTACATCATGTCTTCTATATACCCTACACGTTATATCTATATGAATATCTATATATTAAATTTGATAAGTTTGTTTGTATTTGAAATTGAGATTCCTCTTGATGGCATCAATGAATTTGTGACCTATCGTTGTTCAGTTCCACCTGGGCAAGAAGGCGACGTCCGTGCGCTTGCAACTTTCCACTTTCTGTAAATAACAATAAATAACTTACTCTGGCGTTGAAGCATTCATTTTTCAATTTGGGCCAAATTGGTTTTGGGCCGAATCGACCAAATCCCGTTTCTTTCCACTTTCTGTAAATGACAGATAAGGCTTCGGGGTCAAGATTTCTCTTGATCGCGTCAACGAATTGGCGACCGATCATTGCTTAGCTCCATCTGTGTGGGCATCCTGGAGTCAAGTAGTTTGCTCTTCCTTGGGCTTCCACGCTCAATAAGATTCCCTTTTCAATCAGCACCTCATTGAGGCAACGGCCCACTTTCTGTCCATAATAAAGCAGCACCTCGCAGTAGTCATCCATCTGCAATCAATAGATTAATCAACGAACCAGTCAATCAGATAAATAATCGCTCATTCCATTTGTCGATTAATTGGACATATAAACAAATTAATATCACAGTCACATAATACGTATAGTTTTACATATAAATCTGTTAAAAAGAATTTTACTGTTAGCCGCGTGTATCTTCGGGCCCAAGCGTTGTGTGTCATTGACTTTCACGAAGGCGTATCACGATGAACGGACAAAAGACTGATTACAATATCTTACACTTTCTGAAATTCCGTTTCTTTCCTTTATATCCCAGTAAACTAATCTCTCCCTTGAATATCCGTTTCTATTGTCCTTATTTACATTTTATCCGTAACAACAACTCTCTCTGCACCAGCACCACAAGCACAACACCCCGTGCACCATTAGGTATCACATCTAACGTGTGGCCTCTATGCCCTCGTAAAATCGCCCGCAGGTCGCCCAGCAGCACGTTCCTTATATAGTTGCTGGCAGAACAGCCGCCGCTAATTAAAAATGCAGCCAATCAAAGAGCTTCCCGCCTAATGCATGAACCAATGAAAAAATAGCTGCCCAAAAACATACCTTGCAAGTAACGTAGCGACCAAAAAGTGATGTTTTCAAAACGATCACGAAGTCCTTTACAAAGTTGCACTATCGGTTCTAATCTGCAGAATTTTTAAATACTTGAAAACTACATGAAAAGTTTGTGATAGATAGCACAAAAATTTCCCTCGTCTGAAAAACCGACAAAATGAAAAGTTCCAAACACAAAAACATTGCCATATGCACAATCTTGACTTGCTTTACGCAACGCTCTGTGAAGCTTAAAATTTCGTCGCCGACTTCCGAAGATACCCGATATACTTGATATATAAGTAAATTTTCAAATGGCACAAAATCTATCGAAAGGACTTCAAACGAACTTGAAACTAGTACCAACGTGTTCACTACACTACGATCCCTCCAAATTCTAAACCGATCGGCACGGGCCTGTCACTCAGTATACCCAATGCGACACGTCAACAGTTTCCCAATGAGTTCACTCGACTATTCACCACTTCTTAACACCTGAAAGGAAACGACTGCACCAACGGACGCTTTTCTGCATTTCCACGAAGCGGACGCATCCTCCACCACAACAAACGTCTATTTTAATTGATTTTAGTTTCAACTGAGTCTTCCTATAATAACAGAAAAGACACAATATGACCCTAACGGGTTGCCGGTGTCGTTAAACAAATCAATCAATCAATCAATCAAAATCCTTAGAGGCACCGAGAGTTGGAAGTCATCGGACGAAGGTCTCGGTGTGAACCAGTTGTTCTTGCTTGAAGCAGCTTTGTAGTAGAGTTTCGAGTAAGGCAGAGACGAGTACAAGTTGGATGGCGTTAAACAGCTGCTGTGTGTGACCTTGCCTTTACTCACTGCAGCCTCTGGAAGGCCTTCTACCTTCCTGGGGTTGCAGGCTGTTTATTTCCATTTTGTAGGTCTAATTTCGAGGTAAAACGGCCCGGCCCAGAGACGGCGGCAATGCCTGACAAAGAACAACGTCAAGTTACTTCATCGCAACATGAGGGTGCCGAAGACATGTCATGAGAACGGGATGCAATGACGAGCGTGTATTGTTCGACCATCAGGAGTTATCAGTGCTGGGACCTTGTGTTTCTCTACCCAATGGTACATTATGACGATTTGGCTCAGTGACATCATACAATGACATCAGTGTGTGTCTGGTATTAAGTAACAGTGATAATACAGTGAAGTAAAATTGTTGACTGGATGCCAGACGCCATATATTTATTGAAATGGGCTGGGTGCTACCCCCTGATGTCGAACTGATCAAGCCACTACCATTGTTAGCTTTCAGCCAATGTTGGCTGAGCATTGCTCTCGGTCTGTCCGTCCGTCTGTCCATCTGTCTGTCTGTCCGTAAACTTTTTTGTCCGGTCGATATCTCAAACTATTTGTCGGAGCTTCACAAAACCTTGCAGGAAGGAGTATATATAGTGCAGATGTGCAACGGAGGATTCAATTTGTCCCACGTTCATTCATCTGTCCGCAAGTCGCACTTTAAACTTTTCTTGTCCGGGGGTTATCTCAACTATTCATCGGATCTTAACCATACTTACAGGAAGAAAGTATATATAGTGTAGATGTGCAAGGACCGTCGCTCCAAAAGTTGCACCTTGTATATTGTTTTTGTCCGGGCAGTATTTCAAAAGAGTAAATGGATCACAGTGAGTTAGTTAGTTAAATGATTTGTTTAACGACACGACCGACCTTAGCGGGTTACATTGTGTCAGAACATGTCAGTAATAAGTGACTAGAAGACAATGCTACAAGCTAAAATCAAAGTAAGCTAAAACCATGTATATTCTAAATTCATAAAGTAAACAACGACTAGAAATACTGATACAGGTTGATTTCTTTTAAAAATTGTATAAATTTGCTAGGTTCTACTTCATCAAAGAGCTGCCTCAAGGAGTCAGCTCTGAAATGACGTGAGCGGGTACAGTCTATTAAGATATTTTTAACGGTGTAAGGTTCCTGTCAGCCGACACAATCGGGTGCCGGCTCGCCTCTTAACAAATATTTGTGGGTGATATATGTATGTCCTATACTGGCTCTATGATAAACCATTTCATCTCGCACACTGTTAAGTGGCGGGTTTTTTTGTCCGACTAAAGGTTTTGTTTGATACAGCTTGTTTGTTGGTTTGTTCAATATTTCTTGCCACAATCTTTTTGTGTATCTTGTGATGTGGTATTTAAAATCGGAGGCTGGTATGAGCATATCGATACAATTATCATTTAGAGCCTCTTTTGCGGCTTTGTCGGTTATCTCGTTTCCTTGGATACCCACGTTACTTGGAACCCAGCAGAACACTATGTCTTTGCCAGCTTTGGTGGCCTCGTCATACCTTTCCAGAAGGTCAAGGATAAGTGGGTTTGATATTTGTAGGTTTTCAATTGATGGGAGTACGGACATAGAGTCCACGCATAACAAACTTTTTGTATCGACTAATCTTCACTATCTGGATAGCGAGATGTAGATCTTTAATTTCGGCTGAGAAAATAGTGGAACCATTTGGAAGTCTTGTTTTCAAGGTGTTATTTTCAGTTACAACGGAAGCAGCCGATTTGTTGTCGAGCTTTGAGCCGTCCGTGTAGACGAAATGATAGTCTTTAAATTCATCCTTGAGCAAATTTTGATCGAAATAGAAAGGGGCTAGTTGTTTCCTTTGCATAGACCGAAAGTTTCTTTAGTACCACAGGTTTGGTGAGTTTCCACTGTGGTAGTTTTGGCACTCTGTATTTTGCAATTGACTCTATGGTGATGTCAGCGTTATCAAGGTGAGGCTGAACCCTGGCTCCAAATGGAGGTATTACGGTAGGGCCTCTTTCATGGAAGCGAGAAAAATCTTATCCAAAAACTGAGTTGTAGGTGGGGTTCTTCTTATTTGCATAAAGCTTTGTTGTTTACTGCATAGCGAGTTTAACTCGATTTTTTTAACCCGATTTTTTGTGTGTTCTTCTTCTCTGACACTATGGGCCCTACGACCATGAAACTTGGGACTTATGAAAAGCTTGATCTGAACATGTGCATGGCACTTTTTATTTTCGTCTTTGATTTCGTTTTCTTTGTTAAAACGCCATGTGAAAAGAGTGTATTTTCTGCAAGTAAATGCGCAGCATGTAACGTATAGCACAGAACACCACACAGTTGGTCAGCTTTGTGCGAGCTCTCACTGCGTAAACAGATAACACAGCGTATGCCTGATCAGTCATTCAGACCTTAAGTCAACAGAAAGCAAACACTACTCGGCTTATAAGACGTATTCAAGCTGCGTTGTTTGCTAATATATTTAGCTGGTATTAAGTTATGAACCTATGGAGTTGTCAAGTGTTTAACATTTCGCTAGCGAAACGCGACTCTAGTTACACAAGAAGTGAAATATGATGTACTGTTTTTATTTGTGTTTCACACAGATAGTTTTCAACAATGAAGCAATGACACATTGGTTGTTATTTACCTTTAACCCTAACCCTAATACAGGCACATAAGCAAGAAATATTAAAAACAACAAAAGCACACGAACTCTGCAAATCCTCTCGCTCTTCGCACGTTTTATAGCATAAACACAGTGTGACATAGTTAATAAGTCAAGTTTGTATGCATGCATTACTTTCAAATAAAATGGCTAAGTTTCGACCCTAATTTTGGCTATATAAATGAAAAGTCGGAGCTATGTTTTCCCAGCTCTTCCGGTATCTCGTAACAAAAGCCGTCGAAGGTACTGTTGATGGACAAAAACTCCTTATGCATGCCTGTGAGTCTCCCGCGGGAGTCCAATCCTAAGATTGTAATACACTTATTATGCAAAAAGTGTGATTTTTTGACGCATTCCCAAAAACGCATTCAAGATACCCAGGTGCACAACCACAACATATGTTCTATCCTTATGCAAAGCTGGAATGGAATCCCCTTGTATTTCTCGTGATTAGTAGCAGAAACGACTCCTCATTCCAAATGTTGACAGACGGACGAACCCAAATCCAATACAGCTGTAGTAACTTGCCCCGTACTACGTGGCAGAGGGCTAATAAAGCAATTCTCATGACCTGGCTGTGTCAACAGAATGTTTTGGGATGCTTACTCAGTCACCAGACAGCAGGTCAAAATAATGTAAAAAGCAACTGGTGTCAGGTAGTGAGACAAGCACAATCCCTCGTTCACCTCACACTCTTTAACAATTAAAATGTTTGGAAGAGCTCTATTCAGGAGAAATCCATTTAGTAAGCAAAGAGGGGGGAGGAAGTCTTATAGTGTGCGTACGCTTATATTAAACTTCAAAATGACGTCACAATTGATGCGTGGAGGGAAGGGGGATAAAAACGGGTAAATTTTTGCGTACGTACTAAATGGAAGGCCTCTTATATTTGCCAACTTTTGACACCCCTACCCCCGTACGTAAAAACATAGGCATCTCAGATGCAGAGCCCTCAGCCAATAGCAGTTACATCACTGTGGGCGGGTTACCTTTTTGAGATATCGCCCGGATAAGAAAAAGTTTAAAGTGCAACGGTCACGTGACAAATCGAACCACTCGTTGCACATATAGACCCTATATACTTTCTTCCTGTGGGGTTTGGTGAAGATCTGATGAAGAGTTTTCGAGATATCGTCCGACAAAAAAGTGGACGGACAGACAAATAACAATAGCCTTCAGCCATATTGGCTGAGGGCTGAAAATGTGACGTCAATATGGAGATCAACATTAGCGTACGCACAGGGCTAGACCCCCTCTCTTCACGTAGGTAATATATGGATAGCCCCTTACTGAAATAACACACAAAAGTAAACACAGATTAAACAGAAATGCATGAATACTATGAAATCTATACACTGTTGATGTGACTGAGATATGCCATACTCATTTATGGTACATCAGGAGAACTTACATATTATCTTTTATTTTACAGTTTTCATAATTACTTATGGGGCTTTACATTAGGAAGGAACAATGTCACACTCGTTCACAAGCAAACCGTTGAGTATGCCAAGAAATGTTTTTGTCTAGAGAATATACATGAGGTCTCCCTACTTTCTTTTCTCGAGCATGGTCTACTTAAGTCTGGCATTAGGGGTTCACAAATAAATGAAACGTTAAAGTACGCTATCACAGTCGATAATATGCTCAAAATTCATATATGAGAAGAGTAGGAGTGTGCCGGTTTGAGCGAAATCCGAGCAAATTTTCTCTGTTGGGTGAGAACAAAAACCGAATTCCAAAATTTCAGTTCTGTTTGGTTGTTTTTTAGATTCAATACCTTACTCAAAGACAGGCATTTAAAAAGTGATGAAGGAATTATGTGGTCGTTGGCAGGTTGCCAAAAAGGGGTTACACTGCCATAAAATGACATGCTGCTGCCTACGCATTTGCGTAGCGACGATATATGTGCCAGGAATAAACTTATGGACCCGCATGGGCGTTAATATATAATATATATACTGGAAATGTGCCCGTTGGAAAACAGATACTCCGGCCAACGTTTCCAGTGTCACGCTTTTTTTAATAAGATGTAAGTAAAATTATTAAATTTTAAAGTATCAGTGTGACCGTGGACTCAGCTCTAGAACATATTGTATAGAAGCCATATACCAGCTTTGATTGAATCCGCCAATTGGAACTTATGTCATTCGTAACACACACCCTGGCAGAGACAAGTTAAAAACATTATGCACCTTTTGACCTTAGTCCGGTCGGTGCAAAATAAAAAACCGAACCGAACGTTTTGCCAACCGAACCTTACCGAGCTCAGCTCAAACCGACACACCCCAAGAACAGCCTCCCCTTGACTATTCATACATGAGAGCCGCATCAGCAAACAACGGCTCTGATGCAAACTTTCTGTGTCTCATGCACACACGTCACTTAGCGATCAATAGCAAGAGCCAACAAGAGTTCACTGGCAAGAACGCTAAGAATATCACAGATCAACTGTCACAAACTTGAAAGACTGGGTACTTTTAAGACAAGTGTTCCATCATCCTTCAACTTTATCAGCTATGTTAACCTGCTGTTTCTTTGGTAACAGTACCTTAAGATTTTTATTTATGTTGATGTGCACCGTCTTTCTTTCGTTGATCACTTTCGCTCGTATCTTTTTGTACTGTTCTTCTCGGGTTAAGTGTTCAATACTCTTTATGGATTTCATGCCGAGGAATTTCAGAATCTCTGCCTTGCCTTAACGGAAAGAAATAGCCACTTAAAATTCAACCAATTGACACCGTAATGGAGAGATGTATACCTCAATTTTTTTAAGAATAACTAAACCGCCCAGGTAAACTTTTCTTTACCTCATAAATTACAAGCTATAATGATTCCTAAGAACAGATCGTCCTGAAAACTCATTGAAACTATTTATAATTTTTAATATCTATAATTTTATTTGGTTCAATGACAGGAGTGAGATACATACTAGGATAAGGCCCTTTTGGTTTATGCAAAAATGCAGAAAAGTGTGTTTTCACTGCAAGAGTATCTTCTGCAGACCACTTGACAGCACATCCAGTACCTAAAAGGGAAACATCAAACAAAATGCCTCACTGCATAAAAATAAAACAACATACTAGAAAAAGTTGTTGATTTTCAAAACCCTAAACTGCTGTAAAAGTATTCTTGAACGACTTCAAACAGTGACTTAATTATAACGTAGAAGCCATAATTGTACCAATTGGCCCACCAAAACTCGACATCTGAAAATATTTGCACAATTTACTGCTTCAAGAAGAGATTCTAACAGTTTTCTGTATGTTAAAAGACATAAACAAATTAAGAAACTGCTTATCTAACATGTCGGGGTTGTTTATTGTAAGGTTTGCCCAGACACTGGGGATCATATTGTGGCACCAATTTCTCTTTTAGCTGGCGAAAATCCTTACAAATGCTTTGCAACTGAAGCTTCAAATGAATAAATACATGTTTCGATACCTTTTGCTTTCTCAACACGCTTTCTAGCCATAGAACCCTCTTCTTCCTCTTCAAGCATTGGCTCATATTCGCCTAAATTAAATCAGATTTATTATATATCATAGTGACAATGTCATCTTTTTAGCCAATCTAGCCAATCATACCCCTTGTACGCAGTGCGTACGCTTTGGACCATACCCCCTTCCCATATGTGGCACGCTGGTGGCTTGACCCCCCTTCCCACCTGTGCGCAGTTTCATGATCATCAAGCAGAAGGACTGCTTACAAGAAGAGGTGCATTTGCTATTATTTTTGCAGAATTATATGCTTTTATTTCATTTTACCCAAGAGCACATGGTTTTTACAGCTGCTCGGCTGTATGGTGAACATGTGCATAGTTATCATTTGATAAAACTGCAAGCTTTATTGCTTATGTAAATCAAAATCTTAAACGGATATGCCCTGGAACGTTCCTCCTATTTTTGTGAAATACAATCTACAAAATAAAGGGTAATACGCAGGGTTGAGATTTCGCGGTCGCCCGGTCGCCCGTGGCGACCAACTTTTGGCTCGGGCGACCAACGTTTTTTAGTTGGTCGCCCGAGTGGCGACTAACTTTTTTCTGAGTATTTTCAGGTAAATTTTACAAAAATTGCGCCAGGTGACTAACTTTTGAGCCGGGCGACTAATTTTTTAAAGCTGGTCGCCCGGAGGGCGACCAGAAAATTTTACGAAATCTCAACCCTGAATACGACGTTTTAATGCGTTTAAAGAGATAAACGGAAGCATTCCAGGATATTGCCGATTTTTCATACTATCAGTATCCAGGCAGCCTCGTGTCCGTTTTCGGTGTGACTTCCCTGAGAAATCTTCCTTAGGCGCGTCTGAAACTCGCGATTCACTCCAATCTGAGTCTGAATCGGAGTCGCTATGGGCTCTCTCACACGCTTTCACATATCTAATTAAAGGGGCCTGATCATCATCACTATCAGATGAATCCCTGGTTCTTAACACCTCACAAGTGCTCCGAGATTGTTTTCGGGCTGTTGCTGCACACGGCTTTTCCAGGGTTCTTGCAACTGTGCATGGGAATTATTTAAGCCTAATTGTAATTTAGTTTGTGCATGAAGCTTTTCAATTTGCTCAAGTACCAAGATGTTTACTGCCTAGTGCCCCTATAGCACCGGTGAATAGTTAGGTTTAATCACTGCGAAAATATGCCAGTGACAACATCAACACTTTAACTTATAAGAAAACCTAAATTAATTTATTAAATCAATAGGTAAAGCATATTGAGAGGCAATTTAAAAAGTCAATACAATAAATGGAAAAACACACACCTAAGAGACTGCGCCTGGGTTTCTTTGGTTTAGCACCGGTTGAAGCAGTAGCAGCAGCTGACGCGCTACAAGTGGCAACGCTGCCGTCCATACCGGGCCTACTTTTACCTTTTAACAACATTACAGGATTACAGTAAATTTAGAAATCTATCTAATCGGTGAATTTTCAACGCAAGTTACAAACGCGATATGACTCCACAAGATACAATGTTATCCTTTTCACGGTCGTCGTTAAAATAAACTCAACAATCAACTTGCATTGGAGAAGTTAGTTAAGTAGAAAAATCCAGATTCTACAGAGGTTGGATATTGTTTTAGACCATTGGAAAAATCGCTGTTATATATGATATTACTGATTTTTATTTTTTAATGGAACATTGCTCTTATTTAAGATATTTTGAAAATAAATTTTGACAATAAAGATAAAACGAAAGTGTTTACCTTCGTCAACACTCTGCAAAAATCGGCCCATCACCAATGTCTCTTTTAAACCTGGCGGACATCTGTAGTTCTCACTGGCCGTCACATCGGAGTGGCTCAAGTGATTAAAGTATATTTTGGCATCAGCGGGAGACATATCCAAAGATGAATAAATCGTCGAAATCCTATGACGATTCATAATCGCGTTTAGCGCGATTGGAATCATCTTTGTAACTTGATTCATTGCATGCCACCCAGAACAGTGATTGTATGAGCCTCTTGAAGCGAACACGAAATTGTTATTTTCTTTGATTCCGTACGCTTTGCGATACTTGACCAAGATGTCCAATGCGCCAACGACATTTTTGGGTATCAGTATGGGAACGAATTTTTTCCCTTTACCATGCAAGTAGGCCAATAGATACTGATTTGCCAGGAATTTTTCTGCTGGGTCTATAACCGAATCTATGGCCTCGTCACTAACCCAGACTTTATTTTTGGCATCCTCCCATTCCGTGATCAGCATCCTCGCACCTTCCTCACCGCGACGCGCGTTGTACAGAGTGAGTCGACAAACGACGAGATTCCTGAGCAAGGCATATTTTTCGACACCAAAGTCGTTCACAATGGCACTCACTCGATCATTCACAAACGTATGCAAGCGCTGGACCAGTTTGTCACATGGTAGCTCATTAGGCCTTCGCCTTTCAAAAGTGCGCTCGGTTGCGAGGTATTCCGCTTCAGCGAATACTTCGGGATCTCGAAAATGGAATTGCCTTCTGAACCCTTGCACATCTAATACTTTGTCATTTTCGGATCTTTCGTCATAAATGGCCTCGAGATGTTTCGCCGATCTCCTGAGCACTGCCTTGATGTTCTTCAAAAGCCCGTGCTTCGTTTTAGCTGAGGAAGAACTTTGTCCCCTTCTTTTTATGGCTTCATACAGAATGTTCATGTTTTCTCTACCTTTGCGGAACATGTCTTCAATGGAAGCATTTTGAGGAGCTCCAGGTACTTTCTTGTATTCCAGGAAGAGATTCGCAAGCTGGCGCATTTCGGTCATTGAATTCTTCCTGCATTCGGCTGCTTTGGATTTTGAATAGCGCTTTTTGTTGAAAATGCGATAACCCATTTCCTTCAGAAAGCTATTACTTCTGCACAACATTCCCGTTTCATCCTCTTGAAATTTGTCGAGGATTCTTTCCTTGAACTCCTGGTCGTGATGTAAATTAGTCACAAGCGTGGATGGTCTTATCGCAGTCGGTTTTGACTTGCACTGATGCTTGTAAAACGTTGAGCTTCCAATGAACTTATTGCATTCGCGACACATTTTTATCACATCTTGTGTTGACTTTGTTCTTCGCTCGCGCATCAGGTCAGCTTGATCAAAAGACAATTCACTGAGTACTCTTAGATTGTGCTTCTTGATGCCTTCTATTCGTTTTTCGTTTGCAAATTGGCTATCAAGTTTATTCTCATGCATGTTGGATTTCACTTCTTGCAAACGCTTGTGCACATTCGTGATGTGGCGTTTCAATTTACCACCCGTTATGACTTTGCCACAGAAAGGGCATTCTCTTGGTGGCTTCTGAAACATTAATAACAAATCTTCTAAGGCAAGTAAAAAAGCGTAATACAAATTGTTGATTAACGATGCAGGAATCTCCGCATGAGTGTGTACTAATCAAAAGCAGTTTTGCACAATTAAGTTTTACGCAGTATGAACAAGGTATGATTTTTTTCCGAAAATTAATAATGCCTACAAGATTCCACAATTATTGTTGAATAACTAGAAAACTTTTCGTGTGAAATGGAAAGTTTTGGACTGATCTACATTAAGCATATGTACAATAGCAACAAACCTTGTAGTTCTCTTTGTCTTTTCTTGTGGTTGAACCACTTTGATAGGTACTGTTGGCCGTTTTTGCTCCTGAAAAAGAATAGGATATTTTGAGAATGGTCTAAAAATAGGGAGACTGTTAACCTGTCACCGCCTGTACCTCATAAACGCCATACCGAAAAGTATCCCGAGTATGGTCAAGGTTATATACGAGTGAATATAAGCAATGCACATTTTGTCCCTATTTACCAATTTTCATGTATGTCTTTCTAAGTAGTAACTTTGATATATATCTACATAGAAACACTTAAGGAGACCATGTTTCCAAGACAGAAAGAAGGAGACTGTCCACCTATCACAAACCTCACAAACGCCATACCAAAAAGTATCCCGAGCATGGTCTCCCAAAGTCGTATTTCAATGTGATATACGAGTAAATATAATCAATGCACATTTTGTCCCCTATTTATTTATGGTCTTTCTAAGTAGTAACTTTGTTATATATCTACATAGAAACACTTAAGGAGACCATGTTTCCAAGATATAGAAAGAAGGAGACTGTCCACCTGTCACCGCCTGTACCTCACAAACGCCATACCGAAAACTATGGTCTCTCTAAGTAGTAAGTTTGGTATATATATATATATATATATATATATATATATATATATATATATATATATATATATATATATATATATATATATATATATATATATATATATATATATTCAATGTTACCTTAGGGAGGCAACTTGCCCTGTCATTTCCCTCACTTCATGTTGAAATTGCCCTCTCTCATTCTCCACCTTCTCAAGTCTACATGCTTGAAGAGAGAGCTCTTGTTTAAGGTTTTCATTCGCAACTCGGAGAGACAAACGTTCCTGAGTCATTTCCTCCTTTTCCTTTTTGAGTTCGGCAATCTATAAATATGCAAATATATTTATAAACACTTTTCTTTCATTCCAAATAAAAGCCCCCCTCCCTAACAGTCTAAAATACGTTCGAATATTTACTGGCGACACTGTTACGCTTAATCCCACGAGGCACAAGGCATTTCCCTTATCAAGCCTAGTTCACACTAAGCAATCCCTACTAACGCCTGCACTTCCATAGTAGTACTCACGGCATAGGTGCATCTATTTGGTTTCAATATGAGAACCTCAAAATGTCGAGTTTCCGTTTATAAGCCCTGGGCTTCTTTTTGGAGACTCCCGGTATCATTTTGAAAGTTAATTATAGCAAAACCAATGTCACTATCCAACCAATTTCATTTCATGGACATTTGAACCGTGTAGGTTATCTACATATGTAATAATAGTATTATTTTATGTACAAACCTCTGTCTTGTTTTCGGCAACTTGTTTGCGGACCTCTTTGCAGCGCTTTGCAAAGTCTTAAGTGCTCTCAACAGGCCATAATATAGAACCCGCTCAATGCCAATATAATCTTCTCTGTGAGTTTCTTTCTTGATTCGCCTCAAATTCCTCAGATACTCATTGCCATTGAATGGGCTCACATAGTCAATGGCTAACTTAATTGTAGCACTTAAGTTGTTCACCTGTAACAGAAAATAGGATACTATATTTCCTTTCGCAACATCCACTTACAACTCAGGGCAGGGCAGGTGAAAGGCCTGGTGGGGCAGGTAGACTCGCCCAGTTAGCTGCTCCACCTGGCAGATAGATCCGTTGGGGGAGGGCGTTGCGTGACATAATACCTTAACAACATCCTTGTTAAGAACGCGACTGTAGTTATTGATTAGTGTCCGCTAGCTGCATCTGACCTACATACTAGCCACTTGCACGTTGCCAGTTTCTATGTTGGACTGTTCCCAGACATGCACCAGATAGAGCGTCGCGTCACTTGTGATACAATACTTGCAGAATAATATGAAAAATTATCAAAGTTAAGAACTTAAAAATGTCTTTAGACAAATATGGATTTAAAGTTATTTCAAAGACTGAAAAGGAGAAAACATATTCCGAACAAAGTGCTGAAGAAGAAACATCGGATACCAAAGCTAGCAAATACGTTAGACACGATGTCAAGCGGTCACGACACTTTCACGATGGAAAGTTAATTTTCCTGGACTGTTTGAGAAAGATAGAAAACTTTATCGTGATACATGTATCAAACATGGACCTGGAGCTACAGTAAAATCTAGCTTTGTTCTTGGAACTGAATCTTTTAGACATTCAAATATTAAGAGTCACTTTGTCTCAAACGAACACAGGTTGTCCCGCTGTATTTTTGACCCACTTGAGTGGCCTGATGATAGACAAAAACCTGATGATAGAGAAAATCTGACCCAACACGGCACAGCAAATTTAGAATTGCTCTCAATTTGACAAATCATTCTGAACCACTGCTTAGAAAGTTTGACAAAGAGGATCTTTTTCATGGGTATACTACGTTCAAAGTGTTAGGCAGTCGGGCTAAGCAAGTCCCGGAATTTAAATACGCCGACTTTCATGCTACCACTTTTCAACAACACGCGAACGAATTGGAGAACATTAAAAAAATTAGAATGTATCAACCCATATCAACCGCGATATGTGAGCGAGATTTCTCTGCAGTGAAACTTGTTAAAAGCGACTGATGCGCCAGCTTAGAAACTAAACTGCTGTCGGATTTATTTCTGATATCAAATGAAGGACCGCCGTTTAAAGCTTATCAAGCACACACAACACTATAGCGCTGTTCATGGGAAGCCAGCGCAAGAAAAAAAAACAAAACCTTTACCAGCTGCCGCCGGACCGAAGAACATGCTTAAGATGTCAGACTTTTTAGGGCATCTGCGTTTTGACATTTGCTCAGGAACTGTTATATTTGATACACAACGTCTATACATTGATGCATGCTATATAAGTGGAATGTTTAAGAGTGTCTCGGAGGGGGGAGTGGGGGGAAGGGGCGGGGAGAAGGGGTGACCAACAGAAAAGACAAAAGGTCGGGCAGGTAAGAGTACTGTTGGGGCAAGTAGATTTAAAATCTACTTGCCCCATCGAGATGGTGCCGAAAAAAGTTAACGCAAAGCCCTGAATATGCTCATTTAAATCTCTTATATATCAATCCATGTACTTCACTATCATACCGCTTTTAAAGTAATTCTAAAACAAATGAAAGTAAAACACCAAACATCTCTATATGCTTCGAAAATAAAATATTACATGACAAGCCACATTAATCTTGGCAAAGATATACTATTCCAAACCTGTTCACAAGATTCAATACTGGCACAAGCAAATGGGAAAGTACATCTGAAGCTTCTCCTGAGGACATGACAACATCTGTTGAAGCTTTCTCAGAACCTGTATGCTGCGAAGTCTGGTTTTTTATTCTGGTAAAACCTCCGGCCACGTATATGCCAGGTCCGACTGAAGCTATCCTGCACAAAATATGTCCAATAAACGTTCGATTATTTTTAACATATAAAAATGAAGCGAGTGACAACCTTTTAATTAGTACAAGTACTATTGCTCCTTCATTTGTGCGGGCAACAACGTCATATCTGTAACATGTAGGGACCTCAATCAACATCAACAACAGCAAATATATGTGCTCTGTAGTTTTAACCTAGCTAGCTAGTGGAATATTATGAAAAACAAGTTGCTGATAGTAAACCGTGAACGTAAATTTGCATGCAGCAACTGAAGTTGGCTTTTGGCCTATCTAGATCAAATTCACTTCTTTTCTTCCTCTCATGTATTCACCCCACCTCGTGGATTTTAAATTGACCATCCTTGAAAGTATGAAAGTACGAATTGATTTATTCAAAATTTTTGTGCCCTATGTTATATCAGTGTATCATGGAACAAGTAGTAGCACTAGTCAGTCACCAGGCTCTATGGCATCTAAACCGGGCCAGGGGATCAGTATTTCCATGAATAAAAACAGCCGAAATGCATTTCTTTTTATCTTCTAAAGTTGATAAAGGAGCATTCTGCATCCGAATGTGGATCCATGCAATTGGCACATGGCTTCAACCCTTTTAAATCACGGCAAACCTGGCTTCGTACCTAAGAGCATAAAACAATATGGAGTAGAAACTGACACACTTTCAGTCGATGACAAAGCTCGGGTTAGCAACACAGGATTTTTCCAGGCGTTTCGAAAAAAAAAAACGAAATATATTGATGTTTAAATGTTTATCTACAAGGACGAGACAGTAATTGGGACATAATTATGGGTTTTTTATGATTTTAGGGAAATATCCCTCAACTTTCACGTGAACAAATACGTACCATCGACAGAAGAAGTCTAAGCAAACATTACTAATACAAAACACAGCAACTTCCCAGTAAACGGACATTAAAATACACAAAAGTATAAATTGTGTTTCTAAGGCAAACAACAGACAAATTTGGGACATGAAATGTCAGCCTGAACATGAACCAATCACAAACAGCGTTACAACCGATGTCCCAGAACATGAACCAGTCACAAACAACGTTACAACCGATGTCCCAGGACCAAACAGCGTTACAACCGATGTCCCAGAACATGAACCAGTCACAAACAACGTTACAACCGATGTCCCAGGACCAAGATGGCGACGTCAACAAATAAACAGCTGATCAATCTGGCTGGTTTTATTAACTTTTCTCTTGAACAACAAATGATACTTTCAATTTTATGTTACAATATTATTAGATACACTTTCCCAAGTATATGGATCTAAGGAAAACCAATAGTAAAATGAGTAAAGCAGGTTTCAGCCTATCTGCGTCAAATGTCTTATTCCACCCTCCGTCCCATTCTACGGTTTGGGCCTTGTACCGTTTCAGCACAAGTTTTTTTTATGGATTTCAGATTTCTCTAGAGATACATAGATTATTCAGGGTTTTCGCTGGGTTCTCAAGAAAGTGAGTCAAAAAAAGGAAAGTGTGACTCAGCTGGTTCCATAAAAACTCCGTGGGTTCAGAAAAAAAATTTGTCATTTCGTTAAAAAAATGGACAAAGAACAATAAGGGACAAAGTGGACAACGCGAACCCTGGTATTACATGAGATCATAAACATTATTACATTTATCTGGACCATTTATCTTGGTCCCGACACAGCGGGGAATTACATTACAAAACGATATTCTGAGATATATAATTATCTCGTAACTTATTCGATACATATGTATGAGAAATTAATGTTAGCAGCTCTGTACCTCCATGTTTATACAAGCAGACTCTTCACGTTCGTTGTACTGCACATCCATTAATAAAATAGTGCAAAATGTTTCTAGCAATACGTTACTACTGGAATCTGAGGCATATGAAGAGAATTATATTCCATCACATTTCTGCTAAGACACAAAAATTATGGAAAAGAGGTTGCAGATAAGTATCCATATATACAAATTTATCCAACATCATACACATATTCATACGCTCGAACTCTTTTTATTCTAAACAGTCAGAAATATGTATTTCCGCAACTTCTTCCGCAAGATAGGTATTTCGACTGTTTGCGACGCCGTCGCAGGCCATTCAAAGAGTAAGACACAAGCATACCTAAAATCCCCGAGAATTTTCTTCATTTTATACATTATATATATATATATATATATATATATATATATATATATATATATATATATATATATATATATATATATATATATATATATATATATATATATATATACCTTAATGCTTGAGGAGACCTCACGTGCTGATTTATAAGGTTTAGAGAGACCGAAAAAATTCGGAGGCCAGAACCAGGTCTCCTTATTTATAAGGCCTCCAGAAAACTCAGAAGTAGCCAATTCTTCTTACATTTTTAAGACGGACACTAAACTTAAGCATAATGTGTATAAGACATTACCAAAATGAAAAATCATGACTGAAAGACAAATTCGAAAAGCCGCCCTGAAGTCTACCCTTTGTATATTTCACAACCATATCAAATACCACTCAGGGAGACCATTTGTAATTGTCATTTTTGAACAAAATCGGCTGTATATGGGCAAACTAAAATTTTCCCCATATTTAGAGAAGTCTACTCTATCACATGGCAAAGTTTCATGAAGGATAGACAAAAAAGTCCTTTTTTTTAATTCTTGGCCTGTAAATTCAACCTTTCTGAAAAATAGCACGTGCTTCGATTTGATTTGTCGAAAATCAAAACAAAAATACAAAATCAAAACAAAAACATTCTGAAGGCGCATGCGCGAAATATCTGTCGAAATTTGAATTGCAAATCTCACTCATTACAACAGGTCATAAATCATTATTCCTTATATTAAACAAGCATATTGTCCCATTTTATTTATTATCTTTAATAAATGGCTCTCTTAGTTGTGTAATGTGGAATAAGTGAAAATACCATATTATCGCTCACAACACGGTAAGCACTATGAGGCAAAAACTGCTCATTTTTATTTGTTCTGCCTATTTTGGCAACAGTTGGCACTTGACAGTTTGTGCTGTTGTAGGTTCGACTTCTAAAGAGTGCTCGCACAACGATGTCTTGTGCAATAAATGGACGCTGTCCGGTGGTAGCACAACAATAAGCCAATTCGCAGTTTCGGATCTTACCGATGGGTGTCGTTTCGACTACAAATTGATAAGCCAATTTGCACTTTCGGATTTTTCCGGTGGAGGTGTTGTTTCGACTGAAAATGCTGGGGGATAAATTATAAAGAAATGATAAGGGAAAAACATCAAAATTCTAATTTTCTTTCAACATGCACACTTTCAAATTTATAAAGCCATCATATGATCTTTTAAAAATTATTTTACATATTTATTCAGTCCCTTTAATAAACAACATGTGAATATGTTTCTAGCAAAACGGAATTTTGTTGATTTTTGCCGTTTCTTTCCTATCATTTCTTTATATCCTTATCCCACCTGAATTCAGCCGTAACGCAAAAAACTTTTCGGCAAAAGTCAAAAGTGCGAATTGGCTTATTGGGATAGATTATAATGACATCTTAAGGGAAAAACATCAAAATTCTAATTTTCTTTCAACATGCACACTTTCAAATTTATAAAGATATCATATGATCTTTTAAAAACTGTTTTACATATTATTTAGTCCCATTAATAACCAACATGTGAATATGTTTCTGGCAAAATGGAATTTTGTTGATTTTTGCCGTTTTTCTTCTATTATTTCTTTATATGATCCTTATCCCAACTAAATCCAGCTGAAACGCAAAAACTTTCCGACAAAAGTCGAAGTGCGATTTGGCTTATATAAGTACTCTCATGCAAAACCACAATAACTGTTAAATTTTTATGTCAAAGGTCATTGCTTATTGCTGTTTGCTATTGTGGGTTCGACTCCCACAGAGTATTTGCATAACGATTTATTATGCAATAAACTTGTACTCACCGGTGGTAGCACAACCAGATGAGCATGAAACTAGAACAAGTAAGAAATAAAACTGGTTGGGACCCCCACCCGAACAAATCCTCACAGGATATAATTATTTTCAACAGAAGCTGTATGTTGACACTGTGTTAGATGGATAAGAGGTCTGAAAATTTTATACATGAAGTTCCACCTGTAGTTTAGATCATGACAGAGAAAAAAGAACGAAATGATTATAACTACAGTAGCCTCCATTTAAGTCAAAATCGGTTTAGTCAAATTTTCGCCTTACTCAAATTAAATTAAAAGTCCCGATATATTTTACTATGTAAGTCTTTTAAATTCACCACTTAAGTCAAATTTTTCACTCAAAGTAATTTTTTTGAACCCTCTAAATTTTTTTTGCAAGAAAATCCTTGTATTTTCACCAAAATAACACGGAAACTCATGTCTCAGTTGTTTGCATATGCCAACCCCCTTTGTGTAGAATTAGTGTGACTTTGCCTCTACATATTATGACAGTGTTGCTAGAAGTAAACGGTGGCGTAAAATCATATATATTTCAGAAGGTCGCTGTAAATAAAATATAAAAAAAGATTTGTAACTCTGTTATAAATACAGATGAAATCACTTAATCGCATACCGGTTAAACGCATAAATCGGTTAACCGCATATTATTCGCAAATCCCAAACCACTTCCAATGCTATCTATTGGAAATATAACCGGATAATTGCATACCGCTTAATCACATAAACTGGATAAACGCATAGCTTGTTCCCGTTAAAATGGGAAGAACACCGGTTAATTGCATAATTCTGGGTGACTATCCAAACAGTGACACACTTAAAGCGGAGTAAGGGAGTGAGCTGCTCCTCGTTTATTTATCTAATGCATTGTCTTCTGTTTGTTGACCCATTGTGTACATTCACCAACCCCACTCGCGGTTGTTAACAGTGAGTCTCGAACTCACCGCACTGTCTCAGTTCTCACTAGATAATGACCTTTATCTTAATCCCCGCACTGCCTTAGCTGACGTTAGATAGTAGCCTGCAACTCCTAATCCCCGCGCTGCCTGAGCTCTCACTAATAATGGCCTGAAACCCTTAATCCCCACGTTGCCTCGGATAACCGTGAGCGCGAAGTCATCATTTAAATACGCAGCCAAAAAGAAATTTTACCATTTATAATTCGAAACTGTGTCGGTTATGGTTAATTCGTCAAAATGGCAGAAAGTAAATCGAAATGAAAAGACCTAAGCAATCGTTACTTTTCTTTTTTGTTGGAAAAATTAAATGCGGCGATGAGGAGGGGCGGGATGCACCTCTAATAACTACCGCAAATGAAAAAAAATAGGTACGGCAAGAGTATTCCGGATAAACGCATATATCGGATAAACGCATAACAGGGCTTGGCAAATTGGCTATGCGATTAACCGGTTTCGTCTGTAGTAAGCATTAATATGATAAATTATTTGTGTCACAGCCGAATATTATTCATCATATAAAACAATCGCCATACCATAAAAACAACAAACACTTTATGCGAAACCATGATAGTCACGTGACCACTCGACAGGGCCAATCTCGGATAACTCAAATTTCGGTTAACTCCAAGTATTTTGCTTGGTTCCGACCACTTTGACTTATCGAGAGTTTACTGTAATAGATGTACAACTATAAATAACTATAGATAAACTGCTTTAATGTCTTAAGCAAACGGTTTTTACACTTGAACCAAACAGTCACACCTAAATCGCTGTACTACCACCGGAGAGTGCTTGTTCGTTGCATAAGAAATCGTTATGCCAGCACCCTGTGGGAGTCGAACCCACAATAGCAAAAAGCGATAAGTTTATAATAATATAAAACTTTTTTCTTGTATTCTCTTAACTACATATCTTTAATGGCATGTTTGGCAATTTTCAAAAGTATTATGCATATTATGTATTATAATTTTGAGCCCATAATCATGCTTCCATTTTTTACCCATAATATTGAACTTGACAATTTTATTTTTAATTAAAGTAACTTGACAAAAAACAAATAAACAGTCATGAGTAGAGTTAGATATGGTAGTGAAAAATGGATATCCCTAGATAAAATTTTTCAGGATAATCAAAGTTAAAAGTCGAACACATTAATTTTGTTATAATTATGTATTGTTTCCAATCGTCCTGCTGTTGCTCGAAATGGAAATTTTAAGAATTCTTCCGACCCCCCCCCCCCAATCCCTCCACTCCCCTCTTCCCGCCTTTTTTTTCTTTATTACTACTCTTTACAACAATGACAAGCAATAACCTATAATTCATTGCAGTGTCCGGTCATCCTGGCCAAACTTTTTAATGGCTTAACAGCACATAGAGAGCGGTAAAAGGGCATAAAATTGTTAATAGTGTTCGCCTGTAACTGGGTTTGGTTTGCTTCAAGACATGCCACAACAGGCCAATTCGCACTTTAACTTTTGCCGAAAAGTTTCTGCGTTTCGGCTGAATTCATTTGGGATAGGATCATATAAAGAAATGATAGAAGAAAAAAACCGGCAAAAATCAACAAAATTCCATTTTGTCAGAAACATATTCACATGGTTGTTAAAGTGACTGAATAATATGTAAAATACTTTTTAAAAGATCATGCGATGGCTTTATAAATTTGAAAGTGTGCATGTTGAAAGACAATTAGAATTTTGATATTTTTCCCCTATCATTTCTTTATAATCTATCAGAAAAAAACTGCAGTCGAAACAACACCTCCACCGGAAAGACCCGAAAGTGTGATTTGTCTTACGCATTGCGGCTTCGGAACTCTGAAGTGGTTTATACTGACCTTTAGTTACTTCTATGCATCAAGATTCTTGTGAAATATGCATAAACATGCTATATACAACAAAATATATCGTAACATTCATATCCTAAACGATAACACTGAAATATGTACTGTGAATAACAAATCAAACATATAAATTACACGGAATTATTTGACAGCGATTTGTTTATATGAGTGATAATATGGTAAAATTACAATTTGAACGACTTTAACAAATGGCTTTAGAATACGAATGCATATTTAAAACCAGGAGCCATTGTTTTTTTTTTCAATATTACAAGGAGGGTGTTCAGTACTTCATTTTGTTACCATTTTCTAATTATTTCTCAGATGCCAATTTTATTCGCTTCCCACGAGAGCTCACTCGAAGATACCGCAAGAAGTCTCGAGAGTGTGATTTGGCTTATTTTGCCGCGTGTTTCGAAAAACTAAAAAGACCTCCAGGAATGCAAAAAACAATGTACCTGTCTACGATAAAACACGATCTACAAAATAAATGCATCTACTCAATTTCACAAGGCAAAAAAATTAGCACACAACCGAATTAGGTGGAGAGACTTGTATAGAAACGCACAGAGCTTTGCTATGTAAAGTATCGACGACCGCGTGTTTCAGTAAGTATAAGTTATACTACTAAAAATTTCCGGGTCGTTTGTTTTTCTATTCATGTCTTTATATCCTTATCCCAACTGAATGAAGTCGAAACGCAAAACTTATGAGCAAAAGTGTAAAGTGCCAATTGGCGTATTGGTTGATCAACATCATTTGCTCATCATAATCAGTAATTATCCATGTTCTAACCTTACTGTTTTTAGCATAGATAAATAAGCCAAATCACACTTTGAGTGTTTCGAGTAAAATGCGCAAGAATTTCGACTGCCGAGAACGGGGCAAAAATACATGTAACTTAGGTTAAATCCGCCTGTGCCTGTAGTGTCGCCACCTCCCGAAAACAACAATTATCCCAGAAACGATATTTTTGCCGAACTTTCCGACAACTGCCACTGGTTCTCTAATGCAAAATACTGAGCTGCTATAAGTAAACCGTCAGTATACAATATGAAATCAGGTTTATGCTCACAAGTAATCCTTATAGCTCTTAGCGAAGCGATAGTCTTACAGTTTCCACTTAAAATTTATATTTCCGGATGATAGAATAAAGTGGCGAGTTACAGCTCAAAAATCCTGCCCGAAAAAATACATCGGCCTTGCATTTTCGTAAATCACAACATTTTACTTCGTACATAACAGAAAGCTTGTGTAAAATCCTATATTTGCTACATACAAAAGCATATCACGATCGCGTCTAAAATACGAACGTTATTGCGCAAAAACCATTGAAAAGTGGCAGACGGTCCTAGGTTACTGGTAGAAAACTATAGAAGAAATATTGCAAACACATAGAAGAAACTGAACTTGAAACCATTTGTTAAAATCTTTAAAAAGTTTTTAAAATAGCATTGGGGTTGTTAACAACCCGACCGGTATTTGGTGCAAGGGAAATTTTTAACATTTAGGCGAAATTTCTCTATCATTTCTTTCATTTTTTATGGGGTTATTTTTATTCGAAACGCAGAATTTTCGCGCATTTTAATGGGAACGCTTAAACTGTGATTTGGCTTATTTTGACATAGTATTTTGACTTTTTTCGATATTGAGTTGTCATGCTAGTGAAAAACCTGTCACCGCATGTATCTAGCTCCAAGTCAGCTCTTCCTTATTTATACCTTATATATTTCTTTGGAGCTCCGCATGTGTCAAGTATGACAGAAAAAACTTTTGTTGATTATTTAATGTGAAGAGTTGAAGCAGTCTAAATATGATAAATTCCCGGGAGATTCGAGAGGTATGGTAACTTGTTACTTTAGCTGCAGCCTCGCAGACTCGCAGTGTGGTACTCTTGACTACGGAAAACAAATGCAACCTTAGCGAATCAGGTCCAAGGAACGTCATCAATAAATAGGTTTTGTAATGAAAGTGAGGGTTATTCGACAGAATCACGAGACATGTAAAGTTATGTCAAGGATGTAAATATAAACACCTGTGAAGAAGATATCAGCACCTGGCGGTATGTTCCTGGTAGTCGTGGAGGCAATGCTGTGGGACTCTTGATGTAGTTTCCTGTCTGGAATCCGTCCGCCTGTTCGTGATGACACGTCAAATGCATTGAACCAGTAACAACGCGTCTCATATCGCAGTGCGCTATTAGTTTTGAACAGTTCCTGGCCAAGCGGAGTGATCGTTACAAGTAAGTGTGCTACGAGCCTGCGTGTCAAGGTACTTTGCGTGTCTGGGACGCTGTGTGCGTTCTTCTCTGGTGAATCAGCATTTCACGGTACTATACTACATCCTTGTCACCGTGAAGTTTCGCATCAAAGTACTGTATTTGCTGTATTTAGGCCCCAACCCTTCGGATTGGGGCCTATAGGTTTGGGGTGTCCGTCCGTCCGTCCGTTCGTCTATCCGTCATCGCTCTATACCCCTATGAATTTGGGGGGGGGGGGCGGTTGGGACCTGCGTGTGTTTCACAAATACTTACTTGTTAAATGAGAGTTGCATTTCCCTTCAGTCAGTGTGTTTAGGGGTCGATTCACAGCAAAGGTGTATCCCAGTGTAGGGTAGATATGTTAGGTCGCCTTGTTTTATGAGAAAAAAACAAGACAGTTGCTTGGTGGTGCGTTAGGTGTGGTGGAGTCCGGTAAATTGTTTTTTTTTTTTTTTTTGCATTAAACTAAAGCGGCAAGTGGCCGTATCGCCTTCTTAAAAAACATTTAGAGGTTACTACCTGTTGATCAAATTTAATTACATGTTGACCTGAGTGTCAGTGTGAACCCCCCTCCCTAGTTATTGTTATTTTTTAATTTAAGCTAGAGTTATTTCAGTTATTTAAATGAATTGGATGAAGCAATGGGCTGATATACAAGAGGCGTTGCCAAGTAAAATCAATCCGTGAAACCCGTGGTTTTAAGTAACTGCCGATTGGAACTGCGTCTATCCTCAGTCAATGTGTAAAGCTGTGTTCATGCAGTGCTGGGTTGACTCCATTTAAAAAAATGAAACAAAAAAATTCAAAAGTTACTGCCTGTTGATAAAACGTAACTGGATTTTGACCGTAAGGTCAGTCGTAAACCCCCCTCCCCTCGTTCTCGTTTTTTTTCGGGGGGGGGGAGGGCGTGAGCTAGTGATTTCAGTGAACAGATAGTAAAATATACGCTGAAGTGAGGCGGCATTATTATTTTTTCTTTGGTTTCTGTGAAGTGTGGAAGTGAAGTGAAACGGAAACAGTAGCAGGTTGTTTTACGGTAAAGTGTACGTGTGCGAGTACTTTCATGATAACGGTGCCACCGAAATAAATGTGTGTTTTTTCTTACTTTACCATTGTTAGGATTTAAAAGTGAGATCAATACGAGAGTTTAAATCATTATTTATCATAATTAATAACCAGGTGCATTGAAAAGGTTTAAAGTGGAGGAAAATACGTGCTCCACAAAAAACCATAACCCCTTTGTTTAAATATTTGGTCACTTGGCTTTGGCCACGTAGCATTTAAAGGCCAGAATGTAAACAAACATTGACATTGCTGAAGCTAACTTTTCTGCACTTTTATGAACAAATAAATGATATACAACTCACTAAAAATTGTGCCTGTTTTACAAAAGGGTGTATGGACATGAACTTTCTGTAACTGTTTGAATAGTAGGGACTGGTATGCATGATTCGTGCCTCAGTGCATATGAAGTTGACCCCTGTTAGTGGAACAATGAAATGCTTCGTAGCTCTGACAGAGAGATATACGACTATTTGCTACCTCCCAAAAGAATTAATTTCAAGCCCTGCTTAAGATATAAAAAAGCTCTCCCTATGTTGGCATGTTCTGTTTATGGTCTCCTAAAGTCGTATTTTAGGGTTATATATATATGAGTGAATGTATATGATGGTTTTCTTCCGGGAAGAAAGGTATTTCTTCCCTTCACTGGAAAAAATAGGGAAGAAACTGGGAAGAAACGGGAAGAAATACCTTTCTTCCCGGAAGAAAAGGAAGAAAGTGGGAAGAAAATTTGAAGAAACCTACTTTGTAAAGAAAACATCAATGCGACGTACTATCTATTTATTGATTTTACAGAACCAATATTTACTGTGTTCTATTGTACTATCATACAAAATAACGAAAAAAAAAACAAACGAAAAAAAAATACATGGTAACACCAAAACACAATGAAGAAATAATGACCTTATACCATATGCTTTGCAAATGTGCTTCCGCAAGACCCTTTTCTTATCACCCCCGTTTAATCTTAATACTTAACCCCCCATTTAAGGTAAACACAGCCTTTGTCTTTTGTTTTCACTGGCACATTAAGAGCAAACAAAATGAAACACTAATTCTCATACACAAAGTCAAAGTTTAAACACTTGACCAAAAGTACTCAGACTATATTGCAGCCTGCCCAGCTTTCCAACACACATTGAAACACGACCGTTTATCTAATCCCTATGGATCCAATTTATCACACAGACGTTTGATGTGTGAATTCGCACCTATTTAAGAATTACTCTGAGTGCAGTTCAAGAAAATTATTTGAAACAAATTCCAAATATTACACCTTTTAAGGTTACTTCCATTTCTTCCCTGAAATTGGAGGGAAGAAAGTATTTCTTCCCTATGGGAAAAAACACGGCAAAAAACCATGGTTTTTTCCCTCCATGGAAGAAACATGCCAACCCTGCATTTCGTCTCCACATTTACCCTTTTTCATGTATGGTCTCGCTAAATGTTTACTTCAGTGTCTTTTAAGATATACGAAAGGTCTATCCATGTTGGCATATTCTGAGTATGGTCTCCCAAAGTCGTATTTTAGGGTTATATACGAGCAAAAATAATCGATGAACATTTGGTCCCCCTGTTTACTTACTTTTATATTAGGTCTCTCTTAGTGGTATCTTTGTATCTTTTCAACGGAAATTTTTGTCATATTCACTTTGTTTTATCACAATGGGTTCTTGAGGTCTGTTGGAAGCTTCATATCGATCTTTACTGGATTGCTCTCGTTCAGCCAAGAAACGGAATACTGAAATTTGCCTTTCAGGGTTACGAGGCGGTGAACTTTACCTTGTTTCTGCTCTTTCCATGCCATTCCCCTCTCTACACAAACTTAAAGATATGACGTTGTCGTTTTATTGGAAATAAACCATGTCAATGTCGCTGAGAAGAATCACTTTTTCATTCTTTTGCCTTTGCTTTGGGTGCTGTGACCTCTCAGATTGGGGCTTTCACGATGTTAACATTGTCAATAAACACATCAGCACATTTTTACCCAATTTGCATTGGAAACAAACGTTTTGAGTCTTATATACTGCGACCGGGGTTCAAACGAGAGACTCCAAACTGCCCAGAACGACAAAATAACAACATCTGTAGTCTCTCTGTTGAATGTTGACAAAAAAAAAGATCGTACACAAAATGTACCAATATTACGGAGTCTTCCTGGCCTTACGAGTCGAGTATTAATTAACACTTGACAAGCCTTTGGCTTGCAAGTGTTATATGAATTTCTGCGAGCAAAATTCGTCCTTTTTTTTCTTCTTTACACTTTTTCCGATTTTTTGTGTCTTCTTCTTCTCTGAGACTATGGGCCCTATGACCATGAAACTTGGAACTTACGAAGAGCTTCATCTGAACATGTGCATGTCACTTTTTATTTTCGTCTTTGATTTCGTTTTCCTTGTTAAAACGCCATGTGAAAAGATTGTATTTTTTGCAAGCATATGCGTAGCATTTAACGACAGCACAAATTACACATTACAGAAATTGCTTAGTGAGCTTTGTGTGAGCTCTCACTGCGTAAATAGATAGCAAGGAGTATGCCTGCCTGATCAGTCAATAAAACTTAAAGTCAACAACAACCAAACACTACTCGGCTTAAAAGACGTATTCAAGCTATGTTGTTTGCAATATGTTATTCAAGAAATAACCCATCAAAGGAAGTATTTTTGCGTTTTAATTTTTGTCAAGTGTTTAACATTTCGCTAGCGGAATGAGCTTCTAGTTGATATTGATTGCTACGGTGCAGTTGTGACACTGATTTCATACTACACCAGCAGTCTGGAACAAAATTTTGTGCTAGATAGCACAACAAATTTACTCCTCTCAAAAACCACTAAAACCGGAAGTTTCAAACCGAAATTGCAACCACCCTCCCCATCTCAATGAGTTCTTTCATATCATATATAAAACTTGTAAATCCAGAGCCTGGTTCCTGAGATATCCCCTGTACTTAAAACAAGCAAATTTTTAAATGTAAAATCTATCAAAAACATTTCAAACAAACTCGAAACCAATCTCACGGTGCTCCTCACGACAAGATCCCTCTAGATCCAAAGCTGCTCGTCGTGATCCTATCGCGCTTTGTAATAAATCCATCACATCACTAGTTTCGCACAAAGTTAGCTCGTGCCAAAAGCTCATTCTCTACTTAATACATAAGAAAGGGAAGAGACTGCTCGGTATTCTGACAACGCACACATATTTAAGATATTAGAATTAAACACAGTGGAGCGTAAACTACATGAAACACACACTCTATCATCTTTCAACCACTATACCACATCAACCAGTAATACAATAACACAAGTGGGCTCCAAGTGTCATTCTGGCGAACATCAAGTTACTTAAACAGACACATAAGTTATCGAAAGAACATATGGATTGAGTTACCCTATTGTTACAGAACTGACACAATGTTACCTTAACGGGGTGAGAGAGACGTTAAACTACTCAGTCTATCAAGCAATCATGACGCTGATATATATTTCTCATCGATTTTCTGTTGTCCTTCACTATCAAATGAGTGATTTTTAACATTTTTTTTTAATTATTATTTTTAGAAGATGAGTACCCATCCTAAAGTACGCTACATCATGTATATAAATGAAAAAAACAATTTTCAGGCCACCTTATCCTTTTGCCAGTCTTTTGGCCTTGAGATCCAAACTTATTTCTGTGGCGATACGAAAGGAATTTTGTTTTTCTGCGAAGTAGATTTTCTGAAAGCCTTAGGATGGGTAAACAAGAGATTTTATGTGCGGTATCACTCATTTTGAAAGGTAGCCATATAATTAAGGAGACTAAGACTTGGTTTTTAAAACCTAAAATTTCTTGCACTAACACGAACGAATGCTATCGTGTTCCTTAACATGTATGTGTTATTTTATTTAAAATCTTTTCTGTTGCAAGATCTCGTCAGTTAAGACTCAGCTAAGTCTGTAAGACTGTACTCAAGTTCCATTGTTAAAAATCAGTTGTAGAAAGTTGTTTACGGAGCTTCTAAAATAGATTTTTGTAATTTGCAGAAAAAAACTAAGTGAAAGAAAACATGATTGAAGATACCTTGGACTTCTTTGTGTATCAAAATCAGCTTGTTGTATGTTGTGATGACTGTTACTTTTGTAACAAAATAATATGGCTATTGGTTGAAACAAGAAATATGTTTTCGTAGCCATCGTTAGGACGTACGCAAAAAAATTTGCCAATTTTCTAAACCTTTCCCAGGTACGCCAAAAGTTACGTTAATATGGGGTTGAACATAAGCTCACGCACTTGCCTAGACACACCCCACCCTCTTTAAATACATCTGAAATGTATGATCCCTTAGGCATATAATAAAAGTAATGTCATTACACGTATCTGGGTTGAAGTATTACTATTTTATCGTTCCAGAAGTTAGACGAAATGGCGTTTCGGACTCGGGCTCAGTGTATGGTGCGTTATTTATTATTATTTAAGAAGTACCTGTGCTTTTATCTTCACATTGACAACTTTATACTGGGTTTTGAGGCGTATAAATGAAGCTTGGTGTGACAGCTGCCAATCAGAGGTCTCCTTTTATTCTTCGTACATAACAAATATGTATATACTTTCATAAGGCACTAGAACGTGCCACTTTGAGAGACGTTTGCTAATTTATAAGTGTTGGTGACACCTAAAATTTTGGTAGACCTAAATTATGTTAACTTCGATGAGGAGGTGAGATAAGATTTATAAAATCTTAAAATATTAAATTAGACAAATTGATCGTGTATTTTTCTGCATAATTTTCAGCTTCTTGCTGCCAGAGAAAAGTCTGCTGGAAATGTGCAGGTAAGCTGAATACTGCTATTTAGAAATTGATCGTCGTTTACAGCTGCGTATAGGCGGGTATATTTACTTAACTTTTGATTGGTTTTATTAATTTAACTGGTTCATTATAGGGATTAACAGTAAGACAAACATCTAGTTCAATATTTCATGAAAGAGGTTACTCTTTTGAACAGCTTTCAAGTTTTGAAAGGGCAATTTGCATCTTATTTTTATTTTACTCTACCTATTTCTACCCTTTCAAGAGAACTCCGATGGAAGACGCACAATTCTACTGCAAGCTCGGGATAGACAGAGACGGCTTTCAAATTAAATTCATAAACTCGAAAATAGGTAAGTCTGATACAATTTCAACATTGGTAAATGCTAAAATGACTAACATGAAGGTTATGGTTCTACGGTTAGTCGAGCTGTCTTATTTGATTTTGACTTAAATGAAAAGCCCCTGCACATTATCAAGCGTCATTCAGTGGAATGATACTAAATTTTTATAAAGGAAGAAAATAGAAAGAAAAGTTGGATTTTGTGAAGTAAAATAAACGTTTTAAAGGGCATGGGAATTGTCAATGAGAGTCAATTGAGAAACTAGTTACAGTAAACGTGTTGCTTTGTACGATAACAAAATGTAAGACATTCTAAATTGCGATGTATTTATGTCAGGAAAAGGTGTTTTTGCAACGAAGAAATTCCTTAAGGGGGATTTTCTTTTGCAATACCGTGGCGAGTACCTCAATAGTCGCCAATATCGCGACAGAGAACGCCAATACACAATAGACGGACAGTCTGGGTCCTATATATTTGAATTTCATCATGGCGGAGAGAAACGATAGTTCGTATTCATATACCTCTAATTAAGTTGTTTAGTTAGGTTAGCTCTGATGACGAGCAGTACCAATGTGGTTTTTTGTCCACTACCGACATATATTAGCATAAGTAGCATAATTGCAATGATATGCTTTGAACCAAAGACGCTTTTCATCTAGCAAGTAAGCAGAATCCTCTCATCATCATCATCATCATCATCATCATCATCATCATCATCATCATCATCATCATCATCATCAAATGTGAAATGCCAATGACTACGTGCCTTTAATTGAAGTTTTATGCAGTGTGTGCGCGAGAGGGACTGTTGAAATAAACTTGAAATAAATCAGTTATATGATTTGCACGAAATACTGCAGTGTTAGATGAAAAACAAAAACAGGTGCGGGGGGAGGTCAGAATTTCACAGGGGGTCCAAATTTCATAATGCCATTCGCACCGGGATGTCCGCGGGATGGGTATGCCTCGGAACCCATGACAGCTCTAGTAAATAGAATGGATTACTAAGATGTACTCATCCGACAGAGTAACAAAACGTCCTGACGGAATACAGAATGTGACTGACTGACTGTGTGTGTTGCTTTTATATACTGTTGCTTCAAGTTGCAACCTTGAATGGTTTTATGTCCCTCAATTTTGTCCATTTTCTTGTTTGCTAACTAAGAAGTACTTGTTGACTTTTACTGACATGTTTGTGTTCTTTTTGTGTGGATCTTATTTGACAAATTTGACGCTTACTTTGAAAAAAAATTATTACTACGGCGAGCTATTTATGAGTAGGAAAAACCTAGCCTCATCGTTTTACTTTTTCGTTTGTGCGAAAGTACATATTCTCGTTGTTAAGTTTTAATGAATGCACCAACCGCTTATGTCGCTGGTTATTTATTTTAAGATTATTTTAAAATTTATACCGAAAGATATACGATTGCATGCAAAATCCTTGCTGTAATGAAACTGGAGAAGACACACTTTTTTCAAGTAATAAGGTCAAATATTAAAGATATAACTTTTTCAGCACCACAATATGTGCAAACGTGTTTTTAAACGATGACTTTTGCTTTTATTTCAGCAGTGATGGGACGAACAACCAGTGTCCAGCACACTACTTGAATGATAGATGCGCCTCTAAGGCAAATGCAGCGGTCAAAAAGGTAGTCGTAAGAGACAAGCCCTATGTAGCGTTTTTTGCGTCGAAAGACATAACTGTGGGAGAGGAAATTCGGTATGACTATGGCGTCCAAGGTCTTGAATGGCGCAAAAAGGCCAAGGCTCCCGGTGTTGAGGAAACGAATAATGACGAGGACTGGCACTCTGACAATAACACGAGCAGTGGCGATGACTGGCACTCTGACAATAACGCGAGCAGTGGCGATGACTGGCACTCTGACAATAACGCGAGCAGTGGCGATGACTGGCACTCTGACAATAACGCGAGCAGTAGCGATGACTGGCACTCTGACAATAACGCGAGCAGTGACGAAAAATCGCGCTTCGACACTGCCACGACTACCAACGAGGAGGCGCACTTGGACACAGCCATGTCTACTATGGAGAGGGCGCACGTTCAAACGGCCACATCCCCTGCCGACGACATTCACGTTGACCCGGCCCCATCTCCAGTCGAGGACGTGCACAGTGACACGGCCACGTCCACTGTAGATGTCAATGAGGTCAATCACGTCGACACAGCCATACGTTCTGCCAAGGAGGCGCACGTCGACATGGCCTCACCCTCTGTCGTAGACGCGCACGTGGACATGACCTCACCCCCTGTAGAGAACATGCAGGTTCACACAGCCACACCCCCTGTCGAGGAGTCGATCACCGACATCGCCGTACCATCTGTCGAGGACGCGCACGTGGACATGACCTCACCCCCTGTAGAGAACATGCAGGTTCACACAGCCACACCCCCTGTCGAGGAGTCGATCACCGACATGGCCGTACCATCTGTCGAGGACGCGCACGTGGACATGACCTCACCCCCTGTAGAGAACATGCAGATTCAGACAGTCACATCCCCTGTCGAGGAGTCGATCGCCGTACCATCTGTCGAGGACGCGCACGTGGACATGACCTCATCCCCTGTATAGAACATGCAGGTTCACACAGCCACACCCCCTGTTGAGGAGTCGATCACCGACATGGCCGTACCATCTGTCGAGGACGCGCACGTGGACATGACCTCACCCCCTGTAGAGAACATGCAGGTTCACACAGCCACACCCCCCTGTTGAGGAGTCGATCACCGACATGGCCGTACCATCTGTCGAGGACGCGCACGTGGACATGACCTCACCCCCTGTAGAGAACATGCAGGTTCACACAGCCAAACCCCCTGTCGAGGAGTCGATCACCGGCATTGCCGTACCATCTGTCGAGGACGCGCACGTGGACATGACCTCACCCCCTGTAGAGAACATGCAGGTTTACACAGCCACACCCCCTGTTGAGGAGTCGATCACCGACATGGCCGTACCATCTGTCGAGGACGCGCACGTGGACATGACCTCACCCCCTGTAGAGAACATGCAGGTTCACACAGCCACACCCCCTGTCGAGGAGTCGATCACCGACATTGCCGCACCATCTGTCGAGGACGCGCACGTGGACATGACCTCACCCCCTGTAGAAAACATGCAGGTTCACACAGCCACACCCCCTGTCGAGGAGTCGATCACCGACATGGCCGTACCATCTGTCGAGGACGCGCACGTGGACATGACCTCACCCCTTGTAGAGAACATGCAGGTTCACACAGCCACACCCCCTGTCGAGGAGTCGATCACCGACATTGCCGTACCATCTGTCGAGGACGCGCACGTGGACATGACCTCACCCCCTGTAGAAAACATGCAGGTTCACACAGCCACACCCCCTGTCGAGGAGTCGATCACCGACATGGCCGTACCATCTGTCGAGGACGCGCACGTGGACATGACCTCACCCCTTGTAGAAAACATGCAGATTCAGACAGTCACACCCCCTGTCGAGGAGTCGATCACCGAAATGGCCGTACCATCTGTCGAGGACGCGCACATGGACATGACCTCACCCCCTGTAGAGGACATGCAGGTTCACATGGCCACACCCCCTATCGAGGAGGCGCACGTGGACAAGGGTACTTCAACTGTCCGGAAGGCGCACTTTGATAATATCATGCTCAAGACCTTTCACGGACTCAGTTCAATCACTCGTATGGGCACTGATGATAAATTTGTCACTAGTGTTCCATTAAAGTTGATTCCAGCAACGATTTCAAAAGCAGAGGACGCCGAAACTGTGAGTCTCCTTAAGTGTTAAAAAATTTTATGTATACAGTCCACGTAATCTTTTCAAAGGTGCAACAAAAGGGAGCGCACATTCGGATAATGCTTTGATTGCATTTTATTACTGTCTGTAGTCGTTTAGCGCTATGGTATTACTAAAGACTCCCTGATATTTGAACTGGTATCCTTTAAGTTAGTTAACAAGGTTAAGTAACACTTGGTTAACAATTCTTACTTTACAGAAGTTTTTCCGGCTTATGAAAATCCTTTTGGAATCGTAATTAACTAGACATTCTTTTTAATTTGCTTCAGGAGAGCAATGCAACAGACCATGAACGATTTATGCGGTGGAGCACACCAGAGCGCGACAACACATTACCGCCACCATTAACTGTTATTCCATTGCAGCCAATGAGTAAGTTATGAGATCAATAAACAATAAAACTTTATGCAATGGACACCTCTGGGACCTGGTAAATCTGTTTATTACATAAAGGTGTTCATAATGAGAAGTGAATTTCATCATAGCAGTTCAAAATTCCGAGGAAATAGTGTTGACTAAGTGCAGTTGTTTGCTAACGGAGATTTTACTGTAATGTAATTTATTTTTATTGTTCGTTTCTTTCATTATTTTTGTTGAAATGCTGAAATAAAGAGATTTCCCGACATGTATTTTTCAGGTCCAGTACTCCCTGAAGAGCCCGAAGAACCTTTGTTTGTATCCGATCTGAATGCTGGGATTAAACAGCTGGGGGTCAGCTCGCATGCGTTGATTGACGAGAATGACGTTCAGTGGTATCCCCCCGTGGCTTTTTATCCCCAGTAGAACGGAGGGATACTTTTCGGTCTGTCCGTGCCCACAATGATTATGTTATGTGGTGGATTTTCGGTACATCCGTCACTTATGTGGTTTTTGCTCCTTATGTGGTGGTTCTTATGAGGTAGCCACATAAGCACCCATTGAGCACAAAACATACCACATAAGGGAGTCCGTCAAAGTCCGTAGATCAACTGTCCTGTAACACCATCTGTTGGTAAATAATGCAACTATAAAGCTAATTTCTAAAGCAAATAAGGAGAGCAGCATTTGTTTAAATCCCGCTGTGGGGTGGGGAGAATCTTAAGAATACACCCACTGCGGACAATGTTTGTATTTTAGGGATTTTTTGAAGAATAAACTTCAAAGTGCGTTTCCTCCTACAGTTTTTATCCGATTTCATTTATTTTTGGTATCTAGTATGAGGCAGACCTAGATGGGTCGGGCATACGGCTTGTGCTTTTTGACTCGATCTTGAATTTTGATTTTAGGGGAAATTTTTGAAGAAAATACCTCAAAATGAATCTTATCCTACAGTTTTATCCGTTTATTTAACTTGTGTTAATGTGTGGTTATTATTTAAACATGCACACTGGTCCGAAATATGAACCGCGCATCGACGTAATTTAAGTTAACATGAGCCGTGATCTAAAATGTGAACCGCGCATCAGCACAAGTTAAACAAACATGCGCACTGGTTCCAAATGCGAACCGCGCATTAACGCAAGTGAAATAAACATGCACACTGGTCCGAAATGCGAACCGGGCATCAACGCAAGTTAAATAAACATGCGCAGTTGTCCGAAATGTGAACCACGCACCAACGGAAGTTGAATAGACATGCGCACTGGTTCGAAATGCGCAACCGGACATGGACGCAAGACAAATAAACATGCGCACTGGTTCGAAATGCGAACCGCGCATCGACGCAAGTTAAATAAATATGTGCACTGGTCCGAACAAAGAACCACGCGTCGATGCAAGTTAAGTAATCATGCGCACTGGTCCGAAATGTGAACCGCGCATCAACGCAAGTTAAACAAACATGCGCACTGGTTCCAAATGCGAACCGCGCATTAACGCAAGTGAAATAAACATGCGCACTGTTCCGAAATGCGAACCGGGCATCAACGCAAGTTAAATAAACATGTGCACTGGTCTAAAATAAGAAACGCGAATCAACGCAAGCTAAATGAACATGCGCACTAGTCCGAAATGCGAACCGCTCATCAACGGAAGTTGAATAAACATGCGCACTGGTTCGAAATGCGCAACCGGACATGGACGCAAGATAAATAAAAATGCGCACTGGTTCGAAATGCGAACCGCACATCGACGCAAGTTAAATAAATATGTGCACTGGTCCGAACAAAGAACCACGCATCGATGCAAGTTAAGTAATCATGCGCACTGGTCCGAAATGTGAACCGCGCATCAACGCAAGTTAAACAAAAATGCGCACTGGTTCCAAATGCGGACCGCGCATTAACGCAAGTGAAATAAACATGCGCAGTGGTCCGAAATGTGAATTACGCACCAACGCAAGCGAAATGAACATGCGCACTAGTCCGAAATGTGAACCGGGCATGGACGCAAGTTCAATAAACATGCGCACTGCTTCGACATGCGAACCGCGCATCGAGGCAAGTTTAATAAATATGCGCACTGGTCCAAAATTTGAACCGCGCATCAGTGCACATTAACCAAACATGCGCTCTAGTTCAAAATGTGAACCGCGCATCGATGCAAGTTAAATAAACATGCGCATTTGTCTAAAACAAGAACCGTGCTTCAACGCAAATAAAAGAAACATGTGCACTGGTCCGAAATGTGAACCGCGCATCAACGCAAGTTAAATAAACATGCGCATTTGTCTAAAATAAGAACCGCGCATCAACGCAAGTAAAAGAAACATGCGCACTGGTCCGAAATGTGAATCTCGCGTCAACGCAAGCTAAACAAACCTGCTCACTAGTCCGAAATGCGAACCGCGCATCGACGCCAGATAAATAAACATGCGCACTGGTCCGACAAAAGAACCATGCATCGACGCAAGTTGAATAGAAATGCGCAGTTTCCGAAATAAGCACCACGCATTAACGCACGTTAAATATATGCACTGGTGGGAAAAAACCACGCATCGACGCAAGTTATGTAATCATGCGCACTGGTCCGAAATGTGAACCGCGCATCAACGTAAGTGGCATAAACATGCGCAATGGTCCGAAATGCGAACCGGGCATCGACGCAAGTTAAATGAACATGCGCACTGGTTCGAAATGCGAACCACACTTTGACGCAGGTTAAATAGATATGCGCAGTGGTCCGAAATACAACCCGCGCATCAGTGCACGTTAACCAAACATGCGCGCTGGTCCGAAATGTGAACCGCACATCGACGCAAGTTAAGTTAACATGCGCCGTGATCCGAAATGTGAACCGCGCATCAACGCAAGTTAAAAAAATATGCGCAGTTTTTCCAAAGGCGAACCACGCATTAACGCAAGTTAAATAAACATGCGCACTGGTCTAAAATAAGCACCATGCATTAACGCAAGTTAAATAAACATGCGCACTGGTCTAAAATAAGCACCACGCATCAACGCAAGTTAAATAAATATGCGCAGTTGTGAAAGATAAGTTGTAAAGTATCTTTATACAGTAAAGTGCTACATATATAATTCCGTTTATTTACAAATGACACACACAAAGCATAAACATTATTGACATTGACATGACGCCTGCTGGGACCCACACAAGGGCTCGGGCAAATATAAACCACCACATAAGTATTTTTTATTCTCAAATAATCTTGTCCGTGACCTACCACTTAAATGCATTTCAGGCATATCAAATGCTACCACATAATGCAGCCACCACATAAGATACCTCTCGTTGGCCTGTCCGTCCGTCCGTCCGTCTTTCACGCTTCAGTCTCACGCGCCTACAAGCCACATTAATAGATGGATTCCTTTCAAATTTTGTACACGGCTTCTCTGCACCCTTCCGCAGTGCACTAACCAAGAATTTTGGACTTAAATTGACAAATTGGCTAATGTTTCAAAATCGGCGCTGTACTTAGAGTACCTATGGCAGTCTCGGGTCCCTACTGGTTATTGGATTGACTCATTTAAATGTTAGACACTATGTATACCCTTCCCCCACTTTTAAATTTTGTGTAGTCAACATGCAACAGCCTTACACACACCACGGGGCATAGGCCTACTCCTCGAGACGTAGTCAGGTTAATATAAATTTTAAAAATGTATGACTAAATAGTTGGACGTTTTACAAGCCTCAGTGTAATGTTGTCACCCATTGAGTTAAAAGGAAAAGAGGATTTTTAATTCATTTACATCTTTACAGGTAATGGTTGTATATTTTTTGCATAGATTGAATTTCCAATTAGATAGACAAAATCTCTAGCTCATGCATATTTACACTGATGTCATCATATACACTCTTCAGGCTTATTGACGACGTGCACAGAGATATAGCTTTGCTAGCAGCTGCTCAATCCGAAGAAAAAGAAAATGGAGGTGCCAACTCCATCGAAGAAATCGCCAATGCTTCAGGTAGGTTGCTTTTATTGTATGCAGTAATTTTATCTGCTTATAATTTTATCTGTAATTACAGCATCAATTGAAATGTGAAATATTTAAATTTACCATAGATATACTAAACTCAATGTGTTAAAAAAATATGATTCGATTCTTGTGTTACAGATTCCTCGCTGCAAATTGCAGTGGTAGCGGCTGATCTTCGGAGCTTGGTTAGGGGCGACACACAAGCAGAACCACAACATGAAGGTAAGTCTACTTGCATGATCTTGTACTACATTCACATACTCCGTAGTGCGTTTGCATCAATGCGAGAAAAACTTTGACGACTTTGAGGGACCAAACATGGAGATAGGGAAATAGGTGTACCAAATACGCATCCATTGCTTTTTTTTTAATTTCAAAATCAAATGTCACTTCTCATGATGGCGGTTGTGAGATACAGGTGGTGACAGGTGAACGCCCCCTCTCTTTCTGTATCTTGAAAACATTGTCTCCTTAAGGGAGCTGTCAGCCCGTTTTTCCACGTCTCCCGCGTCTTCCCGCGTCTGCTGTGGTGTTATGTGTATGTGTAAAGAGACAGAGCAAACGTGAAAGTGAGGGGAAAAAAGACAACAAGTTTGAAAGAGAGAGAGAAAGAGAAACTGGGCGAAAAAAGAGTGGCTCCTTGGTTGCGTTTGCCGTTGTGTTATGTGTAGAGAGCGAAAGAGAAAGCAAAAAAACAAATGATTGCCCGTTTACACTGCTGCCGTGATGTGTATGTGTGTAAAGAAAGAGCTCTCAGTCAATATGTATGACGTCATTGCTGGGTCAAAATACCTAATAGGCGAGCTCTAACCATGTCTGTATGAGTCCACTGCTTAAAAAACAGTTGGAGAGCTTACAGGGAGCTCTCTACCCGTTTTTCCACGTCTCCCGCGTCTTCCCGCGTCTTCCCGCGTCTGCTGTGGTGTTATATGTGTGTGTAAAGAGACAGAGCGAAAGAGAAAGTGAGGGGGAAAAGACGACCCGTTTGAAAGAGAGAAAGAGAAACTGGGCGAAAAAAGAGTGGCTCCTTGGTTGCGTTTGCCGTCGTGTGTTTCGAGAGAGAGTGAAAGTGAAAGACAAAAAAAAGACTGCTCGTTCGGTCAATTAGTTGGCTGCTTGCGTGTAGAGAGAGAGAGAGAGAGAGAGAGAGAGAGAGAGAGAGAGAGAGAGAGAGAGAGAGAGAGAGAGAGAGAGAGAGAGAGAGAGCTCCCTGGGGTTAAAAATAGCTTGGCTTAAGGAAACATAGGCCAATTCGCACTTTTGGCTTGTGCGAAAAGTTTTTGCGTTTCGGCTGAATTCAAGTGGGATAAGGATATAAAGAAATGATAGGAAAAAAACGGCAAAAATCAACAAAATTCCATTTTGTCAGAAAGATAGTCACATGTTGGTTATTAAAGGGACTGAATAATATGTAAAATAGTTTTTAAAAGATCATATGATGTCTTCATAAATTCAAAAGTGTGCATGTTGAAAGAAAATTAGAATTTTGATGTTTTCCCCTTATTATTTCTTTGTAATTTATCCCCCAACATTTTCAGTCGAAACAACATCTCCACCGGAAAAATCCGAAAGTGCGAATTGGCTTATTGGTTGCTCATTTTAATTGCTTTTACGGAGACCCATTAGTGATGGTGTGTGTGAAGAGAGAGAAAGCAAAAAAAGATTGCCCGTTTCTCCGGCTGTCCATTTGTCCGGCTGTCCATTTGCCCGGCTGCTCGTTTGTCCGGCTGCCCGTTTGTCCGGTTTCCGTAGGTGTTATGTGTGTTTGGAGAGCGAGAAAGCCAAAAATTAGAGTTGTTGCCTGCCGTAATACATGGAGAGAGAGCTCTCTGTGGTTAAAAATGGCCATTTTTAATTCTTTTACGGAGATCCATTAGTGATGGCATATGCGTGTGGAGAAAGAGAGAGTTAAAAAAATGATTGCCAGTTTGCCCCGTCTGCCGTAGGTGTTATATGTACATAGAGAGAGTGATAGAGCAAACGTGAAAGTGAGGAAGAAAAGACAACCCGTTTGCTCGTTTGAAAGAGTGAAAGATAGACCGGGCGAAAAAAGAGTGGCTGCTTGCTTGGTTTACCGTTATGTGTGTTTGGAGAGCGAGAAAGCTGGCTTGAGAAAGGAAACGCTAAATGAGCCGTACGTGGTTAGTATATGTAGGTAGAGACAGCGAGAAAATCGAACCAAAAAAGACTGCCCGTTCGGCCATTTAGGTGTGTGTGTGTGTGCCGTGGTGTGATGTGTGTGGAGAGAGAGAGTGACAGAGCAAACGAGAAAGTGAGGGAATGAGTGGCTGCTTGGTTTGCCGTTGTGTGTGTGTGTGTGTATGAAGAGAGAGAAATAGTTGTTGCTTCCTCGCCAGCTTCTCAATGTGTGCAGTGATGCGTGAAGAGAGAGCTGTCTGGGCTAAAAATAGCTTGGCTTAAGGAAACTCTGTCATTGGTTGCTTAGTTCTAATTGATTTTCCGATGGCCCAGTTGTCCGTGTTACGGTGACACATATAGTCCGGCTGCCCATTTGTCTCGCTGCCCGTTTGAATGGCTGCCCACTATCCCTATCACGTCATTATGACGTTCATATGACGTCCATATCACGTCCATATGACGTGATTATGACGTCCATATCACGTCCATGTGACGTCACTCTTTTACTAGCCCGTTGGGGCTTCTAAAACAATGACGTCACTGTTTTAGAAACCCCATTATATATGTTTTAGAAACCCCTCTTTTATCCTACTTTGCGTACTCTGTATATTTCCTGCGTACTGTGTGTAACTAGGGGATTGGTGCCAGGAACTCTGGCAACCTTTCACAAACAGAACCTCAGTGAGACGCTCTCACAACAAAGACTGATTTGTCAGCTGCGCAAACAGACAGGCTTAGCCCCTCCTACTCAGGATGCATCTCTAACGTCACAGCGACTGCGCTTACTGACTGGAAGTATCACTCGCATTTTAGCCAGCAGCGAGCGCGCATCGAAACAAAATAGCAGTATTCCCTTTTAATACCCACCACCCCTCCCCCTTTTCCACCCCTCATTATTTGGTTAACATTACTAACATTTCACTATCATGCTAAATGTTTTGTGCTAGTTGTGTGTAGACAAAAAATTATTGCTGTGTTTTTTTATTCATTGATAGTGTACTGTCACTTCAACAGCAGTTATGTTTTTTACAATATATACAAATATTACTCCCAATCGAGTTGTTTTATTCTTACTGTCTTGTCAGAGAGCTAGATGTCAATACAGTCAATTGTATCGTATGGAACTTAATATCAAATCGACGGCTTAATATATATATATATATATATATATATATATATATATATATATATATATATATATATATATATATATATATATATATATATATATATATATATATATATATATATATACCAAACTTACTACTTAGAGAGACCATAGTTTTCGGTATGGCGTTTGTGAGGTACAGGCGGTGACAGGTGGACAGTCTCCTTCTTTCTATATCTTGGAAACATGGTCTCCTTAAGTGTTTCTATGTAGATATATAACAAAGTTACTACTTAGAAAGACCATAAATAAATAGGAGACAAAATGTGCATTGATTATATTTACTCGTATATCACATTGAAATACGACTTTGGGAGACCATGCTCGGGATACTTTTTGGTATGGCGTTTGTGAGGTTTGTGATAGGTGGACAGTCTCCTTCTTTCTGTCTTGGAAACATGGTCTCCTTAAGTGTTTCTATGTAGATATATATCAAAGTTACTACTTAGAAAGACATACATGAAAATTGGTAAATAGGGACAAAATGTGCATTGCTTATATTTACTCGTATATAACCTTGACCATACTCGGGATACTTTTCGGTATGGCGTTTATGAGGTACAGGCGGTGACAGGTTAACAGTCTCCCTATTTTTAGACCATACTCAAAATATCCTATTCTTTTTCAGGAGCAAAAACGGCCAACAGTGCCAATCAAAGTGGTTCAACCACAAGAAAAGACAAAGAGAACTACAAGGTTTGTTGCTATTGTATATATGCTTAATGTAGATCAGTCCAAAACTTTCCATTTCACACGAAACGTTTTCTAGTTATTCAACAATAATTGTGGAATCTTGTAGGCATTATTAATTTTCGGAAAAAATCATACCTTGTTCATACTGCGTAAAACTTAATTGTGCAAAACTGCTTTTGATTAGTACACACTCATGCGGAGATTCCTGCATCGTTAATCAACAATTTGTATTACGCTTTTTTACTTGCCTTAGAAGATTTGTTATTAATGTTTCAGAAGCCACCAAGAGAATGCCCTTTCTGTGGCAAAGTCATAACGGGTGGTAAATTGAAACGCCACATCACGAATGTGCACAAGCGTTTGCAAGAAGTGAAATCCAACATGCATGAGAATAAACTTGATAGCCAATTTGCAAACGAAAAGCGAATAGAAGGCATCAAGAAGCACAATCTAAGAGTACTCAGTGAATTGTCTTTTGATCAAGCTGACCTGATGCGCGAGCGAAGAACAAAGTCAACACAAGATGTGATAAAAATGTGTCGCGAATGCAATAAGTTCATTGGAAGCTCAACGTTTTACAAGCATCAGTGCAAGTCAAAACCGACTGCGATAAGACCATCCACGCTTGTGACTAATTTACATCACGACCAGGAGTTCAAGGAAAGAATCCTCGACAAATTTCAAGAGGATGAAACGGGAATGTTGTGCAGAAGTAATAGCTTTCTGAAGGAAATGGGTTATCGCATTTTCAACAAAAAGCGCTATTCAAAATCCAAAGCAGCCGAATGCAGGAAGAATTCAATGACCGAAATGCGCCAGCTTGCGAATCTCTTCCTGGAATACAAGAAAGTACCTGGAGCTCCTCAAAATGCTTCCATTGAAGACATGTTCCGCAAAGGTAGAGAAAACATGAACATTCTGTATGAAGCCATAAAAAGAAGGGGACAAAGTTCTTCCTCAGCTAAAACGAAGCACGGGCTTTTGAAGAACATCAAGGCAGTGCTCAGGAGATCGGCGAAACATCTCGAGGCCATTTATGACGAAAGATCCGAAAATGACAAAGTATTAGATGTGCAAGGGTTCAGAAGGCAATTCCATTTTCGAGATCCCGAAGTATTCGCTGAAGCAGAATACCTCGCAACCGAGCGCACTTTTGAAAGGCGAAGGCTTAATGAGCTACCATGTGACAAACTGGTCCAGCGCTTGCATACGTTTGTGAATGATCGAGTGAGTGCCATTGTGAACGACTTTGGTGTCGAAAAATATGCCTTGCTCAGGAATCTCGTCGTTTGTCGACTCACTCTGTACAACGCGCGTCGCGGTGAGGAAGGTGCGAGGATGCTGATCACGGAATGGGAGGATGCCAAAAATAAAGTCTGGGTTAGTGACGAGGCCATAGATTCGGTTATAGACCCAGCAGAAAAATTCCTGGCAAATCAGTATCTATTGGCCTACTTGCATGGTAAAGGGAAAAAATTCGTTCCCATACTGATACCCAAAAATGTCGTTGGCGCATTGGACATCTTGGTCAAGTATCGCAAAGCGTACGGAATCAAAGAAAATAACAATTTCGTGTTCGCTTCAAGAGGCTCATACAATCACTGTTCTGGGTGGCATGCAATGAATCAAGTTACAAAGATGATTCCAATCGCGCTAAACGCGACTATGAATCGTCATAGGATTTCGACGATTTATTCATCTTTGGATATGTCTCCCGCTGATGCCAAAATATACTTTAATCACTTGAGCCACTCCGATGTGACGGCCAGTGAGAACTACAGATGTCCGCCAGGTTTAAAAGAGACATTGGTGATGGGCCGATTTTTGCAGAGTGTTGACGAAGGTAAACACTTTCGTTTTATCTTTATTGTCAAAATTTATTTTCAAAATATCTTAAATAAGAGCAATGTTCCATTAAAAAATAAAAATCAGTAATATCATATATAACAGCGATTTTTCCAATGGTCTAAAACAATATCCAACCTCTGTAGAATCTGGATTTTTCTACTTAACTAACTTCTCCAATGCAAGTTGATTGTTGAGTTTATTTTAACGACGACCGTGAAAAGGATAACATTGTATCTTGTGGAGTCATATCGCGTTTGTAACTTGCGTTGAAAATTCACCGATTAGATAGATTTCTAAATTTACTGTAATCCTGTAATGTTGTTAAAAGGTAAAAGTAGGCCCGGTATGGACGGCAGCGTTGCCACTTGTAGCGCGTCAGCTGCTGCTACTGCTTCAACCGGTGCTAAACCAAAGAAACCTAGGCGCAGTCTCTTAGGTGTGTGTTTTTCCATTTATTGTATTGACTTTTTAAATTGCCTCTCAATATGCTTTACCTATTGATTTAATAAATTAATTTATGTTTTCTTATAAGTTAAAGTGTTGATGTTGTCACTGGCATATTTTCGCAGTGATTAAACCTAACTATTCACCGGTGCTATAGGGGCACTAGGCAGTAAACATCTTGGTACTTGAGCAAATTAAAAAGCTTCATGCACAAACTAAATTACAATTAGGCTTAAATAATTCCCATGAACAGTTGCAAGAACCCTGGAAAAGCCGTGTGCAGCAACAGCCCGAAAACAATCTCGGAGCACTTGTGAGGTGTTAAGAACCAGGGATTCATCTGATAGTGATGATGATCAGGCCCCTTTAATTAGATATGTGAAAGCGTGTGAGAGAGCCCATAGCGACTCCGATTCAGACTCAGATTGGAGTGAATCGCGAGTTTCAGACGCGCCTAAGGAAGATTTCTCAGGGAAGTCACACCGAAAACGGACACGAGGCTGCCTGGATACTGATAGTATGAAAAATCGGCAATATCCTGGAATGCTCCCGTTTATCTCTTTAAACGCATTAAAACGTCGTATTACCCTTTATTTTGTAGATTGTATTTCACAAAAATAGGAGGAACGTTCCAGGGCATATCCGTTTAAGCTTTTCATTTACATAAGCAATAAAGCTTGCAGTTTTATCAAATGATAACTATGCATATGTTCACCATACAGCCGAGCAGCTGTAAAAACCATGTGCTCTTGGGTAAAATGAAATAAAAGCATATAATTCTGCAAAAATAATAGGAAATGCACCTCTTCTTGTAAGCAGTCCTTCTGCTTGATGATCATGAAATTGGGATAGGGGCCATTCATGTAGTGCGTACGCAGGGAGGGGGTCGCAGCCAAAACATACGCACTGCGCACAGGTGGGAAGGGGGGTCAAGCCACCAGCGTGCCACAGATAGGAAAGGGGGTGTGGTCCAAAGCGTACGCACTGCGTACAAGGGGTATGATTGGCTAGATTGGCTAAACAGATGACATTGTCACTATGATATATAATAAATCTGATATAATTTAGGCGAATATGAGCCAATGCTTGAAGAGGAAGAAGAGGGTTCTATGGCTAGAAAGCGTGTTGAGAAAGCAAAAGGTATCGAAACATTGATTTATTCATTTGAAGCTTCAGTTGCAAAGCATTTGTAAGGATTTTCGCCAGCTAAAAGAGAAATTGGTGCCACAATATGATCCCCAGTGTCTGGGCAAACCTTACAATAAACAACCCCGACATGTTAGATAAGCAGTTTCTTAATTTGTTTATGTCTTTTAACATACAGAAAACTGTTAGAATCTCTTCTTGAAGCAGTAAATTGTGCAAATATTTTCAGATGTCGAGTTTTGGTGGGCCAATTGGTACAATTATGGCTTCGACGTTATAATTAAGTCACTGTTTGAAGTCGTTCAAGAATACTTTTACAGCAGTTTAGGGTTTTGAAAATCAACAACTTTTTCTAGTATGTTGTTTTATTTTTATGCAGTGAGGCATTTTGTTTGATGTTTCCCTTTTAGGTACTGGATGTGCTGTCAAGTGGTCTGCAGAAGATACTCTTGCAGTGAAAACACACTTTTCTGCATTTTTGCATAAACCAAAAGGGCCTTATCCTAGTATGTATCTCACTCCTGTCATTGAACCAAATAAAATTATAGATATTAAAAATTATAAATAGTTTCAATGAGTTTTCAGGACGATCTGTTCTTAGGAATCATTATAGCTTGTAATTTATGAGGTAAAGGAAAGTTTACCTGGGCGGTTTAGTTATTCTTAAAAAAATTGAGGTATACATCTCTCCATTACGGTGTCAATTGGTTGAATTTTAAGTGGCTATTTCTTTCCTTTAAGGCAAGGCAGAGATTCTGAAATTTCTCGGCATGAAATCCATAAAGAGTATTGAACACTTAACCCGAGAAGAACAGTACAAAAAGATACGAGCGAAAGTGATCAACGAAAGAAAGACGGTGCACATCAACATAAATAAAAATCTTAAGGTACTGTTACCAAAGAAACAGCAGGTTAACATAGCTGATAAAGTTGAAGGATGATGGAACACTTGTCTTAAAAGTACCCAGTCTTTCAAGTTTGTGACAGTTGATCTGTGATATTCTTAGCGTTCTTGCCAGTGAACTCTTGTTGGCTCTTGCTATTGATCGCTGAGTGACGTGTGTGCATGAGACACAGAAAGTTTGCATCAGAGCCGTTGTTTGCTGATGCGGCTCTCATGTATGAATAGTCAAGGGGAGGCTGTTCTTGGGGTGTGTCGGTTTGAGCTGAGCTCGGTAAGGTTCGGTTGGCAAAACGTTCGGTTCGGTTTTTTATTTTGCACCGACCGGACTAAGGTCAAAAGGTGCATAATGTTTTTAACTTGTCTCTGCCAGGGTGTGTGTTACGAATGACATAAGTTCAATTGGCGGATTCAATCAAAGCTGGTATATGGCTTCTATACAATATGTTCTAGAGCTGAGTCCACGGTCACACTGATACTTTAAAATTTAATAATTTTACTTACATCTTATTAAAAAAAAGCGTGACACTGGAAACGTTGGCCGGAGTATCTGTTTTCCAACGGGCACATTTCCAGTATATATATTATATATTAACGCCCATGCGGGTCCATAAGTTTATGCCTGGCACATATATCGTCGCTACGCAAATGCGTAGGCAGCAGCATGTCATTTTATGGCAGTGTAATCCCTTTTTGGCAACCTGCCAACGACCACATAATTCCTTCATCACTTTTTAAATGCCCGTCTTTGAGTAAGGTATTGAATCTAAAAAACAACCAAACCGAACTGAAATTTTGGAATTCGGTTTTTGTTCTCACCCAACAGAGAAAATTTGCTCGGATTTCGCTCAAACCGGCACACCCCTACTCTTCTCATATATGAATTTTGAGCATATTATCGACTGTGATAGCGTACTTTAACGTTTCATTTATTTGTGAACCCCTAATGCCAGACTTAAGTAGACCATGCTCGAGAAAAGAAAGTAGGGAGACCTCATGTATATTCTCTAGATAAAAACATTTCTTGGCATACTCAACGGTTTGCTTGTGAACGAGTGTGACATTGTTCCTTCCTAATGTAAAGCCCCATAAGTAATTATGAAAACAGTAAAATAAAAGATAATATGTAAGTTCTCCTGATGTACCATAAATGAGTATGGCATATCTCAGTCACATCAACAGTGTATAGATTTCATAGTATTCATGCATTTCTGTTTAATCTGTGTTTACTTTTGTGTGTTATTTCAGTAAGGGGCTATCCATATATTACCTACGTGAAGAGAGGGGTTCTAGCCCTGTGCGTACGCTAATGTTGATCTCCATATTGACGTCACATTTTCAGCCCTCAGCCAATATGGCTGAAGGCTATTGTTATTTGTCTGTCCGTCCACTTTTTTGTCGGACGATATCTCGAAAACTCTTCATCAGATCTTAACCAAACCCCACAGGAAGAAAGTATATAGGGTCTATATGTGCAACGAGTGGTTCGATTTGTCACGTGACCGTTGCACTTTAAACTTTTTCTTATCCGGGCGATATCTCAAAAAGGTAACCCGCCCACAGTGATGTAACTGCTATTGGCTGAGGGCTCTGCATCTGAGATGCCTATGTTTTTACGTACGGGGGTAGGGGTGTCAAAAGTTGGCAAATATAAGAGGCCTTCCATTTAGTACGTACGCAAAAATTTACCCGTTTTTATCCCCCTTCCCTCCACGCATCAATTGTGACGTCATTTTGAAGTTTAATATAAGCGTACGCACACTATAAGACTTCCTCCCCCCTCTTTGCTTACTAAATGGATTTCTCCTGAATAGAGCTCTTCCAAACATTTTAATTGTTAAAGAGTGTGAGGTGAACGAGGGATTGTGCTTGTCTCACTACCTGACACCAGTTGCTTTTTACATTATTTTGACCTGCTGTCTGGTGACTGAGTAAGCATCCCAAAACATTCTGTTGACACAGCCAGGTCATGAGAATTGCTTTATTAGCCCTCTGCCACGTAGTACGAGGCAAGTTACTACAGCTGTATTGGATTTGGGTTCGTCCGTCTGTCAACATTTGGAATGAGGAGTCGTTTCTGCTACTAATCACGAGAAATACAAGGGGATTCCATTCCAGCTTTGCATAAGGATAGAACATATGTTGTGGTTGTGCACCTGGGTATCTTGAATGCGTTTTTGGGAATGCGTAAAAAAATCACACTTTTTGCATAATAAGTGTATTACAATCTTAGGATTGGACTCCCGCGGGAGACTCACAGGCATGCATAAGGAGTTTTTGTCCATCAACAGTACCTTCGACGGCTTTTGTTACGAGATACCGGAAGAGCTGGGAAAACATAGCTCCGACTTTTCATTTATATAGCCAAAATTAGGGTCGAAACTTAGCCATTTTATTTGAAAGTAATGCATGCATACAAACTTGACTTATTAACTATGTCACACTGTGTTTATGCTATAAAACGTGCGAAGAGCGAGAGGATTTGCAGAGTTCGTGTGCTTTTGTTGTTTTTAATATTTCTTGCTTATGTGCCTGTATTAGGGTTAGGGTTAAAGGTAAATAACAACCAATGTGTCATTGCTTCATTGTTGAAAACTATCTGTGTGAAACACAAATAAAAACAGTACATCATATTTCACTTCTTCTGTAACTAGAGTCGCGTTTCGCTAGCGAAATGTTAAACACTTGACAAACATTAAAACACAAAAAAACTTTCTTCAATGGGTTTGTTCTTGAACTCCATAGGTTCATAACTTAATACCAGCTAAATATATTAGCAAACAACGCAGATTGAATACGTCTTATAAGCCGAGTAGTGTTTGCTTTCTGTTGACTTAAGGTTTGAATGACTGATCAGGCATACGCTGTGTTATCTGTTTACGCAGTGAGAGCTCGCACAAAGCTGACCAACTGTGTGGTGTTCTGTGCTGCGTTACATGCTGCGCATTTACTTGCAGAAAATACACTCTTTTCACATGGCGTTTTAACAAAGAAAACGAAATCAAAGACGAAAATAAAAAGTGCCATGCACATGTTCAGATCAAGCTTTTCATAAGTCCCAAGTTTCATGGTCGTAGGGCCCATAGTGTCAGAGAAGAAGAACACACAAAAAATCGGGTTAAAAAAATCGAGTTAAACTCGCTATGCAGTAAACAACAAAGCTTTATGCAAATAAGAAGAACCCCACCTACAGCTCAGTTTTTGGATAAGATTTTTCTCGCTTCCATGAAAGAGGCCCTACCGTAATACCTCCATTTGGAGCCAGGGTTCAGCCTCACCTTGATAACGCTGACATCACCATAGAGTCAATTGCAAAATACAGAGTGCCAAAACTACCACAGTGGAAACTCACCAAACCTGTGGTACTAAAGAAACTTTCGGTCTATGCAAAGGAAACAACTAGCCCCTTTCTATTTCGATCAAAATTTGCTCAAGGATGAATTTAAAGACTATTATTTCGTCTACACGGACGGCTCAAAGCTCGACAACAAATCGGCTGCTTCCGTTGTAACTGAAAATAACACCTTGAAAACAAGACTTCCAAATGGTTCCACTATTTTCTCAGCCGAAATTAAAGCTCTACATCTCGCTATCCAGATAGTGAAGATTAGTCGATACAAAAAGTTTGTTATGCGTGGACTCTATGTCCGTACTCCCATCAATTGAAAACCTACAAATATCAAACCCACTTATCCTTGACCTTCTGGAAATGTATGACGAGGCCACCAAAGCTGGCAAAGACATAGTGTTCTGCTGGGTTCCAAGTAACGTGGGTATCCAAGGAAACGAGATAACCGACAAAGCCGCAAAAGAGGCTCTAAATGATAATTGTATCGATATGCTCATACCAGCCTCCGATTTTAAATACCACATCACAAGATACACAAAAAGATTGTGGCAAGAAATATTGAACAAACCAACAAACAAGCTGTATCAAACAAAACCTTTAGTCGGGCAAAAAAACCCGCCACTTAACAGTGTGCGAGATGAAATGGTTTATCATAGAGCCAGTATAGGACATACATATATCACCCACAAATATCTGTTAAGAGGCGAGCCGGCACCCGATTGTGTCGGCTGACAGGAACCTTACACCGTTAAACATATCTTAATAGACTGTACCCGCTCACGTCATTTCAGAGCTGACTCCTTGAGGCAGCTCTTTGATGAAGTAGAACCTAGCAAATTTATACAATTTTTAAAAGAAATCAACCTGTATCAGTATTTCTAGTCGTTGTTTACTTTATGAATTTAGAATATACATGGTTTTAGCTTACTTTGATTTTAGCTTGTAGCATTGTCTTCTAGTCACTTATTACTGACATGTTCTGACACAATGTAACCCGCTAAGGTCGGTCGTGTCGTTAAACAAATCATTTAACTAACTAACTCACTGTGATCCATTTACTCTTTTGAAATACTGCCCGGACAAAAACAATATACAAGGTGCAACTTTTGGAGCGACGGTCCTTGCACATCTACACTATATATACTTTCTTCCTGTAAGTATGGTTAAGATCCGATGAATAGTTGAGATAACCCCCGGACAAGAAAAGTTTAAAGTGCGACTTGCGGACAGATGAATGAACGTGGGACAAATTGAATCCTCCGTTGCACATCTGCACTATATATACTCCTTCCTGCAAGGTTTTGTGAAGCTCCGACAAATAGTTTGAGATATCGACCGGACAAAAAAGTTTACGGACAGACAGACAGATGGACAGACGGACGGACAGACCGATAGCAATGCTCAGCCAACATTGGCTGAAAGCTAACAATGGTAGTGGCTTGATCAGTTCGACATCAGGGGGTAGCACCCAGCCCATTTCAATAAATATATGGCGTCTGGCATCCAGTCAACAATTTTACTTCACTGTATTATCACTGTTACTTAATACCAGACACACACTGATGTCATTGTATGATGTCACTGAGCCAAATTGTCATAATGTACCATTGGGTAGAGAAACACAAGGTCCCAGCACTGATAACTCCTGATGGTCGAACAATACACGCTCGTCATTGCATCCCGTTCTCATGACATGTCTTCGGCACCCTCATGTTGCGATGAAGTAACTTGACGTTGTTCTTTGTCAGGCATTGCCGCCGTCTCTGGGCCGGGCCGTTTTACCTCGAAATTAGACCTACAAAATGGAAATAAACAGCCTGCAACCCCAGGAGGGTAGAAGGCCTTCCAGAGGCTGCAGTGAGTAAAGGCAAGGTCACACACAGCAGCTGTTTAACGCCATCCAACTTGTACTCGTCTCTGCCTTACTCGAAACTCTACTACAAAGCTGCTTCAAGCAAGAACAACTGGTTCACACCGAGACCTTCGTCCGATGACTTCCAACTCTCGGTGCCTCTAAGGATTTTGATTGATTGATTGATTGATTTGTTTAACGACACCGGCAACCCGTTAGGGTCATATTGTGTCTTTTCTGTTATTATAGGAAGACTCAGTTGAAACTAAAATCAATTAAAATAGACGTTTGTTGTGGTGGAGGATGCGTCCGCTTCGTGGAAATGCAGAAAAGCGCCCGTTGGTGCAGTCGTTTCCTTTCAGGTGTTAAGAAGTGGTGAATAGTCGAGTGAACTCATTGGGAAACTGTTGACGTGTCGCATTGGGTATACTGAGTGACAGGCCCGTGCCGATCGGTTTAGAATTTGGAGGGATCGTAGTGTAGTGAACACGTTGGTACTAGTTTCAAGTTCGTTTGAAGTCCTTTCGATAGATTTTGTGCCATTTGAAAATTGACTTATATATCAAGTATATCGGGTATCTTCGGAAGTCGGCGACGAAATTTTAAGCTTCACAGAGCGTTGCGTAAAGCGAGTCAAGATTGTGCATATGGCAATGTTTTTGTGTTTGGAACTTTTCATTTTGTCGGTTTTTCAGACGAGGGAAATTTTTGTGCTATCTATCACAAACTTTTCATGTAGTTTTCAAGTATTTAAAAATTCTGCAGATTAGAACCGATAGTGCAACTTTGTAAAGGACTTCGTGATCGTTTTGAAAACATCACTTTTTGGTCGCTACGTTACTTGCAAGGTATGTTTTTGGGCAGCTATTTTTTCATTGGTTCATGCATTAGGCGGGAAGCTCTTTGATTGGCTGCATTTTTAATTAGCGGCGGCTGTTCTGCCAGCAACTATATAAGGAACGTGCTGCTGGGCGACCTGCGGGCGATTTTACGAGGGCATAGAGGCCACACGTTAGATGTGATACCTAATGGTGCACGGGGTGTTGTGCTTGTGGTGCTGGTGCAGGGAGAGTTGTTGTTACGGATAAAATGTAAATAAGGACAATAGAAACGGATATTCAAGGGAGAGATTAGTTTACTGGGATATAAAGGAAAGAAACGGAATTTCAGAAAGTGTAAGATATTGTAATCAGTCTTTTGTCCGTTCATCGTGATACACCTTCGTGAAAGTCAATGACACACAACGCTTGGGCCCGAAGATACACGCGGCTAACAGTAAAATTCTTTTTAACAGATTTATATGTAAAACTATACGTATTATGTGACTGTGATATTAATTTGTTTATATGTCCAATTAATCGACAAATGGAATGAGCGATTATTTATCTGATTGACTGGTTCGTTGATTAATCTATTGATTGCAGATGGATGACTACTGCGAGGTGCTGCTTTATTATGGACAGAAAGTTGGCCGTTGCCTCAATGAGGTGCTGATTGAAAAGGGAATCTTATTGAGCGTGGAAGCCCAAGGAAGAGCAAACTACTTGACTCCAGGATGCCCACACAGATGGAGCTAAGCAATGATCGGTCGCAGATTCGTTGACGCGATCAAGAGGAATCTTGACCCCGAAGCCTTATCTGTCATTTACAGAAAGTGGAAAGAAACGGGATTTGGTCGATTCGGCCCAAAACCAATTTGGCCCAAATTGAAAAATTAATGCTTCAACGCCAGAGTAAGTTATTTATTGTTATTTACAGAAAGTGGAAAGTTGCAAGCGCACGGACGTCGCCTTCTTGCCCAGGTGGAACTGAACAACGAAAGGTCACAAATTCATTGACGCCATCAAGAGGAATCTCAATTTCAAATACAAACAAACTTATCAAATTTAATATATAGATATTCATATAGATATAACGTGTAGGGTATATAGAAGACATGATGTAGTTACATTTTAGTTACATTTTAGGACAAGGAGTTGGTGTGATTGACTCGTCTGGTGGAAACGGAAGCCAGTTCATACACGAAGTACACGAAGTACTTCTCCGTGATAAGCTTGCTAAGAAATCAGAGCCTTTTGAAGCGGGTTCCTAGCAACTTGGACAAATAAACGACCTAAACGACACCACGCCCATGTTACATTCAGAATGTTCGAGCACGACCAGAGAGAAACTGAAAGAAACAAAAGGCAAAGCCGAAAAGAAACCGGTACAGCAAACGTTAGAAAACATGCTACAGAGCAAGCTTCCGCCACTCAAATTACAGAGAAAAGTGCAACATTCATGTGCCGTATTCGGCGTATTGTTTCATTTTTCCATCGTAGTGCCATTGCCTCCCAGTGTTTAGAAGAAAAAGCTGTCACGACTATCCGCAGATAACGTCGACATGCTCATTTTCCTTAACAAGAACATATAAACGACCTAAACGACACCACGCCCATGTTACATTCAGAATGTTCGAGCGCGACCAGAGAGAAACTGAAAGAAACAAAAGGCAAAGCCGAAAAGAAACCGGTACAGCAAACGTTAGAAAACATGCTACAGAGCAAGCTTCCGCCACTCAAATTACAGAGAAAAGTGCAACATTCATGTGCCGTATTCGGCGTATTGTTTCATTTTTCCATCGTAGTGCCATTGCCTCCCAGTGTTTAGAAGAAAAAGCTGTCACGACTATCCGCAGATAACGTCGACATGCTCATTTTCCTTAACAAGAACATAGTTTAGAAAACTGACTAACATGAACTTCTGGACAGATTAATTTTATTCAAGTTCTGTTTTTTTCTAGAAATGTGATTATAGTGAAACAAGTTACTTTGTAATTTTCATCGTGGTTTTGTTTGACCTAATTCAACTGATTTATGATTTAAATTTACTTTGATCTCTTTTTGTTATTAAACAATAAAAATAAATTCCATATGGTTAATTAAGAATAGTCAACTTAAACAGGTCAACTTAAGAGTTATTATTAATTGGCATTAATTAAGCAGTCAACTTAGAGTTATTATTAATTGGCAAAAAACCGCGGTTCAAAACCGCGGATTTTAACAAAAACCGCGGTTCGAACCGGTTCAGAAATGCTCGCGGTTCCCATCCCTAGTAATAAATTCAAATATATAGGATCCATCGTTTCCGTCCATTGTGTATTGGCGTTTTCTGTCGCGATATTGGCGACTATTGAGGTATTCGCCACGGTATTGCAAAGGAAAATTCCTATTAAGGAATTTCTTCGTTGCAAAAACACCTTTTCCTGACATAAATACATCGCAATTTAGAATGTCTTACATTTTGTTAATAATGTAAGACTACTAATGGGCAAATCAATGGCTGTATTTATAATGTGTTTATAGGTTATCTGTCTGTCATACACTGTAAATGTACCAACAGTGCAATGACCACGTAGGGTTAATTTATGTATATTCTATAATATGTTGTGTAGTGTTAAAATGCCCAGTAGCAATTACATGTATGGTTTGTCTAATAATAATGATTGGCTTAATACGTAGTATATTTGGACATTGTAAACTCTAGGCTAATGCATTATGTGAAGCGCTTTGGAATAAAGCGCTATATAAAAAACCAGCTATTATTATTATTATTATTATTATTATTATTATTATTATTATTATTATTATTATTATTATTATTATTATTATTATTATTATTATTATTATTATTATTATTATTATTATTATTATTATTATGTTATCGTACAAAGCAACACGTTTACTGTAACTAGTTTCTCAATTTACTCTCATTGACAATTCCCATGCCCTTTAAAAAAGTTTATTTTACTTCACAAAATCCAACTTTTCTTTCTATTTTCGGGAATTTGGAAGTCTGTATTTTATTCTTAGTAGTGGTGGGACCATTATTCGAATATTCGAATATTTGTTCATTTGAGTGGGGTTCGAACCCTATTTTTTGATATTCGAATATTTTGGATTTTGTATAATTTTTAAATTATTTTTCATAAGAAGAGAGAATTGTTACCTTTGCAGGCAACATCGTTACAAAGAAAAGGTCTCAGCTGAGACCGGAAAATATCAATATCCATAGTTTCTTTAACGAGAATTCGTAGATTTTCAGTTGCACAGAAACTAGGCAGGGCTTGGTTTTGTTTCTCGGCATTACATAGATATAGTGATACACCTTATTATCCCACTCGCCCAACTTTGTTGGCGAAGTGGATATAGGATTTGGTTAGCCCGTCCGTCCGTCACGCTTTTGGGTAGTGGTCTTGTATGCACAACTCCTCCGAACGGGTAAGCACACACATTTCAAATCCTATACAGAGTTACTCCTCATATGGGTCTTTGGACAACTCGGCCCATCGCGAAAGGCGACTCGTCCCAGCTTTTGAACAACTCAGCCCATTCCTGAAAGACGACTCGGCCCAAATTACCTCCTCACAGTATATATCAGGTAAATCTTTTATTTCCCCCGTAGAGGAGAAAGATTTTGTTTTTGTGCATTCTGTATGTGTGTAGTGGGTCTGTTGTAGACACTTTATTTGTTAAAAAGATAACTCTGGAATGATCAGCTTCAAATTTGGTAGGGTTATGTTTGATATTTCAGTGACACCGGAGAAAACAACCCAGGAAAATAAGAAACCATTCACCAGCAAAGTGCCGTATTCTCCAGAGGTATTCCGATATTTTGTCCATCCTTTAAAACACTGAGAAACAAAACGAGAGACATGTATAAATTAAATTCTGTTTCTTAATGCAGATCTTTTTAAACAATGCATGTATATTGGTATTATTTTAGGCAGCATTCTATCAAGACGCCAGTTGGCGGGAGTTGCGCTGAATTTGATTGCTGTTTATTTCCTAGTGATAATGTAACTGGGTTTCTACCAAACACAGTTTCACTGGGCATTACTCTTTAGCCTAGTTTAGTTCATCTGGAAGGTCTGTACAACAGCTTTCCTTCAGTTTAACACGGAAATAATTTTTGGTTAAAAAGCACTTTTTCATGTTTAACATTTGTTTACTTCAAGGCTGTGGTCGCAAACTATCACAAAGAAAAAACACCGCCGCCTCGGGATCGACCACAGCTGGGTTACTGCGCATTCTGTAACCGCCCTCCCCAGATGATTATTTGCTGTTCTTGTGGTTATATATGCGCAGGTCGCGTGCGCACCAAGTGTAATACTCACCCGGAGGTCATCCACCTTATGGATGCAGACTGTTGCCAGATGTGTAACTCGACACAACTAAAGGAATTCTCGTAAAATCGACGTGAAAAAAATGTGTCCAATTTCTTCAAAAATGTGTTCGTTATTGTTTTAACAAGACTTGTTATTTAGTGCAAAGAATTTGCATGTTGTTCGTGTTATTCGGTGTTTGCGATAGTGCGGTTTCGAATGTTTGTTAAAAGACGTGTTTGGTAACTCTAAGAAATAGAAGCTGTAATTACAGAAGACCAGTTGTGGCTATTGTTAACAGTCGTTTGAAACAAAATCCTGGGATTCTTGCTATAAATAGTACGTATTGCAATTACGAATGAGTGAAGCCGCTTTCGTCGTTTATTCATGTCGTCTACCGTCTTTTTACGCCCAAGGGATAAATAATTATTGTAACTTCCCGAAGGTAAAACTGGAGTTTTCCGAACATCGCTCAGGAACGTAAATTACTCACCAACATGAACCTCATAAAATATTTCAAATCCACCTTTTTACTTCTTTTAGAGTTCGATGTAGTAAAACAGTTGGGCGTAATGGAAGTCCTTGCCTGCAATTTTTGTCTATATCCGTACATAGTTGTTAGAATTACGGTATTTCTGTCATAAAAACTATTTTTATTCTGCTTGGTTTCGCATTTAGTATACAGAGGTGGTGCTGGCAGTTGTGGTTGGATTTCTTTCATATATGTCTTAGCAATATCACAAGGAGTTCTGTCGTACGCTCGCAATGATTAGGAACCAGTTATAGTTTGTAATGAGCAAGAAATTTAGCAGTGTTGTTTTTGATTAATAAGGTTGAACTGTTGAGGAAATGTGTTCTATCGATAAAATTAGTATAACTAAGTTTGAGATATTAAGATATATTTTTAATCCCCCGCCGCCGCGTAGCGCGGAGTGGGGGACTACAGGATTCGGGTCCGTCCGTCTGTCCGTTGTTTCATAATCTCATGTAACAAATGTCTCCCGTCTTGCATTGTTTGATTAAATCGTATTAAAAATCATAACTTTGTCAGAAAAGGGCTGCTAGTTCTAATGAAAATCAGCAAGAAAACCCAAATAGTAAATAGTAAAGTGGCAAAAAAAATGGGCCGAGTCGTCTTTCACAATTGGCCGAGTCGGTAAAATGGGCCGAGTCGTCCAAAAAACTTTGGGCTGAGCTGTCCAAAATTGGTCCGAGTTTGTAGTGGGCCGAGTTGGTAATGGGCCGAGTTGTCCAAACCCCCTCATATGTTGTAGTTGTTCACCTCGTATTCACTTTGTCCGATTTTTCATTTATTTAGTAAAAATCCAGGTCGAAATTTACCACATTTTGCATAGGGCAAGGGGATTTGCAGCGTTCCGGTGCTCTTGTTTCTGTTGACGTTATTCAAAATTTTAATTTTGCTTGAACATACTTGAAATAGGTATTTTAAGATCTCTTAAAAACGAAACAAAAGTTTGATGTTCACTGCACGTTTGTTTTCTGAATAATTTATAATACAGCCTCATATTACACAATAATAACCACACATCACTGACAAATTTGTGGGGTAGAAGTAATAATGTGGATGTTAATGCAAAAATGCCCACAATTTCGAAAAATATTCGAATAATATTCGAATATTGCTCCCGAATATTCGAACCCTGTTTTGGTATTCGAATACCACCACTAATTCTTAGTATTTGATAGATTAACTCTGACGTGTGACGTTCGTGGTCCGTGTAACTTAGGGTTTAATTTGCAATGCTAATTGTAAAATATTGTTCGTTCTTGACCCCGAAGCCTTATCTGTTATTTACAGAAAGTGGAAAGAGACATGTGTGCGACGACGCCAGTGCAAGTTGCAAGGACATGGACGTTGACCTACTCTACAGATGGAACTGAAAAACAACTGAGACATACCGACGCCATCACAAAGCCGCCCTTAAAGCTCAGCGGCTACACCCAACCCTGCAGCGGTATTAAAAACTGTACTCACCTTAAGGAGCTGTGTGTTGCCGCGCTGCTACGGCTGTCACTGCCTACTTCAGGGAAACGCTGTACCAGCCAGCACACCCACTCACATCTCTATCTGAAATGTGACGTGAAACGTATGATATATAATATCCTAAAAACATTTATTCAACACTATCTTGAATCTTCATTAGCTCTGTCTTTTTATCCTTATTCCGTAAAATATATATACCACTCTTGCTTGTGTAACTACTGACATAAATGATGAATACGACTGTGCCGTCTTCGACATTGCGACCGATACCAACGTCTGTGTCGGCAACCTCTCTATAATCAGTAACATAAGGATGGTGGTATATTTAGGTGGTAGAAATATGGTATATATATGGTGGAAAAGCCAATTTGGACTTCAGGGTTCGAAATTAACGGTGGCGAGGTGGCGATTTTCCACCCAGTTTTGACATTTTGCAACCAGAAAAATATCATGGTGGTGAAATTTTGCCGCCAGAAAACCTGAGGAAAACATAGTTCACAAATTTAAACAATTTTCTTTTCATAAATAACATTATTAACTGGTAAACAGGCGATCCTCAAGTTGTTAGATTAACACTGTACCAGTTTATTGATAATAAACAATGGAGCGCTTATTTGACTTGTTGTTTTCATGTTGTTGCCAGTTGGCCACTTTCTCCATGAGTCACCTCAATTTCGCCCCCAGAACAAAACGTTGGCGGCGACTATCGCCACCATGTCAGAAGACCGAAGTTCGAACCCTGGACTTCTGATCCAAATAACCAGCTACACGCGGAAGATTTTCAATGGCTTGTGCAGGGTAAAAACAAAGATTTTTGGTAACAGTGATAGTGACGTGTGGGTAAAAACAAACATTCGAAAAAAAAACAAAGTGCAATTTAGCTCAAAGGTACAAAGTCACAGAGAGACATACGATGTTATAGAAGTCAGAGCTGACTCGGAGCTATCATGCCGTCACTAATCATAATCCCAAAGCTCATACACAGTCTTAATTCCCTTACCCAAAAGTAATTGACAATTGCGGCTCGAGATAAAACATAAGCACTGATATCGAAACATAAACAAATGAAAAAAGTTATCGAAAAGAGCTAAGCAATTAAACTTATGAAATATTAGACCTTCAAAAAAATCAATGGCAAAATGGTACGGGGGTGGCGGCAAAACAGCTAGTGGCAAATAAGCCATTTCGCACTTTCGGATCTTCCTCACGGATGTGTTGTTTCGACTGCAAGTGGTAAAGTGACCGGTTGCCCTTTGATGCAAGAGAAATTTGATATTTAGGTGAAATCTCTCTATCATTTCTTTCATTTTTACCCGGTTATTTTTAACCGGGTCTTGGTTATATTTAACCGGATCCGCTTGGTCTCCCTAAATGGGTCTTTATAGCATAGTAGAACAAGAATGCTTAAACCAGCTATCTTTTTTGAAGAAAAACATACCTGTTTTCTGTGATTTTTCAATAACATTCATATTGCTGCTAGAACAAACCGTAAGGCGCGAATTCTGTGACCTAGATTTTAATGCATGTGATCCAGAATTGAGTGCAGATGCCAATCGAAACAGACAAAAATTTGAACTTCAATTTTTTTCCGCATCATATCTGTTTCGACTGTTTGCGACTTGCACGAGCAGAATAAAGTTTTAATGTATTGCTGCAGGGAACACGACTTTTCCCCCAGTCAATTCCCATAGACAATTCCTCCCTAAACAATTTCCTCGTAGGGCAATTCCCCGAGGCCTACCCCCCAATTTATTTTTCTTATTTTTTCTTTTCTTTGTATTTCTCTCTCTCTCTCTCTCTCTCTCTCTCTCTCTCTTCTTTTTTAAACAAATTATTGCCCTTTTATCTTCTTATTGGAGGTCGTGTAATTGTCCTTTCAACATTGTCGCAATTGCAATTAATATGCCTTATCCAGACCAATGAACTTTGAGTTAGCCAAATCAGGGCCAACAAAAACGAAATAAAGCTGGAAATTCCGGAGTCGTTGGTTTTTAAGTGCACATTGGTTTGATCTGCAGTAATGCTCGCGGTCCATCTGGTCGTATTATGGGTGGCCACTTGCCCGAGCCACTACTTCGCCAGACGCCGACTCTGCGCAGTGCATTCGTCAAATAGTCCGCGACTTCGAAAACCGACGGATTGTTGACTTTTTGCGTGGAGTTGCCCACAACATCAGGTTTTAAGTGGCAGAGAAGACTTTAGTTCCAGACAGAAGAATTTTGCATTTTTGATTTTAAGGTATTTTGCAAATAAAAAAATGACAGATACCTGGTTGTTTTATTTTTGTTTTGGCATTCAAACTAAAATATAAATCAAAAGACCCATTGCTATTTACATGATTTTAGTCAACATATCTCTTTAGGCTACTTTCATTATCATAGTTTTAATGTTTTAATGTATTTAAAAACCCACATTCGGAGACCAATTTGATATAGCTGCACAATATTTTTCTTAAATAAAATGCAATAATATGGTACTGCAGTTTAAAATAAATGTATAAAAAATAAAGAAAAATCTCGGGGATTTTAGGTATGCTTGTATTTCACTCTTTGAATGAACTGCGGCGGCGTCGCAGGTCAACATTCAATATGCAATACACAAGTGTACCTTAAATCCGAGAATTTCATTTTTAGCACTTTGTTATTCCATAATTATATGTCTCTCCCTAAGGGAGACATCTATAGCATTTGGTGTGTCCGTCCGTCCGTCTATCCGCAGTGAGTTCTTATGAAATTAATGAGTAGATTTTTCTCAAAACATACATACATACTGCGCTACATGTATAGATGAACATGTACAGATAATGTTATTTTTTTCGTTCCTTCAAAAAATCTATTTTTGGTAAATTTGTTTGTTTGTTTGTTTTTTATTACTATGTTGCATTTAAAAACAATTCAATGAATCTGTCAAATTTTGGAGGCCAAAAACCAGTGACTTTATAAAGTTACTGAAAATTCCAGGGACCTTACAAAGTCACTGAGTAAACCATTGACTTTACAAAGTCATTGAAATTTTCAGTGATTTTATAAACTAACTGATTTGACAGATAACATATATAAGTATCAGTGTACTATTTTGTTTGACCAAGCTTCTAGTGTCCAAAGGTAAAACTAGTAAAGGTAAAGCTAGTAACTGCAATATTGTCAAAATTATGTTTATATTTTCAAAGTCGTTACTAGCTAATGTACAAAATAATTTACTATACCCCATTGCAAATAAGCCTTCATGTACCGTCGTTTTATAATTATAAAACCTAGTAGCTGCAACTCATTTATAACCTTACCTTATGCAATGATATTTATTTACTCAAAACAGTAAAATGTTGGTTACTAGGTTTTATCTATAGACACCAGGCTTGTATGCATTGTAAAAATGTGTTCGATCGTTCTTTTGCATATCATGGCTTATGCTCCCTATAGCAGCCATCTAAATATTAGCTAAGTTAAATGCTAATTTTTCATACGGAGACCATAGTATTTATATATATATATATGTATATAATGTATAAAATTAAGAAAATTCTCGGGGATTTTAGGTATGCTTGTGTCTTACTCTTTGAATGGCCTGCGACGGCGTCGCAAACAGTCGAAACACATATCTTGCGGAAGAAGCTGCGGAAGTACATATTTCTGGCTGCTTAGAATAAAAAGAGTTCGAGCGTATGAATATGTGTATGATGTTGGATAAATTTGTATATATGGATACTTATTTGCAACCTCTTTTCCATAATTTTTGTGTCTTAGCAGAAATGTGATGGAATATAATTCTCTTCATATTCCACAGATTCTAGTAGTAACGTATTGCTAGAAACATGTTGCACTATTTTATTAATGGATGTGCACTACAACGACCTTGAAGAGTCTGCTTGTATAAGCATGGAGGTACAGAGCTGCTAACATTAATTTCTCATACATATGTATCGAGCAAGTTACGAGATAATTGTATATCTCAGAATATCGTTTTGTAATGTAATGCCCCGCTGTGTCGGGACCAAGAGTTTGCTACATACCAGATAAATGCAAAAATGTTTATGATTTCATGTAATACCAGGGTTCGCGTTGTCCACTTTGTCCCTTATTGTTCTTTGTCCTTTTCTTAACGAAATGCCTAACTTTTTCGGAACCCACGGAGTTTTTCTGGAACCAACTGAGTCACACTTTCCTTTTTTGACTCACTTTCCTGAGAACCCAGCGCAAACCCTGAATAATCTATGTATCTCCAGAGAAATCTGAAATCCATAAAAAAACTTGTGCTGAAACGGTACAAGGCCCAAACCGTAGAATGGGACGGAGGGTGGAATAAGACATTTGACGCAGATAGGCTGAAACCTGCTTTACTCATTAGGCCACAACCCTTCGGATTGGGGCCTATAGGTTTGGGGTGTCCGTCCGTCTGTCCGTCATCGCTTTATACCCCTATGAATTTGGGGGGCGGTTGGGGCCTGTGTGTGTTTCACAAATACTTGCTTGTTTTACTATTCATTTTCCTTAGATCCATATACTTGGGGAAAGTGTATCTCATAATATTGTAACATAAAATTGAAAGTATCATTTGTTGTTCAAGAGAAAAGTTAATAAAACCAGCCAGATTGATCAGCTGTTTATTTGTTGACGTCGCCATCTTGGTCCTGGGACATCGGTTGTAACGCTGTTTGTGATTGGTTCATGTTCAGGCCAACATTTTATGTCCCAAATTTGTCTGTTGTTTACCTTAGAAGCACAATTTATACTTTTGTGTATTTTAATGTCCGTATACTGGGAAGTTACTGTGTTTAATATTAGCAATGTTTGGTTAGACCTCTTCTGTCGATGGTACGTATTTGTTCACGTGTAAGTTGAGGGATATTTCCCTAAAATCATTAAAAACCCATAATTGTGTCCCAATTACTGTCTCGCCCTTGCAGATAAACATTTAAACATCAATATATTTCGTTTTTTTTTTGCCCGAAACGCCTGGAAAAATCCTGTGTTGCTAACCCGAGGTTTGTCATCGACTGAAAGTGTGACAGTTTCTACTCCATATCGTTTTATGCTCTTAGGTACAAAGCCAGATTTGCCGTGATTTAAAAGGGTTGAAGCCATGTGCCAATTGCATGGATCCATATTCGGATGCAGAATGCTCCTTTATCAACTTTAGAAGGTAAAAAGAAATGCATTTCGGCTGTTTTTATTCATGGAAATACTGATCCCCTGGCCCGGTTTAGATGCCGTAGAGGCTGGTGGCTGACTAGTGCTACTACTTGTTCTGAAGTAGTTTTGAATAAACCAATTCGTACTTTCATACTTTCAAGGATGGTCAATTTAAAATCCACGAGGTGGAGTGAATACATGAGAGGAAGAAAAGAAGTGAATTTGATCTAGATAGGCCAAAAGCCAACTTCAGTTGCTGCATGCAAACTTACGTTCACGGTTTACTATCAGCAACTTGTTTTTCATAATTTTCCACTAGCTAGCTAGGTTAAAACTACAGAGCACATGTATTTGCTGTTGTTGATGTTGATTGAGGTCCCTACATGTCACAGATATGACGTTGTTGCCCGCACAAATGAAGGAGCAATAGTACTTGTACTAATTAAAACGTTGTCACTCACTTCATGTTATATGTTAAAAATGATCGAACGTTTATAGGACATATTTTGTGCAGGATAGCTTCAGTCGGACCTGGCATATACGTGGCCGGAGGTTTTACCAGAATAAAAAACCAGACTCCGCAGCATGCAGGTTCTGAGAAAGCTTCAGCGGATGTTGTCATGTCCTCAGGAGAAGCTTCAGATGTACTTTCCCATTTGCTTGTGCCAGTATCGAATCTTGTGAACAGGTATGGAATAGTATATCTTTGCCAAGATTAATGTGGCTTGTCCTGTAATATTTTATTTTCGAAGCATATAGAGATGTTTGGTATTGTACTTTCATTTGTTTTAGAATTACTTTAAAAGCGGTATGATAATGAAGTACATGAATTGATATATAAGAGATTTAATATTCAAGGCTTTACGTTAACTTTTTCGGCAACTTCCCGATGGGGCAAGTAGATTTTAAATCTACCTGCCCCAACAGTACTCTTACCTGCCCCACCTTTTGTCTCTTCTGTTGGTCACCCTTCTCCCCGCCCCTTCCCCCACTCCCCCATCCGCGACACTCATAAACATTCCACTTATATAGCATGCATCAATGTATAGACGTTGTGTATCAAATATAGCAGTTCCTGAGTAAATGTCAAAACGCAGATGCCCTAAAAAAGTCTTACATCTTAAGCATGTTCTTCGGCCAGGCGGCAGCTGGTAAAGGTTTTTTTTTTTCTTGCGCTGGCCTCCCATGAACAGCGCTATAGTGTTGTGTGTGCTTGATAACCTTCAAACGGCGGTCCTTCATTTGATATCAGAAATAAATCCGACAGCAGTTCAGTTTCTAAGCTGGCGCACCAGTCGCTTTTAACAAGTTTCACTGCAGAGAAATCTCGCTCACATATCGCGGTTGATATAGGTTGATACATTCTGAATGTTTTTTTAATGTTCTGCAATTCGTTCGCGTGTTGTTGAAAAGTGGTAGCATGAAAGTCGGCGCATTTAAATTCCGGGACTTACTTAGCCCGACTGCCTAACACTTTGAACGTAGTATACCCATGAAAAAGATCCTCTTTGTCAAACTTTCTAAGCAGTGGTTCAAAATGATTTGTCAAATTGAGAGCAATTCTTAATTTGCTGTGCCGTGTTGGGTCAGGTTTTCTCTATCATCAGGCCACTCAAATGGGTCAAAATACAGCGGGACAACCTGTGTTCGTTTGAGACAAAGTGACTCTTAATATTTGAATGTCTTAAAGATTCAATTCCAAGAACAAAGCTAGATTTTACTGTGGCTCCAGGTCCACGATTGATACATGTATCACGATAAAGTTTTCCATCTTTCTCAAACAGTCCAGGAAAATCAGCTTTCGAACGTGAAAGTGTCGTGACCGCTTGACATCGTGTTTAACGTATTTGCTAGCTTTGGTATCCGATGTTTCTTCTTCAGCACCTTGTTCGGAATATGTTTTCTCCTTTTCAGTCTTTGAAATAACTTTAAATCCTTATTTGTCTAAAGAAATTTTTAAGTTCTTAACTTCGATAATTTTTCATATTATGCTGCAATTATTGTATCACAAGTGACGCGACGCTATATCTGGTGCATGTCTAGGCACAGTCCATCATCAACATAGAAACTGGCAACGTGCGAGTGGCTAGTATGTAGGTCAGGTGCAGCTAGCGGATTCAATTACTACAGTCGCTTTCTTGACAAGTATGTTGTTAAGGTATTATGTCACGCAACGCCCCCTTCCCCCCAACGGATCTATCTGCCAGGTGGAGCAGCTAACCGGGCGAGTCTGCCTGCCCCACCAGGCCTTTCACTTGCCCTGACAAGTGGGGCAGTCGTTAATATAAAGCCCTGATATTAAGGCATCTTTTCCGTTTCTTAACTTCAGGGATCGCTTCTTCCTTAAGCGCATGAAAGCAAATGGTGATGGCGTCATTGCCAGACTGGAAAAGCCAGGAAGGACAGATGTGTGCGACAAGTGCGACCTGGGGATCTTCAATGCACACCAACTGTGTACACAATGTGGAAGAAGCCTGTGCATAAGTTGCAGCTTTGAGGACACCTGCAAGTCTGCGACCGGTCATCGTACCGAACATGTCGTTGAACCTGCAGTGGTACACAGCTCACTAAAAGGTAAAGAACGTATGAAAAAAATTTGTGCCAGAATCTTTCAGGGCAGCGCGGTATAACCGGTACATCGGAATATCACACCTTAAAACTTTCAGCATTTTATAATCTGGGAATTTGCTCCCATCAGAAACCAAAAAAACACGGCTAACTCGAAAATACGATTTACTCGATAAAATTGGAAATACCTGGCGATTTCGAGTAAACGGTGTTTCAATGTTTTTAGTAAGCATCCCGTTTTCAGCAAATTATGTATAATGGGATAATGATTTCACAAATGCAATTATTTACAGCTTGTGAAGACTTCATTGACAATGCGATAGATATTGCACAAAAGTGGGGTGTTGTGGAGAAGCAGATAAGTGGCTCGGGCAAGTTAAAGCCAATACTGCTTGAGGAAATGCGTGCTCGGTATCCCGGCTGTGAGATTGGTGTCAGTGGTGAAACACTAGTCACCATCACCAATTCTGCCAACAGCGCTCCGTTGTTTGAATATCTATCTGCAGAAGGTGATTACACGAACTTTGCATTGACTGTATATGATTTATAAGAGTTTCATCTATGTTACATAAATACAAGTAATGGTGTTATCGTTAAATGTATATATGCATATTGTAAAATTGTAGTCTTTTTATACGACGTTTCCTGTTTGCATTTTTTACATTTGTGTAGTATGCAATGATCTGGTTATTGAAATTAGAAACGAAATTTGTATAATATTTAGCATGGTTTCATTTGTATATGAGTGGTTGATCAGATAATGAAGAAAAACTATTATTAGGCCCCAACCCTTCGGACTGAGTCCTGTAGGTTTGGGGGTGTCCGTCCGTCTGTCCGTCATCGCCTTATACCCCTATGAATTTGGGGGGCGGTTGGGGCCTGCTTGTGTTTCACAAATACTTACTTGTTTATGTTGTTAAAGGGTATCCTTTCATCGTCGAATGCCACAAGGAGGTAAACGATGACTTTTGGCGACCTGAGTCAGTTGCAGAGACATGCGGCGACGTTGAAGCCACTGTCAGAGTTATGGGGAATAAGAAGTCGAAGCGTATGCTGTTATCGGACTTCTTTAGGTAAATATTATAATTGCGTATAGCAGTTAATAAGTTTTGATATGGCCGTAATACGTATAGTAGCAATAGCAAAGAAATTGTGTCAATTATATCGACACGAAACGCAATAAATTATTTTGTTATACATAAAAGACATGTGTTGTGTTACAGAGGATTAGGTGAAGTTGGAGCCGAAAAGGTCAAGATATGCGACTATCCAGAAACAGACCCATGCCTCCAACTTTCTCTTCCAAGCGTTGTGGAAGAGTTCACAAAAATCCTGCCATTCAAGCGATTCTTGGCTCCAGAAGGCCCAATGAATATGGTACGTACGTAATAAAAGCATTATGAAGGAGAAAAGAGTGAAAGTAAATATTATGTTTTCATGTAGACATGGTTGTAATGTTAACATGGCAGTGTTCAGAAGAAAAAAAAGTTGGGTCCTTATCATTTTGTCACTGACATTAACATATTTCAACGTTCCAGGTATCTGCATGCCACTGGGCCACGTACTATCCGGACGTCGGTCCAAAGTTATTCTGCGGGCATGGATCGCTGACCGAAGAGGACCCCACAAACCTCCACTCAGACCTTGCTGATGCTGCCAACCTTTGTGTCTTTGCACAAGAGTTGCCTCAAAAAGTTGAAAGAGATACCCTTGATGGCAAGAAGAAAAGGGCGGCAGCCAAGTGGCATATCTTTCAAAGGCACGACTACAACCTCGTAGTCAGGTGAGTGGATTCTCAAGTTTTCATTTACCTGGTGACTGGATAGGGAGGGAATTAGTTGCCCCACACAATGAAGCAGGTATATATTTTGAAACTGTCTGCGATGTTTAACTGTTTGTATCTATGTAAGTTTTTGTCTACTACTTTATCACAGCAATAGACCTGAAAAAAGCCAATTGTTTTCTTCAGATAAACAGTATATTCGTTAATTCGAATTCATTTGTATAAATGTGTGCTAAGAACTGTCGGGACGCAGCATGTTCATATTTAATTCATTGAACTGTGATTTATTAAAATCTTTGAGGCAGATATTTGCAAAGGAAGAAGGGCGTCAGCTACGACCCAATCCAACAGCGTGAATGCTACTTGTCTGCAGAAGACATGGCACGCTTAAAGGAAGATTATGGCGTACAGCCCTTGACAATGTTCAATGTGTTGGGGATTTGGTAGTTATACCAGGAAACCTTCTCCATCAGGTGTGATACGTATAGTAGGCCATTATTTATAGCTAAAAAGGAGTCAATTTTATTGTCAATGGTGTAAAGTTATAATGAATGAAAAAGTTTAATGAAACAAATAAAGTTTTGTAAGAGTAAATCGAAATGAATCAGAAGTTAATTATGTCTTCATTTTCTGTAAAAATGTATTTTTGGCGATTTTTTATTTTTTTTGGGCTTGCCAATGTTGTACTTTTAAGCAAGGAATTTTTTTCCTCGTGACTGATCGGGGGCGGGAGAGACATATCCGTTTTTGTTTTAACAAAAACACTGGACAGTCTAGTTAATTTAGAAAATAGAGAAAATTTGTGTACACTATTGTAGACAGTACAAGCAAGAAATTCATGCATTGATACTTATGGTACACACAGCGGCCACGAGTTACAAGTGGATGTTGCGAAAGGAAATATAGTATCCTATTTTCTGTTACAGGTGAACAACTTAAGTGCTACAATTAAGTTGGCCATTGATTATGTGAGCCCATTCAATGCCAATGAGTATCTGAGGAATTTGAGACGAATCAAGAAAGAAACTCACAGAGAAGATTATATTGGCATTGAGCGCGTTCTATATAACGGCCTGTTGAGAGCACTTAAGACTTTGCAAAGCGCTGATGAGGTCCGCAAACAAGTTGCCGAAAACAAGACAGAGGTTTGTACATAAAATAATACTATTATTACATATGGAGATAACATACACAGTTCAAATGTCCATGAAATGAAATTGGTTGGATAGTGACAATAGTTTTGCTATAATTAACTTTCAAAATGATACCGGGAGTCTCCAAAAAGAAGCCCAGGGCCAGAGGTTCTCATATTGAAACCAAATAGATGCACCTATGCCGTGAGTACTAGTCTGGAAGTGCAGGCGTTAGTAGGGGTTGCTTAGTGTGTACTAGGCTTGATAAGGGAACTGCCTTGTGCCTCGTGGGATTAAGCGTAACAGTGTCGCCGGTAAATATTCGAACGTATTTTAGACTGTGAGGGAGAGGGGTTTTCATTTGGAATGAAAGGAAAGTGTTTATAAATGTATTTGCATATTTATAGATTGGCGAACTCAAAAAGGAAAAGGAGGAAATGACTCAGGAACTTTTGTCTCTCCGAGCTGCGAATGAAAACCTTAAACGAGAGCTCTCTCTTCAAGCATGTAGACTTGAGAAGGTGGAGAATGAGAGAGAGCAATTTCAACGTGAAATGAGGGAAATGACAGGGCAAGTTGCCTCCCTAAGGTAACATTGAAAATATATATATATATATATATATATATATATATATATATATATATATATATATATATATATATATATATATATATATATATATATATATATATATATATATATAGCGTAATGCTTAAGGAGACCTCACGTATTGATTTGTAAGGTTTAGAGAGACCGAAAAATTATATATACAGACGAAACCGGTCTATCGCATAGCCAATTTGCCAAGCCCTGTTATGCGTTTATCCGATATATGCGTTTATTCGGAGTACTCTTGTCTATATTTTCAGCGGTTGTTATTAGACGTGCACCCCCACCCCTCCTCCCCGCATTTCATTTTTTTCTTCTTGGCCGCGTATTTAAATGATGACTTTGCACTCAGGGTTATGTGAGGCAACGTGAGGATTAAGGGTTTCAGGCCATTATTTAGTGAGAGCTCAGGCAGCGCGGGGATTAGAGTTGCAGGCCATTATCTAGCGTCAGCTAAGGCAGTGCAGATATTAACGGTCATTATCTAGTGAGAACTGAGAGAGTGTGGTGATTAAGAGTTAGAGATTCACTGTTAACAACCGCAAGTGGGTTGGTACATGTACACAATGGGTCAAGCAAACAGAAGACAATGGATTAGATAAATAAACGAGGAGCAGCTCACTGCCTTAGTTTGCTTTAAGTGTGGTATGCTTGGAGAGTCACCCAGAATTATGCAATTAACCGGTGTGCTTCCCATTTTATCCAGTTTATGCGATTAAGCGGTATTTAATTATCCGGTTAAATTTCCAACAGAGAGCATTGGAAATGGTTTGGGATTTGCGAATAATATACAGTTAACCGATTTATGCGTTTAACCGGTATGCGATTAAGTGATTTCATCTGTATACATATATATACTTAGTAAAGTGGCAGAAAGTGCAACCGTTTTTGTGTTAAGTTCTTAAAGTGCGATTTAAGATTCGCGGTAGTACAATGATTATTAGACTGTTGAGAGAAATATTTACATGTAACATAAAATTGCAGGTTAATCCAGGAGAGACAAACAACGGAGCCTTTGAAAGCCAGGGTGACGATTTGTTCAACTGGTGCAACTGCAGACATTTCATCCACGTGCAGTGTTGCTAGAGGAAGTGCAAGCGCAACCTCGACTGTAACAGTGAAATCTGGTGATGTACAAGTACATGAGCCGTTGCACATCGAACAAAATCTAAACCTTGACAATGTCCCCCAAGAACAGGAAATTAAAAAACCCGAAGAGAACTTTGCTTATAAATGCACCAGATGCAGGACACGGGCATTTATGACCAGCGCAGAGTTGCAAGAGCATATGCAAGTGCATACTGTTGTCTGTGACATGTGTGGAAAAACTTATTCTAGGGCTTTTGACCTAAAAAGACACCTGCGAGACGTCCACCAAGCGTGAACGTATAATGTGGCACTGCAGTCTCTGGCACACATGGTCTCAAACCACAAATTGTTATACGTATCACTTTGCAACTCTTCAAATGTAGATCATCATCGTCTGGTCTGTATTTTTGACTCACGAATACGGTTTGTTAGTCCCAAACCGGGGGCTTTAAACCCGGGAGGGGAGGAGCCATTAAGAGCCAGGGTTACGATTTGTTCCACTGGTACATCTGCAGACATTTCATCCACGTGCAGTGTTGCTAGAGGAAGTGCAAGCACAACCTCGGCTGTCACAGCGATATCTGGTGATGTACACGCAGCCGAGCAGTTGCACATCGAACAAGAGCTAAACCTTGACGACGTCCTCCAAGAACAGACAATTAAAAAAACCAAACAGGACTTGCTTATAAATGCTCCAGATGCAGGACACGGGAATCTATGACCAGCGCAGAGTTGCAAGAGCATATGCAAGTGCATGCTGTTATCTGTGACATGTGTGGAAAAACTTATTCTAGGGCTTTTGACCTAAAAAGACACCTGCGAGACGTCCACAATGCGTGAACGTATGTGACACTGCAGTCTCTTGCACACTTGGTCTCAAACCACAAACTGTTATACGTATCACTTTGCAACTCTTCAGATGTAGATCATCATCGTCTGGTCTGTATTTTTGACTCACGAATACAGTTTGTTAACCCCCAGCCAGGGGCTTTAGACCCGGGAAGGGAGGTATTAGATTGGGTGTTCTCCGTCTTGTCTGTCCGTCTATCTGTCACTTTTTTATGCCCTGTTTTGTCGACAGCTTATCTCTCCAACTATGATGCGGATTGCTTTGAGGTCATTATGTCTCCCCGACCAAGGGGAGACATATAGTGTTTCTACGTTCTGTGTGTGTGTGTGAGAGAGGTCGTGTACCCCGCAAACTCGGCAGTGTGTTAGTTTTTTTCGTCAATTTAAGACCTTCGAAGTGGGCCTTTTTTTGCAAAGTGGGCTTCTCGAGCCGGAAGCCAACTAGGTTTACAATTTTATTTTGGCTCGAATGTGCAAAGCAGACATTAATTCCATATCCGCCTTGGGCCCACTTTGCATAAAATCTGGTTTTCACTGAAAATTTAAGTGTGTTTGGTGTGTTTCACTGAAACTGTAGGGGGTACTGCAATAGAAAAGTGTGTGAACGGTTTGTACATATTAATTATGTTTTCTGACAATTTCTGGTCAATCAGGTGGCCTCAGCGTGGTTTTCACATGTTTGCTGGATCAATCACATGACGGCAAATTAAAAGCACGTGTAGGGTATACCTCAAGATGGTGGGGATGTGAACTTGGTATGGCGGGAAGCTGATATTTTCAGACCTCTAAAAATCGCTGCACAGTTTTCGTAATAACGGAAAGCTACATAAACTATCATTGTTTCTTCTTAAAAGTCACTTTACTATAGGAAAAAGTTTATAAACTATGTCAGGGAGAAGAAATACAGTGCAGTTTTGAAGGCTGACACCCCGCTATCATCGAAAGAAACCATGGCACTCTGCTCCCGTATTATCACATTTTTAAGTTCAATAGCAAAGCTATTATGAACAATTCTTGTGTGATTAATTTTATATACTGTTATGAAAAGTTTTGTTTTCCTTTTGGTTGGGTTGTTCATTTTATTGAAAAATTGCGGCCTGTTTTTAAGTGCGTAATCTTCTGACGTACGTTGTCATTGTGTACTTGCTGAAATGGGCCCATTGGTGTGCATGGTTGGCGGTTTCTTCATAATTTTACACGCACCGCCCTGTCATACTCTTCAACAGCTGTCCCCCTCTCTCCACACTCACAGTTATTCATTTTTCCCCACAGAGTGAATATATGCGATCGACCACGTGTCGGTCGGTCTGTCGGTCTGTCAGCAAGAGCTTATTAACACGCTAACTTAAAAACTGCTGCAAGGATTTTCATGAAACTGGGCCTATAGCTTCTATGGCAACAAACACAGATCGGCATTGCAAATGGGCCATGTTCATTTAATCAAAAAGGAGCAGCTGGAAAATTTCAGCTATCGGTTGACTTGTTAGCACGATATTTCAAGAACAACTGCAATGATTTTAATGAAACTTGGTGTGTATATTCTGTGCGCACTACCAAGGATCAGTATTGTCAATGGGTTAGGTTGGCCCAAGGAAAATGAGCCGAATGCACTTCGAAATTTATGAAATTCTGGAAATCATTCAGCATTGGAATGAGTTTGTTAACGCGATATCTCAAGAACAACTGCAAGGATTTTAATGAAACTTGGTGTGTATTTTCTGTGGGCACTAACAAGGATCGGTATTGTCAATGAGTTAGTGTCGAGTTTCCGTTTATAAGCCCTGGGCTTCTTTTTGGAGACTCCCGGTATCATTTTGAAAGTTAATTATAGCAAAACTATTGTCACTATCCAATCAATTTCATTTCATGGACATTTGAACTGTGTAGGTTATCTACATATGTAATAATAGTATTATTTTATGTACAAACCTCTGTCTTGTTTTCGGCAACTTGTTTGCGGACCTCATCAGCGCTTTGCAAAGTCTTAAGTGCTCTCAACAGGCCGTAATATAGAACGCGCTCAATGCCAATATAATCTTCTCTGTGAGTTTCTTCCTTGATTCGTCTCAAATTCCTCAGATACTCATTGGTATTGAATGGGCTCACATAATCAATGGCTAACTTAATTGTAGCACTTAAGTTGTTCACCTGTAACAGACTATAGCTTACAGGTTTGTTTCTTGTTTCCTGCATTTCATCTCTCTTTGTCATCAGTGATGCACCGCCTTTTGTTGGTTGTTGGTTTCGCCCGTTTCATCATCAGACCATTTAGGCGGCCGGGCCACGGTAGTTGATCAATCCACCGTCTTAGAGAGATGAGGCACAATCATGATGGTAACCATTGCTTGTCGTGTCGTTTCAGCTAGATCCAATTTGACGTCTTTTCTGCTGTGTTTTGACATTCTTTACTTATACGTTTCCTGATGTTGCCACCTATACAGAGTAATTTACACGTCGCCCATACTGATTTTCCCATGAATCCGCTACACCCTACTTCGATAGGCATACACCACACTTTCCAGCGGGCTTCTTCACACGCGGCTTTCAATTCATCGTACTTTGTTCTTTTCCTCTCGTTCGCAATTTCTATGTTTTCTTCCCATGGCACTGTCAATTCTATCATAATCACTTGGCGTGTTTTTGTTGACCACAGCACTATATCTGGTCTCAATGTTGTAGATGTGATCTCTCCAGGGAACTGCAGTTTTCAGGGAACTGCAGTTTTCTACGCAAATCTACGCGTATTTTCCAGTCTGTTGCTGTTGCTAAGACACCAACTGTGCTTCTACGTTGCTTCTGTTCTTCTCCTGCTTTGACAAATTTGATTAATGTAAGTGTTCTTTGTGGTTTTGTGTTGTTTTCTTTGTTAACGACTGGCACTAATATTGACGAGATAGCTTCTAATACTTTGTCATGTCTCCATCGGTACCTTCCTTGAGTAAGAGCTGTTCTGCACGATGACAGTACATGCTCCAATGTCCCTCTCTTTCCACACAGTTTGCAACCGTCGTCTTCTGTCTTGTACCATAGTTTAAGGTTTGCGGGTGTTGGTAGTAGGTCGTGTACACTACGTAGCAGGAAACCAAGCTGCATAGGTTGTTTTTGCAGTATTTCGTGCCATGTCACTTTTCTTGGTGTTGCACTTTCCCATCTCGTCCAGGCTCCCTGGGCGCCCATACCCACTGCCTTTACTCTTCGTTGATCTTCTTCACTCTCTCGTATCTCACGTTGTATTATGGACCTTCTCTCCTTGGTGTTTGCCTCGGTCCATTTCACTCGTGGTGTCAAATCTAGGCCTCTTCTCCCTTGTCTCACAGTTCCGACTAATTCTTTGTTTTGTACTCTGCTCTTCGCATCTTCAATGCTCTTCTGCACTGACCAGCGCCCACGTTGACTCAGTTGAACTTTTGCTCCTCGTATTGTATTGTCTTTTGATTCGTCGAGCATCACTTGTCCTCTTACGCGGCTAACTTTGTATTCTTCTTTCACTGATGACAGCGGCAGCTGAAGCTTGTTGGTTTTCCCATAGAGTCCCACCGCAGAAAAACTCTTGGGGACGACGAGCCACTTGCGCTATTGCTTGCTTGCCATCCTTTCCATTTCTTCCACACTGCTCATCGGGATGTCGTACATGAGCATTGGCCATGATAGTCGTGGCATCACACCGTGCTGGAAACACCATGCCTTGTATCTTCCAGGTAGCGGGGCCTTTTCTATTTTGCACAGATGTTCTTGTAGCTGCTGGATAGTTTTCCTGGAATTTTCCGTGTCGCGTAAGCTTCCATCGTACCATTTTCCAAGGCACTTCACCGGTTCTTCACTCACTGTCGGGATGGTAACGTCTCCTATCTTAAATTTCACGTTCTTTCCCTTTGATGATGACTAAACTCCTACATTGATGATGACTAAACTCCTACATTTTCGTGCCTTGAATGCCATTCTTGCCCATACTGTTAGCTCATAAAGTTTGTTTAAAATCCACCTCGCGCCTTGTGGTTGTGCTGTATTTATAGTTAGATCGTCCATAAATGCTTTGATCGGTTTTTGTTGAATTTCATTCACCTTTGGTCCCTTGCATTCTTTTTCTGCGGTCTTTATCATGATGTTCATAGCAGCCAGGAATACTATAACCGATACCGTGCAGCCCGTGATTATACCCTTCTCTAGTCGCTGCCACTTTGTTGTAAAATCGGTTGTGGTGAATCTGAATTTGAGCTTTTGGAAGTAGTTCTTGATAATGTTGATTAGTTTCTCTGGTACGTGGTACTTCTCTAGTGCCAACATAACAAGCTCGTGTGGTACTGAGCCGTACGCGTTTGCTAGGTCCAACCATATTAACGTGATGTTTCCTCGTCTCGTTTTGGCATCTTGTATAAGTTTTGTTATCATACTGTTATGCTCCGAACATCCGGAGAAACCTTCGACGCCTCCATTCTGAGTTGATGTATCAATGTACCCGTTCTTGACCATGTAGTTTGTTAGTCGTCGTGCTATTATTGAGAAGAAGATTTTCCCTTCAACATCAAGCAAAGATATCGTGCGGAACTGGTCTATGCTTGAAGAGTTTACTTCTTTTGGAACAAAGCAGCCTTCCGCTCTTGTCCATTCCTCTGGTATGTTTCTTTTCCTCCAAACTACCACGAGCTGGTGCCACAGCATGTGTAATAAACGCGGGCATTTCTTGTACACTAAGTATGGTATTCCGCTGGGGCCAGGTGCTGACTTTGATCTTGCTTTTTTGACGATTTCTTTCACCTCCTTCCATGTGATATCTCCACTCTGAAACTCTGTCGTTGGTCTTTCTGGTGTTCCTAAGTAGTCAAAAACTGGGAGTGGATCTTCTCTGTTCTTATCATTATGGACCGTTGCTAGATGTTCTTCAACTTTCCTTTGACTACATGTGAGTTTCCCGCTTTTTTCCTTCCCAAGTAAATCTGATGTATACTTAAATGGATGTGAGATGAATTGCTCTTTTTCTTTACGGCGCCTTTTACATTTCCTACGTTGTTGTTCCGCTTGTCTCAGCTTTTTTAGTTTCTTTCTCAATTGTTGGCGTAGGTCATCCAATGCTCCTTTTTCCTCCGCTTTTGCTTGTTTCCATCTTTTTGAGAGCGCCTTCAGTTCTCTTCTCACCTCTTCTTTCCTCCTATCTCTTCGGTTCTCGTGTTTGTTACTATTCACATATGGTGTCCTCTCAATCACTCCAAATCTTTCCTTTGATACTATATACACTATCTTCGTGAGGGTATTTATTTTCTCGGTCACTTTGCCTTTCATTGATGTGTCCAAGATTCCTACTAGATCATCTTCCAGATGTTTCCAATCTAATTCCTTGCTACTTGCTGGCCATTTAATCCTGTCTTTTCGCCGTTCTACTTCGCCTGCTCTGTCTTCAACAGCGTGGTGGTCCTGAACACTGTGGTTTGCATCCGGGTTCTGGACCTCCTCCGCCTGACCAACCACTGGGGCTGTGCGTTGCTGCTGCTTTTCGTGTTTATATACCCTTCCTTGGTGTATTCTCAAACCCTTTTCATTTTTCAACACTTTGCCACACTTGCATACTCGTTGTTCTTGGTTCGTGTTTCTCTCCGGAAGCGTGATCGTCTCCATTTGTTCCGTCTGTTCCGACGCCTCATCCTCCCCCCCCCTCTCGGGTCGCCGTGGGGATATTTTCTCTTATGTCTCTTTGTAGCGATTAATAACTTCACATGCGGGGGTGCCGACCCTTCATGCTGCTTTATTTGGTCTCTGCCAATGTCACCCGTCTTACCAGGTCGTAGCTCGTCTTACCGAGTTGAAGCCGGCCTTTCCCGGCGGTCACTGGGTTGTATCCAGGTGTGGTAACTATAGCTTACAGGTTTGTTTCTTGTTTCCTGCATTTCATCTCTCTTTGTCATCAGTGATGCACCGCCTTTTGTTGGTTGTTGGTTTCGCCCGTTTCATCATCAGACCATTTAGGCGGCCGGGCCACGGTAGTTGATCATTCCACCGTCTTACAGAGATGAGGCACAATCATGATGGTAACCATTGCTTGTCGTGTCGTTTCAGCCAGATCCAATTTGACGTCTTTTCTGCTGTGTTTTGACATTCTTTACTTATACGTAACCCATTAAACAGCTGTCCCCCTCTCTCCACACTCACAGTTATTCATTTTTCCCCACGTGTCGGTCGGTCTGTCAGCAAGAGCTTGTTAACACTTAAAAACTCCTGCAAAAAATTTCATGAAACTCGGTATGTGGCTTTTTAATATTTTCTGACTTCTTTATTAAAATAATAGATTATGCGGATGCATCGGATCAATGGTGGGTAGATCGGGGCTTCCTTATTATTTAGTAACTCCACATAAGAAATCGTTATGCGTACACCCTGCAGGAGTTGAACCTACAATGACACTAACAAAAAGGTGATAATATATGCACAGATTTAATAATATATGCACACATAATATGTCAACATAGGGAGACCTTTTGAATATGTTAAAAGACACTAAAGGTGCCACTTAGAGAGACCATAGATAAAAATAGTAAATAGGGAGACCAAAGTATGGTCTCCCAAATTTGCATTTTTGGGTTATATATCAATGATTATTATATATGATGCGCATTTGATCCCCCTATTTACTATATTACCAAAGTTTGATGTGCCACCACCGGAGAGCGCAGTAACTCCACATAAGAAATCGTTATGCGTGCACCCTGCAGGAATTGAACCTACAATGACACTACCAAAGAAGTTGATAATATATACACACATTTGATAGTACAATAAAACCCCGGATATAGACACCCCTCTATTATGGATACCCCTGAATTATGTACAGCATTTTTCACTCTGTTTTAAAACGCCATAGAGTTCTGTTATATCTAGACCCCTCCATTGTGGACACCCCTCTATTCAGAATTAGGGACACTATTTTTATCCCGTAAGTACGGTTACACATTTAAAAAAATCCCTTTATTGTGGACAGTCAAATTGCTGTCCATATTTTGTACGTTATATAAACAACGTCTATCAGCTTGTTACTCGGTAGTGTTTGTTATCCCCTGTGGAACGGAGGGATATAGTTTTGAACTTTTCGGTCTGTCCGTCTGTCTGTCACGCTTCAGTCTCACGCGCCTACAGGCCACATTAGTACATGCATTCGTTTCAAATTTTGTACACGTCTTCTCTAAACCCTTCCGCAGTGCACTGACTAAGAATATTTTTGTTGGATCGGAAAAAAAATGACAAAATGGCGGACTTTTGAAAATCGGCACTGGACTTAGCGTATATACGGCAGTCTCACCCGCTTACAGGCCACATTAATAGATGAATTCGTTTCATATTTTGTACACGGCTTTTCTGGAACCTTCCGCAGTGCAATGGTCAAGAATTTTCCGGATTGGGCAAAATGGCGGACTTTTGAAAATTGGCACTGGACGTATATACGGCAGTCTCACGCGCCTACAGGCCACAAAATGGATGGATTCGTTTCAGATTCTGCACACAAGTTCCCTGAGACCTTCCGCAGTGCAGTGATTAAGCATTTTCCGGCTGGGACTTGACAAAATGGCGGATTTTTCAAAATCGGCGCTGTACTTAGCGTACCTACGACATTCTCACGCGCCTACTGGTTAATGGATTGATTCGTCGAAATGTTAGACACTGCGTCTGCCTATCCTTCCACTTTTAAATTTTGCGTAGTCAACACGCAACAGCCTTACACAAACCATATCCCCCACGGGGGATAGACGTACTCCTCGAGACTTAGTCAAGTTTTTTACGCTATTGTTATCTATGGGTACTGAGTACAGTGCATATAAAGACAATAGGGCTATTACAAAAGATGTGTGCTTAAGGGAGAAGCTAAATACGACTGAACTCTATTGACATGTGCTCTGTCTTTTAAAATGCGTATAAATAAAACAATTAATTCATTGTGTTATACTCAGTTAAGATGCTATACAACGTGTTAAGTCTGAATATCGGTGATGTGAAAAGAAAACGGAACGACCTCTCGCTATCTGATAAAGTTAAAATAATCAAAGCTAGTGATGGAAAAAGTGTAAGAAAAATAGGCGGAGATTTTAGTTGTAGTTGTCAGATAGAACAGGACCTCGAAATTGGGGACACCCCGCCATTAGGGGCAAAATTATTCAGTTACTTTTTGTCGCTAATAGCGGGGTTTCACTGTATATGCACACAGAATATGCCAGCATAAGGAGACCTTTTGTATATGTTAAAAGACACTAAAGGTGTCACTTAAGAGAGACCATAGATAAAAAATAGCCAATAGGGAGACCAAAGTACACACACAGACGAAGCTGACCCTCCAGCTTCCGATATCGAAAAGTTAACCGTCAACAACTTTTTTATTTTCAGTTTTTCTAGTAAATTTTGCATTAATAAATTTAGCTTTTGATTTTTTTAATTGCCAAAAAACTAAAAGCAGACAAATAAGTCAAATAATGACCGATTTCTGAACGAAATCAAAACCACCGTCAACTTGGAGCTCGGATTTTGCTCAAGTTATCTGCCAATACGCGACATGAGCGGAGCCTCTTTTATTTCGCTTTGCTTCATTTAAATATAAGTATAAACGTTGTAAAATGTAAACAAACGCACGTGATTAACACTGTGCTTTTGTTATTATTCCTACGCACCGTCAAGACAAGACGAGAAGATAATTGTTACGTGTAAAAAGCAGGTCCGATACATAACCTTATCAACATATATTACTCGATAAAACTTAGTCAAAGTCAAATGGCGAGCGGCGCACTTTGGTTATGATAATTAGGGTTGACCTCACCATTATAAAAGTTTTATTTCCTATTGTAAGCAAAAAATAGAAAAAAAACGCCCATGTCATGGTTGATGACTTTGTTCACGCTTTCAAATGATATATGAAGAAAAAATCTACGTGTCAAATTGTAGAAATTATTGTGGCGAAACTTCGAGTGAAATACAAGATAAACATTAAAATTGGAAAATTTGAAAAACTGTCTTATAGAAAAAAAAATATCGAAGAAATTAACAAACAGGTCACGTTGTATCACAGTTTTATCTCATCTTTCTAGTGAGATATGAATAGAATTTCTACGGGGTTAATTATAGAAAATATTGTAGCGAAACTTTGTCAGTGGTACAGTTTAAATATGACTAGTCCGCTTGTATTTATGTTAAACAGATGTTTAATAGATGAAAATGGCTTTGATAACAATTGAGCCATACCACTACAACGGAGATGATGTCTTAGTTGGGAAATGTCAAGATGATGGTCTCATTATGTTCACTCAAAATTACTTGGTCAGATATTGCAATTTGATTGGGCCGCTAGCAAAAGCTTTACGTGGTCCTGCAGTGGTAGGGAAGCATCATTGCCAGCCTCAGCGCAAGCATCATGACGAGAAGAGAACTGTTACGTGTAAAAAGCAACTGACGACAAAAATGTGTGAAGTCAGAAGTCATCTGGCGACACAGTTTCTCAATCGGCGACAAAACCTTATGTCGTCAGTTATCCCCAGTGCAACGGAGGGATATAGTTTTGAACTTTTCGGTCTGTCCGTCTGTCCGTCTGTCTGTCCGTCTGTCTGTCCGTCTGTCACGCTTCAGTCTCACGCGCCTACAGACCACATTAATGCATGGATTCAGTTCAAATTTTGTACACGGCTTCTCTGGATCCTTGTGCAGTGCAGTGACTAAGAATTTTTCGGATCAGGCAAAAATTAACTAAATGGCGGACTTTTGAAAATCGGTGCTGGACTTAGCGTATATACGGCAGTCTCACGCGCCTACAGGCCACATTAATCCATGGATTCGTTTCAAATTTTGTACACGGCTTCTCTGGATTCTTGTGCAGTGCAGTGACCAAGAATTTTCCAGATCGGGCAAAAATTGACAAAATGGCGGACTTTTGAAAATCGGCGCTGGACTTAGCGTATATACGGAAGTCTCACGCGCCTACAGGCCATATTAATGCATGGATTCGGTTCAAATTTTGTACACGGCTTCTCTGGATCCTTCCGCAGTGCAGTGACCAAGAATTTTTTGGATCAGGCAAAAATTGATTAAATGGCGGACTTTTGAAAATCGGTGCTGGACTTAGCGTATATACGGCAGTCTCACGCGCCTACAGGCCACATTAATACATGGATTCGGTTCAAATTTTGTACACTGCTTCTCTGGATCTTTCCACAGTGTAGTGACCAAGAATTTTCCGGATCAGGCAAAAATTGACAAAATGGCGGACTTTTGAAAATCGGTGCTGGACTTAGCGTACCTACGACAGTCTCACGCGCCTACTGGTTAATGGATTGATTCGTTTAAATGTTAGACACTACGTATACCTATCCTTCCACTTCTAAATTTTGCGTTGTCAACATGCAACAGCCTTACGCACACCATATCCCCCACGGGGGATAGACGTACTACTCGAGACGTAGTCAACTTACTTACGCCATCTTTTTGCATATATGTTATTGTTTATTTTGAATAATAAATTTTAAAAATAAACAAATGTGTGTAAAGCAACTATGAAACAATAAAATTACTCAAAGCTTACAGTTTGTTTATTTTAGTGCACTTGTACATAGAAGCAAACAACAAGAAAATAGTACAATTAGGCACTTATTTATTAAACAAGTGTGTAAGTAGTTCAGTGAAGATAAAAAACTGCCAACTGACAACAAAAATGTGTGATAAATTTAAGTCAGAAGTCATCTGGCGACACCATTTCTCAACTGGCAACAAAACCTTATGTCGTTAGTTACTTACACCATCTTTTTGCATATAAAAATGTGATTGACTCCAGAAAGAAAAACAATTACATTAAAGCTCTCGATAGTTTTTAGACAATTTTGGGAAAACAAATTTGGACAATAGCTCTTTGAAAATGGGGAAAAAAGAATTGGACTTTATAAAAACGTCGCCATTAGCGCAATGTCGTTATACCCTGATGTACTTATAGGCTTGGTCTACTGGAATTAAATGTCTCCCCCTCAGGGAGACATATATAGCATTTGGTGTGTCCGTCCGTCCGTCTGTCCGCAGTGAGTTCTTATAAAATTAATGAGTCGATTTTTCTCAAAACATACATATTGGGGTACATGTCTAGATGATGCCCGTGGTATTTTTTTTTTTCGTTTCCTCAAAAATTCTATTTTTGGCAAATTTTTGAACATAGGGGGGGGGGGGGGGGGTTCGTGCATTTTTTTCACTTTGGCAGGCTATCTCTCCAAAACGGTTTGTTGTTGGATTACGCTGAAACGTGGCAAGAACAACACACATATAGTGCAAATATTTACTGTGAAGTTTTTCTTCATTTTCGTTGAAAATGTATTTTTGGCGAATTTTTAAATTTTTGATTTTGAACTTTTTTTGGCCATATTGTTGCGATATCTCCCAAACGGTTTGTTGGATTAGACTGAAACTTGGCAAGAAGAACTCACAAAACGTGTAAATGTTTACTGCGAAGTTTTTTTTCAGTTCCGTTGAAAACGTATTTTTTGCGAATTTTTCAATTTTGAATTTTTAACTTTTTTGACCATATTGTTGCAATATCTCCGAAACAGTTTGTTGGATTAGGCTGAAACGTGGCAAGAATAACCCACATATAGTGAAAATGTTTACTGCGAAGTTTTTTTCATTTTCGTTGAAAATGTATTTTTGGCGATTTTTTTAATTTTTGAATTTTAACTTTTTGGGCCATATTGTTGGCATATCTCCGAAACAGTTTGTTGGATTAAGCTGAAACTTGGTAGGAAGAACTCACAAAACGTTTAAATGTTTACTGCGAAGTTTTTTTTATATTTCCGTTGAAAATGTATTTTCGGCGAATTTTTCAATTTTTGATTTTAAAATTTTTTGGCCATAATTGACGCAATATTATATATCAATGTATAATTCTGTATTTTAGCGCTTTTATAAAAACTTATACTCCCATTAGCAGCCATCTAAATATTAGCTAAGTTAAATACTAATTTTTCATATTGAAAGCATGGTATTAAAAATCCCACTTACGTAAAACAAATGGATATAGTTGCACAATATTTTTTTCTTAGATGAAATGTAATAGTATGGTATTGCAGTTCAAAATAAATATATATAAAATATATAAAATTAAGAAAATTCTCGGGATTTTAGGTATGCTTTGTATTTACTTATTGAATGGCCTGTGACGGCGTCGCAAACAGTTGAAACACATATGTTGCGGAAGAATTTGCGGGAGTACAAATTTCTGACTGTTTCGAATAAAAAAAGAGTTCGGGCGTATAAATTTATGTATGATGCTGGATACTAATATGTAGCAATATATGGATACTTACTTGCCACCACCTCTTTTCTATAAATTTTGTGTTTTAGCAGAAATGTGATGGAATATAATTCTTTTTATATGCTATAGTAACGTATTGCTTGAAGCATTTTGCACTATTTTATTAGTGGATGTGCATACAATGACCGTGAAGAGTCTGCTTGTAAACATGGCGGTACAGAGCTGCTAACATTAATTAGGCCCCAACCCAAATACCATGGTCTATTCTGATCAGAAAACGTCGTTGGAATTGGAAAGACCCCCAGGAAGACAAAAAAACAACATACCTGTCAACAATAAAACGCGATCTACAAAATAAAGGAATCTACTCAATCTTACAAGCCAAAATATTAGCACAAAACCGTACTAGGTGGAGAGAATCTGTATAGAAACGTATAGAGCTTTGCTCTGAAAGCGTAAACCGACGACGACGACGACCAACCCTTCGGATTGGGGCCCAATAGGTTTGGGGTGTCCGTCCGTCTGTCCGCCATCGCTTTATACCCCTATGAATTTTTTTTTGGGGGGGGGCGGTTGGGGCCTGCGTGTGTTTCACAAATACTTACTTGTTTCTTATACGTATGTATCGAGCGATTTACGAGATAATAAGCCAATTCGCACTTTTGACTTTTGCCGAAAAGTTTTTGCGTTTCGGCTGAATTCAGGTGGGATAAGGATATAAAGAAATGATAGGAAAAAAACGGCAAAAATCAACAAAATTACATTTTGCCAGAAATATAGTCACATGTTGGTTATTAAAGGCACTGAATAATATGTAAAATAGTTTTTAAAAGATCATGTGATGGCTTTATAAATTCGAAAGTGTGTATGTTGAAAGAAAATTAGAATTTTGATATTTTTCCCTTATCATTTCTTTATAATTTATCCCCCAACATTTTCAGTCGAAACAACACCTCCACCGGAAAAATCCGAAAGTGCGAATTGGCTGCAAAATACAGAGCTGCTATAAGTAAACCGTCAGTATACGCATGTCAAGTTAGATTTGTGTTCATGTGTAACCATTATAGCTCTTAGCAGTCATTTTGAAAAGCGAGTTGATAGTCTTACAGTTTGCACTTAAAATTTATATTTCGGGATGATAGAATAAAGTGGCGAGTTACAGCTGGAAAATCATGCCCAAAAAAATACACCGGCCTTGCATATTCGTAAATCATGACATTTTACTTCACAAAACTTGTGTAAAATGAATTTGCTACATATAACAGCATCTCCGGATCGCGTCCAAAAGATGAGAGTTATTGCGCTAAAACCATTGAAAAGTGGCGAACGGTCCTAGGTTACTGGTAGTTTTATTGCGACCACAACAGCAGATTGGAATAGCGTATTCCAGTAGCGTATTCCAAAAACATAGCCCAGCTTCAGAGCACGTTGAGGAATTTAACAATTACATTAGAAGTTCAGTCGTCTAGGATCCTTGGCGCGTGTGCGGTGTAGTAACACCGTGAGATGTCACACCTTCAATATTTCGAAGATTGCAAATCTGAAACCTATAAAAAAACTTGTGCTGAAACGGTAGATAAACAGTAAAACAGCAATATATTTCGTTCTTTTTTGCCGGAAAAGCCTGGAAGAACCTGTGTTGTTAGCCCAAGCTTTGCCATTGACTGAAAGTATGTCATTTTCTGCCGCATATTGTTATAATCTCCTAGGTACAAAGCCAGGATTGCCATGATGTTGAAAGGGTTGCAGCGATGTGCCAATTGCAAGGAGCCACGTTCAAATGCGGATTGCTCCTTTATCAACTTTAGAAGGTAAATAAAATTGCGATTCGGCGATAGATATTAAAGTTTTTATTCATGGAAATACTGATTCTGGCAGGGTTTAGATGTCTTAGAACCTGGTGACTGACTAGTACTACTACTTGAGTTATAACATAGAGCACAAAAGTTTTGAATAAACCAATTCGTACTTTCATACTTTTTAAAATCCTCGAGGTGAGGAAGAATCCATGAGAGGAAGAAAAGAAGTGAATGTGACCCAGATAGGCCAAAAGCCAACTTCAGTTGCTGCATGCAAATTTACGTTCACGGTGCACTATCAGCAACTTGTTTTTCATAATATTCCAAATTGATATTGCCCATATCCATTAACTAGAAGATTGGAACTACAGAGCATATGTTTTTGTTATTGTTGATATTAGTTAATTTCCCTACATGTTACAGATATGACGCTGTGGCCCACTCAAATGTAGGAGAAATAGTACTCGTACTGATTAAAAGGTTGTCACTCGCTTCATTTAATATGTTTAAAATTATCGAACGTTTATTGGATATATTTTTTGCAGGATAACCTGTCGAACCTGGCATATACGCGACCCGAGGATTTACAAGAATAAAAACCAGACTCCGCAGAATACAAGTGACAAGAAAGCTTCAATAGATGGTGTCATGTACTCAGGAGAAGCTACAGATGTAGTTTCCCATTTGCTTGTGCTAGTATTGAATGTTGTTAACAGGTGTGGGATTTTATATTTTTGTCTAGGTTAAAGTGTTCAAAATGTTAGAATTAATGATTGACACGAGTCCTTATTTCAGTATACCTAATAGGAATTTAAATTGTGACGAAGGATATGGACTTGACGTGGCTTGTCGTGTAATATTTTATTTTTGAAGCATATAGAGATGTATGGTATTGTACTTTCATTTGTTTTAGAATTACTTTAAAAGCGGTACGATAATGAAGTACATGAATTGATATATAAGAGATTTAAATGAGCATATTTCGCAATTTCAGTGATGGCTTCTTCCTTAAGCACAAGAAAGCAAATGATGGCGTCATTGCCAGACTAGAAACGCCAGAAAATACCGATGTCTGCGACAAGTGCGACTTGGGCATCTTCAATGCACACCAACTGTGTACCCAATGTGGAAGAAGCCTCCATTCAAACTGCTGCATTTTTCGAAGGTATCTGAAGTGACAAAATACTGAGAAGAGTGCGTGAACAAAACAGGTCTTTTCTGACTTCTTTATTAAAATACTACATTATGCGGATGCATCAGATCAATGGTGGGCAGATCGGGCGTGCTTATTAAAGAAGAACTACTTGAGAGCTGAGCAGAGCGCTCCTTCCAGCAAAGCGAAATAAACAAATGATTGCGACGGAGGTGCAGGAAGTGAAACAATAGCCAGTGCTAGAAGATATGTTGAGAAAACGATCTAGCGGCTCAAATGTTTTATTGAGGAGTGAGGGGTATTGATGGGATAGTCATATATATTTTATCATTATATTACTAAAGTTTGATGTGCCACCACCGGAGAGCGCAGTAACTGCGCATAAAAAATCGTTATGCCTGCACCCCGAAGGAGTTGATCCTACAATGACACTAACAAAAAAGTTTATAATATATACACACATTTGATAATATATGCACACAGAATAAGCCAACAATGGAAGACCTTTTGAACATGTTAAAAGACACTAAAGGTGTCACTTAGAGAGACCATAGATTAAAAATAGTATATAGGGAGACCAAGGTATGGTCTCCCAAAGTTGTATTTTTGGGTTATATGTCATTGATTATTATATATGATGCACACTTGATGCACAATATTACTAAAGTTTGGTGTGCCACCACCGAAGAGCGCAGTAACTCCGCATAAGAAATCGTTATGCGTGCACCCTGTAGGAGTTGAACCTACAATGACACTAAAAATATCATATGATAATATATGCACACATTTGATAATATATGCACACAGAATATGCCAACATAGGGAGACCTTTTGTATATGCTAAAAGACACTAAAGGTGTCACTTAGAGAGACCATAGATAAAAAATAGTAAATAGGGAGACCAAAGCATGGTCTCCCAAAGTTGTATTTTTGGGTTATATATCATTGATTATTATATATGATGCACACTTGGTCCCTCTATTTACTATTTTCATGCATGCTCTCTGTAAAATAATAATTTAAAATCCTTTACTATTATCTCAGTTACACTAACTTACTGGTAGTAAAAGAAAAAAGTAATAATAGAAATAAAACAAAAACAACAAAACGCGATTTTAGTTCTAAAAATGTAAAGATTTAAAAAAAATTATTTTGATACAATAAAGTTTGTCATTTTTTAGTAGTTCTTCAAAGAAATAGTCGTGTAGTAATCTCAAAGTAAATTTACAGTGAGAAATGAAATGACGCGATGGATCTCCCATTGTTTTCCTGTGTATGTGCCTGTACATTTTGTTATTTGTTATGTGATGCTTGGGCGGAAAACGATTTAAATAAGCTATATGGCATCAACTTGATGTTTACTCAATAAAGATTGAAAAGCCAAAAAAAATGCTTGTTTGTATTTATTTTCCCCTTCCCCGTTCCTTGGGTGCAGAAAATGTATTAAAGCTCCCCCATTTCCCTCCCTCCCAAAAAGGATGGCAAATTGTAGTCACTTCGAAATTAAGATTTCCAAGTCTGGCCTTCAATGCGGCCGTAGGTGATATACATTCATAAGTTACTATATCGTTCCATGTGTAAACATCCGGTGGCCTTGAGGGGTCATCTGGGGTAGTATCTCGGAAAAATATCAGAAACGGAAAAATGAACCATCACTGTTCAATATGGTATGACAGCCTGTCTCAAAAACCAGGTTCACATGCTGTTGTGGCATAGTTTGATACTTGTCTTGCTGTGCTTCGCCCGGAGATTGCCAGTTCATTGCATAAAAATTGTTAGGCAAGCAACCTGTGGCAGTCGAACCCAAAAAAGCATACATGCAAAGAAAAATTCTCATCTCTGCCCTTGTTCTTATTCTGTGTTAATAAGTGTTTGAATAAACACTTAAGGAAATGTTTTATTTTGTAAAATAGATGTTTTGATACGGGATGAAATTAACTTTTCGGGAGTGGCGGTCGTGAGGTACAGTTGACGACAGTTACATTCTCTTGTATCTGTGGCCGTATTCACGAACATCTGAGTTTATTTACTTAGATATTAAACTTAGATCTCAAGATTAAGCTTACGTAAGTTTACTTACTTACGCCATATTCATCGCGTAAGTTTATCAACTTACATTCTAAGTCAATATTGCAAAATTTTCATAAAGAGTGCGACTAATCGTAATCGTATAAACTGGTTGTCAATGTTAATATCGAAGGCTTTTAGATGTTTCGGAGCGTTAAAGCTTCTTCTTGTTTCCTACTCCGAATTTTCGAGATTTTCCACCAAAAAATGAATATCTTCTCTTGAAAATCCATATCGAGTTAAAAGTTCACCGTCATTGTAAACTTCAAAAGGATTACTCCTATCTCGAAACACTTTCCCTCATAAAAACCCTTTCATATTCTTCATTTACTCTCAATAAATTGATTGTTGCCAAGGTAAGCAAAGCACTCCAGGTATTTAAATATCGCGTGGGATTGAACTAAGAAATCTTAGTGTAGTCCGAAGTAAACTTAGAATTTTGAACTGAAACTTGAGTGGAAGCTTAAACTTACATTTTGTGAATACCGCTAAGTTAAACCAACGGGAAAGTTAACTCTTACATTTTTGCACTTAGATTGACTCTAAGTTTAAACTTACACTTTCGCGAATGCCACCACTGGTTTACGGGTGAATATGCCAGATTGGCTATGGTTACGGCCTGTCCCGAAACAATAATTATTGCCAATATCTACAGGCAATAACCGAATTGTGTCAGTGTAATTACGGACAATTTGGTGCCATGATTATTGGTTTTAACTTAGTCCTAGATGACTCTTGCGGTCTTCCTATGACAGCAAGAGCGATAGTTCCTATAATAGACCGTGTCGTTGATGTCAATTTTGCTAATCTCGGCGCATGACTCAGGCCACTGGCGTTATTTTAGAAAGAGTGCATCACACAAATGACCCAATTATACAACGCACAATTTCTATGGTTAAACAACAATTTTGTACTGCGAAAATGTTTTCTTGGGATCAGGATATAAAATCTCCCATTATCTCCCACAGCAACAATAAGTCAATTCGCACTTTGTCTTTTGCCGAAACGTTTTTGCGTTTAGGCCGAATTAATTGGGATAAGGATATAAAGAAATGACGGAAAAAACGGCAAAAATAAAAAAAATTCCATTTTGTCAGCAACATGTTCTCATATTGGTTATTAAAGGGACTGAATAATATGTAAAATACTTTTTAGAAGATCATATGATGGCTTTATAAATTTGAAAGTGTGCATGTTGAAAGAAAATTAGAATTTTGATATTGTCCCTTATCATTTCTTTATAATTTATCTCCCAACATTTGCAGTCAAAACAACACCTTCACCGGAAAGATCCAAAAGTGCGAATTGGCTTATGGCTCTACAATAAGCCAATTCGCACTTTGACTTTTTCAGAAAAGTTTTTACGTTTCGGCTGAATTCAGGTGGGATAAGGATATAAAGAAATGATAGAAAACAAAACGAAAAAAAAAATCAACAAAATTCCATTTTGCCAGAAACATATTCACATGTTGGTTATTAAAGGGACTGAATAATATGTAAAATAGCTTTTAAAAGATCATGTGATGGCTTCATAAATTTAAAAGCGTGCATGTTGAAAGAAAATTAGAAACTTGATGTTTTTTCCTTATCATTTCTTTATAATTTATCCCAAAAATATTTGCAGCCGAAACAACACCTCCACCGGAAAGACCCGAAAATGCGAACTGGCTTATTACAGGAACTGTGACAATTTCTGTCCTAGGAAGATTGATCAAGTCATCTCGCAGACACCTTCATGCAATGAGCCAAGTCACACTTTGGGTGTTTCGAATAATTTGCGAAAGAAATTTCATTTTCGACTGCGATGGAACCAAAAAAATGAAAGAAACGACAGAGAAATATGGAAGAAATATCGCAAAAACAGCTTATACTCGAAACATAAAAGAAATTGAAACTTATAATACATTTTTAAATAGCACAGAAGTTGTTAAAAACCTGACTGCTCTTTGGTGCAAGGGAAATTTGACATTTAGGTGAAATCTCTCTATCATTTCTTTCATTTTTTACTCGGTTACTTTTATTCGAAACGCAGAACTTTGCACATTTTTATTAGGAGCACCCTAAGTGTGATTTGGCTTGTGAGTAACTTGGGGCATAATGAGCGATATTTGGAGTTTATAGCAGTTTTATACCAATACAAATTCTTCGATATTTAAGCTAAGTAGTAAAACTTTTCTAAACGGTAAAAATTATACAAAGAGCTAGCTTTCTAGCATGTGACAAATAGGCACTGGCACTTTTTGATCACGTGACGAAAATGTTAATTCTTATTCGTAGATGCAAAGTTGTGACGTGAACTTGTTGTCAAGAATAGAAAGGGTCCACTGGGACTAGTTTTACCATTGGTAACTGTACAGAAGTGGGCGATAATGTAGGTTTTGTGCTAAAACATAAGATAAGAGCTTACTTTGCACGACAGTAATATGTCAAGTAGTCTTCAGGCTGCATGTAATAGTTTCAAGTATTTTGTTATTTGGTTTAACTCCTTTCTTTCAAGTTATTTTCATTAGTTACTTCTCTTCGTCTCTGGCGGGTAGATGTAAACAATACAAACAAATTACCTGAAGTTTGTAACCACATCTCTCGCGGAAATAGATGAAACTGTGAAATTGTTTTTATTCCGAATAACTCCCCTCTAAAACTTGTATAAAGTGCCAGTAAATCATTAAATTACAAAATTAAAAAAAAGAGATTTAGCGAGTCCACTGACTCTGCTAAAAGTGATCATTTGGAGAACCGGGTTCATATACAAAATTAAGGAGACGGTCTCTTTTAGTGGGTGTGTTTCTGGCAAAAAAGTTGGTCGAATAAAGGAGACCTCGACTTTTTGTTTATTCGTTATTGTTGTGTTTTTTTTCAAAACAACCATAACAGATAATAATAATAATATTAATTTAAGATATCTATGCGATAACAAAAGAAAAAATGTGGAAGAGAAAGGATATACATTTGGTCTCCCCATCTATTATTTATCAGCATGGTCTCCCCAGGTCGCAAGGTAGGTATATATATATATATATATATATATATATATATATATATATATATATATATATATATATATATATATATATATATATATATATATATTTAAACTGCATTACATTTCATTTAAGAAAAAACGTTGTACAACTATATCCACTTGGTCTCCGTATGATGGTTTCATATACTATGGTCTCCGTATGAAAAATTAGCATTTAATCAAGCTAATATTTAGATGGCTGCTGCAGGGAGTATAAGGCATGATATGCAAAAGAACGATTAAACACATTTTTACAATGCATACAAGCCTGGTGTCTATAGATAAAACCTAGTAACCAACATTTTACTTTTTGAGTAAAATAATATCAATACATAAGGTAAGGTTATAAATGAGTTGCTGCTACTAGGTTTTACAATTATAAAACGACGGTATATGAAGGCTTATTTGCGATGGGGTATAGTAAATTATTTTGTACATTAGCTAGTAACGACTTTTTGGCCTCCAAAATTTGACAGATTCACTGAATTGTGTTTAAATGCAACATAACAATAAAAAAACAAACAAACAAACAAACAAATTGGCCAAAAATAGAATTTTTGAAGGAACGAAAAAAAAATAACATCATCTGTACATGTACATCTATACATGTAGCGCAATATGTATGTATGTTTTGAGAAAAATCTACTCATTAATTTCATAAGAACTCACTGCGGATAGACGGACGGACAGACACACCAAATGCCATATATGTCTCCCTTAGGGAGAGACATATAATTATGGAATAACAAAGTGCTAAAAATGAAATTCTATGATTTTAGGTACACTCGTGTATTGCATATTGAATGTTGACCTGCAACGCCGTCGCAGTTCATTTAAAGAGTGAAATACAAGCATACCTAAAATCCCCGAGATTTTTTTACACATTTATTTTAAACTGCAGTACCATACTATTGTATTTCATTTAAGAAAAAACTATTGTGCAGCTATATCAACTTGGTCTCTGTATGTGGGTTTTTAAATACAATGGTCTACTATGAAAAATTATGACATTTAAACTATGATAATAAAAGTAGCCTAAAGAGTTATGTTGACTAAAATCATGTAAATAGCAATGGATCTTTTGATTTATATTTTAGTTTGAATGCAAAAACAAAAATAAAACAACCAGGTATGTCATTTTATTTATTTGTAAAATACCTTAAAATCAAAACTGCAACGACTCCGGAATTTCCAGCTTTATTTCGTTTTTGTTGGCCCTGATTTGGCTAACTCAAAGTTCATTGGTCTGGATAAGGCATATTAATTGCAATTAGGACAATGTTGAAAGAACAATTACACGACCTCCAATTAGAAGATAAAAGGGCAATAATTTCTTTAAAAAAGAAGAGAGAGAGAGAGAACAAAATACAGAGAAAAGAAAAATAAGAAAAATAAATTGGGGGGTAGGCTTCGGGGTAATTGCCCTACTGGGAAATTGTTCAGGGAAGAATTGTCTATGGGAATTGACTGGGGGAAAAGTCCTGTTCCCTGTAGCAAGACATTAAAACGTAATACTGCTAGTGCAAGTCGCAAACAGATATGATGCGGAAAAAATTTGAAGTTCAAATTTCTGTCTGTTTCGATTGGCATCTGCCCTCAATTCTGGGTCACATGAATTAAAATCTAGGTCACAGAATTCGCGCCATACGGTTTGTTCTAGCAGCAATATGAATTTTATTGAAAAATCACAGATAACAGGTATGTTTTTCTTCAAAAAAGATAGCTGGTTTAAGCATTCTTGTTCTACTATGCTACAAAGACCCATTTATGGGGACCAAGCGGATCCGGTTAAATATAACCAAGACCAAGACCCGGTTAAAAATAACTGGGTAAAAAATGAAAGAAATAATAGAGAGATTTCGCCTAAATATCAAATTTCTTCTGCATCAAAGGGCAACCGGTCACTTTACCACTTGCAGTCGAAACAACACATCCATGAGGAAGATCCGAAAGTGCGAAATGGCTTATTTGCCACTAGCTATTTTGCCGTCACCCCCGTACCATTTTGCCTTTGATTTTTTAAAGGTCTAATATTTCATAAGTTTAATTGCTTAGCTCTTTTCGATAACTTTTTATTATTTTTTTATGTTTCGATATCAGTGCTTATGTTTTATCTCGAGCCGCAATTGTCAATTACTTTTGGGATAAGGGAATTAAGACTGTGTATGAGCTTTGGGATTATGATTAGTGACGGCATGATAGCTCCGAGTCAGCTCTGACTTCCATAACATCGTATGTCTCTGTGTGAGTTTGTACCACACCGCACCTACACCTAATTGCAGGGTTGAGATTTCGCGGTCGCCCGTGGCGACCAACTTTTGGCTCGGGCGACCAACTTTTTTGAGTTGGTCACCCGAGTGGCGACTAACTTTTTTTCTGAGTATTTTCAGGTAAATAAATTTTCATTTGTTGTTGTTTTTTTTTTCATGTGAGACGGGCTAGACAAATTTTGCAAAAATTGCGCCGGGCGACTAACTTTTGTGCCGGGTCACTAAATCTTTAAAGTTGGTCGCCCTCCGGGCGACCAGAAAATTTAACGAAGTCTCAACCCTGCAATTGCCAACGTTATCATTTTCCCACAATTTATGGTACAATCGTAAATTTATATTTAAGGAAAAGATATTTCAATTGATTTTGCGTTTAATATTCAAAAATAACGTATAATATATAACAAAATCGGAGGTCCCGATTTGTTCCAGCAAGGCGGCGGTCTCCTTAAATTTGGGGATTTTTGTATATTTTCTCGAAGTTTGTCGATGAAAATGCAGGATTTTGACACACCCATTTCGCCGCTTCTTGGCAATCGGGTAAAGCTGGAAACACCAATGAGCTAAATTGCACTTTGTTTTTTCGAATGTTTGTTTTTACCCACACGTCATTATCAATGTTACCAAAAATCTTTGTTTTTACCCTGCACAAACCATTGAAAATCTTCCGAAAAGTGGCTGGTTATTTGGATCAGAAGTCCAGGGTTCGAACTTCGGTCTTTTGACATGGTGGCGATAGTCGCCGCCAACGTTTTGTTCTGGTGGTGAAATTGAGGTGACTCGTGGAGAAAGTGGCCAACTGGCAACAACATGAAAACAACAAGTCAAATAAGCGCTCCATTGTTTATTATCAATAAACTGGTACAGTGTTAATCTAACAACTTGAAGATCGCCTGTTTACCAGTTAATAATGTTATTTATGAAAAGAAAATTGTTTAAATTTGTGAACTATGTTTTCCTCAGGTTTTCTGGCGGCAAAATTTCACAACCATGATTTTTTTCTGGTGGCAAAATGTCAAAACTGGGTGGAAAATCGCCACCACGCCACCGTTAATTTCGAACCCTGAAGTCCAAATTGGCTTTTCCACCATATATATACCATATTTCTACCACCTAAATATACCACCATCATTATGTTACTGATTATAGAGAGGCTGCCGACAGACGTTGGTATCGGTCGCAATGTCGAAGACGGCACAGTCGTATTCATCATTTATGTCAGTATTTACACAAGCAAGAGTGGTATATATATTTTACGGAATAAGGATAAAAACACAGAGCTAATGAAGATTCAAGATAGTGTTGAATAAATGTTTTTAGGATATTATATATCATACGTTTCACGTCACATTTCAGATAGAGATGTGAGTGGGTGTGCTGGCTGGTGCAGCGTTTCCCTGAAGTAGGCAGTGACAGCCGTAGCAGCGCGGCAGCACACAGCTCCTTAATGTGAGTACAGTTTTTAATACCGCTGCAGGGTTGGGTGTAGCCGCTGAGCTTGGAGGGCGGCTTTGTAATGGCGTCGGTATGTCTCAGTTGTTTTTCAGTTCCATCTGTAGAGTAGGTCAAGATTCTTCTTGGTGGCGTCAGTGAATCTGTGATCTATCGTTGTTCAGCTCCACTTGAACGAGCAAGGTGTGAATCGGTACTCTATTTATAAACCTTCATTGTGATCCTCGATTCGAAAACCTAAAATATTTTATAACAGAGGGAAAATGTTGGGCTATATCTGTACCTTTTTCGCCTCTTAAGTATTCGTTAATTACATAACATATCCGGTTTTTCCTACATCGTATCCATAAGATTCAATATGGCTGCCTAACTAAGTACCCGGATTGTCCGGATCGCAGTTTTATTGGATAATGTTAATCACTTTATAAGAGCTCACCTGTTACATCGTCAATGAATCTGAGAGCTATCATTGTTCAGCTCCACTTGAACGAGCAAGGTGTGAATCGGTACTCTGTTTATAAACCTTCATTGTGACAAATCCTCGATTCGAACCCTAAAATATTTTATAACAGTATGATCTAAAATACATAGGAAAAATGTTGGGCTATATCTGTACCTTTTTCCCTCCTTAAGTATCCGTTAATTACATAAGGTTGTAACCTTGCGGTTGATCATTACTTTATCGCCAATCGAAGGTTATTGGAAATTGTGAGAGTGCAGTAGATGTGGCCTACGAATCCAACTAGTCGCCTTACGGCATAAACGAAGAAGATAACCGTTATCTAATTTATTTATTTCTCCATAAGAACGAACAATATTTTACAATTAGCGTTTCAAATTAAACCCTAAGTTACACGGACCACGAACGTCACACGTCAGAGTTAATCCATCAAATACTAAGAATAAAATACAGACTTCCAAACTCCCGAGCTAAACAACTAGTAAACAACCCCCAGCTCGATGCCACCGACCAGGACAGGGAACCAACGAAACCCACATGCAATAGCCTGGCAGAGAAATGGGGAGAAGTTCTTCAGCTCCACTTGTGTGGACATCCTGGAGTCAAGTAGTTTGCTCTTCCTTGGGCTTGTGAGTTTTTCCCTTTCTGCAATTCATCGTTATATATCCATGACCCTGCAACTACCTCTTTTATTATTATTATAAACGTTATTTATAACGCACCTAACACGTATGATTTTGCATACAAATCAATCTGTAATAAAGAATTGTACCGGTTAATGGACACTTACACATAATGTGAATTGTATTTCAAAAACCGGAGGTAAATCTCTTAAATCGGAAAAGCGGAATGATACTAAATTTTTAAAAAGGAAGAAAATAGAAAGAAAAGTTGGATTTTGTGAAGTAAAATAAACGTTTTTAAAGGGCATGGGAATTGTAAATGAGAGTAAATTGAGAAACTAGTTACAGTAAACGTGTTGCTTTGTACGATAACAAAATGTAAGACATTCTAAATTGCGATGTATTTATGTCAGGAAAAGGTGTTTTTGCAAAGAAGAAATTCCCTAATGGGGATTTTCCTTTGCAATACCGTGGCGAATACCTCAATAGTCGCCAATATCGCGACAGAGAACGGCAATACAGAATGGACGGAAAGTCTGGATCCCATATATTTGAATTTATTACTTATATAAAGGGTAACATTATCAACCAGTTTGGATGTGTAAAGTGGTGTGTTGACACGTTTACTAATGCTAATTGCTAAAAAGATACCGGAATAGTATCAAAGTATCCCTGAAAAATGTTGGGCAGAAGTGTCACAGGTCGGCCGAACGGGTAAAATAAAAAAAACTGGGCCGATGTGTCCAAAGTGGACCAAAGTGGTTTGGACCGAAGTGTCTAAATCCCATTTTACCACTTCCAGGAGTCATCCAGGAGTCAAGTAGTTTGCTCTTCCTTGGGCTTGTGAGTTTTTCCCTTTCTGTAATTTGTCGTTGGTCAGTTCGCTTTGCTTTACTGCTGCTGGATGCGAGCCTGTCTCACGGTCCCATATGAACTGATTTTGAAAATAAGAGATACGAGAAAGAGTGTTTCTATAAATGGCCATTAACCTAAATAACGGTCACCTGTAGTTCCATGCAGTTTTTATGGTCCATAGAGGTCGCTTATTTGTCCGAGTTGCTAGGAACCCGCTGCAAAAGGCTCTGATTTCTTAGCAAGCTTATCACGGAGAAGTACTTCGTGTATGAACTAGCTTTCCGCTTTCTTTGACGTGTGAACCAGAAGAGTCAATCACACGAACTCCTTGTCCTAAAATGTAGCTACATTATGTCTTCTATATACCCTACACGTTATATCTATATGAATATCTATATATAAAATTTGATAAGTTTGTTTGTATTTGAAATTGAGATTCCTCTTGATGGCGCCAATGAATCTTGGAGTCAAGTAGTTTGCTCTTTCTTGGGCTTCCACGCTCAATAAGATTTCCTTTTCAATCAGCACCTCATTCTGTCCATAATAAAGCAGCACCTCGCAGTAGTCATCCATCTGCAATCAATAGAAAATAGCAGAAACATATATACCAAATGAGCGAAGAAAACCTCAGCATTGAGAATTGTTTCCGTCAATGTCAATAGAAATCGTTTTTAAGACGTCCGTTTGTGCATTGTTTTTGGCTCTAATATGATTGCAAAGACAACCTTAACTTATTTGACTTATTTATTTCGTTGAGAATTGGCTTCATTTCTATTTTTTTTTTTTTTTGTGGTAAAAATGCGTAATATAAAAGGAATATGTGAAATGTATCATTCCATCTGAAAATGATATTTTTGTAAACACATATGTTTGTACCGGTTTAGACCAGCAGAATGTGCAAAACTTTCTTCATTTTATTAATTTAGGTGCTGTGAATCTACTGGATTTTCTGGGATAGGATTTGAAATGAAATAGCAGTTATTTGGAAACGGGGACAAAGTAACGCAAAATGCCTTCCTTACAGTGAGGATAAGCGTTTCATGGATTAAGTAAACGTTAGGATTGAAATCGAAATCTGGACCGAATCAGATGATTAAAGAATGCCTAATTTGTTTCTTTATCACCTTATAGCCAATCAGCTTGACCTAAATGGGAGGAAAAACCCGAATTCCGACAGCGAGTATATATATTAAAAGTCGGAAAGTCGAAACTCAACCAAAATCTAATTACCTCAGGAAATCGCCCCCAAAGCACTGCGAACTTTATGTCTTTACAAGATCATTCACTGAGGGCTTTTAAGACTCAATGGGAGATCTCCGTTCCCGCGTCCCTGTTGCTACTAAGTTTCTTGAGCGTTTGTCCCCAGAGACGAGATACGTACTGAAGTTGTCAACTTACCAACTTACCTCACAACATCTGTGCTGTTTCTACGAAGCCATCCCTTTCAACGGTATTGTTGGTGCAGTGTGAAAGGTTTTTATGCACCCGTCATAGGACAGAAAGAGCTGTTTTCGCTGCAGAAACTGGGTGAGTTTATCAGGAGAGAAGAGTTTTTTCCAAGATATGTTCCAGTGTGGCCAGGGCAACATACTCTTTCTCGTCACCCATCCCTCTCCCATCTAGAAATGAACATAAATCCCCTCACGACATGGCGCGCAAAAAGAGATGGAGAGGGGATGCGAGAAAACCATGAGGGGTTCTTCAGAAGGATGCCAGTAGTCATCTATCTGTCCAACTTAAACTTATTTACGTATGTGATCTGATTTCACGTTGACACAGAAAGGAAATGAAAGAAGCCGTGGGTAAGGTGTTTGGGTTACGTCTTTAGACCTATCAGACGTATATCTACACACATCTATCAACAAGAACGTATCTGTATTTTCAGATAACGAAACAGGGAAAACATACTTGTTTACGGATCTTCCCACTTCGGTGTCTCCACGGTGCCTTTCGTGTTCACAAAAATCATGAGTGTACTTAAATCTTCGCTCGGGTCCTAGGTGTAATCTTCTAATTCCTTGAGTTCCGGTTTCTAGGACATCTCGAGCAAGAAGTTGCATGTCGTCAGACCGAGTGATTGAACAAACAAGCAGTAAAGGTGGGAATCTTGGTCAATCTCGCTGAGTCAGAGTTCGAGCCAAAAATATCATAGTATCGTGATGGGAGATTCGCTTTTGGGGCAGGATGTTGCAAGATGCCTGATAAGTTTAAAAGTCGCCACATTAACTGGTTAGAAAAAAACACTGTAGATCGCTTTAAACAAACTAACCTAAAAATGAGAGGCAAGTGCGTAGATTTTCATTCAAACAATTCCATTTGCTTCTTGAGCAAAATAAGGAGGTACCGAGTCACTTCAACTCACTCAACTAACCAGCAGCAATATGTCACGAGTTAACTAAGAAAGGGTGGTGTGGACATTGGCGCGTCATCTGGCAGGACTGTTGAACGTGTTGGCAGACTTTGCGTCCAGAGCTGGGCAACACATCCACACTTAGTGGTGCACCTTAAAATGACGACACAACACTCCCCATGTTGACCCATGATAAAAGTAACCGAAAAACGCTCATCACATTCCATCTATATCTATTCCACTTGCTTTTCGAAATCGTGTAAACAAGAAAAGTATGGCGCACCTAGGATCGACGTACGGACGACGGGACGAGTTGTTAACTCAAAAGTATTATATCTCTCCTCAACTAGTCGGGTGTGCATAAAATGGACACATATTATGGTAATATTCTGTGGTTTATTGACTCCCACTAAATGACAGATACGCTGAAAAGTGTAATCATTATCTGTTCAAGCACACGCGCACAAAGCACAACAAGCTGGGTTACATTGGGATGACATCCCAGCAAATGCGACCAATATAGAAAATCTACCACATTTTGTCGAAGCCCCTCAGTTTGGAGCCATAAGTAATTCTTTCTCATTGGGTTCTACGTGACCATACCATGTTTTACACTGACCAAGAATAAGAACCCGGACTTTCAGCATTTTTCAATAGTTTCAGTATGTTGTATTATCTGTTAACATTTACAAACAACTGTTGGACCTTGCCCTCATGAATGCTATATTTGGATTTATCAAAAGGCATTAAACAAAATAATGTAATTTGAATAAAATCAAACTGAAAGAACAACTGTCTACCTGGTTGCCAAAGAAGGAAGTCATAGTGTGAATTAAAAGAATAAAATGTAATATGTGCAGGGCAGGCAGGTTCAAACTATGCTGAGGAACAGAGAACGCCTGAAATACAAAGATGTCATAAACTCGAAGAACTATTGAAATACTCTTGAGGAATCTTGAAGATTTAGATACAATAATAATATTCTCTCTTATAATGAAAATGTCAGAATATGACATGGCTAATTAATAGCACACTGTTTACTCCATTTCATTTGTAAGCACTTTAATTTATAGCACATCTCACAAAGCTCAGCAATCCAACTTGAATAAAATAATAAGTTAACCAAATCAAGTAGATTTTCATACTGAGTGTGAAGATCTCCAAGAACTGCGAAAAACTGACAAAAGATACGCCGTAAAATAGAGAAGAGAGTTGAGAATGCAAATAGCTCACCGAATGTAAATAGCTTACCAGAGTCACCATTGGTTTATTAGTCTATATAAAATAAATTTTATTCTTGCCAGCATAAACATTGGGCGCTGTAAAGTAGTGAGAGCATTCTCTTCTACGCTACTCCTTCACATGCTGCAACAAATAAAGAAGAGAACATATTATGTCCTTACAAAGCTATTTTTACGCGATTGGTAAAGGGAATGTATTGAAATAATTTTCAAACAAAAGTTGGTGTCGAAAAGAAGTATTTTGGAAAGAATCCATTTCTTGTCATACCTTTCTAATATGTATAAGCCATTTTTTAAAAGTTTTGGTGGAAGTGCTGTCGTATTTTGTATTCGTACTTAAGTTAGGGAAGTATAATCACAGATCACTACCCTTGGGTAGAGGAATGCTCCACTTCTGTTAGATTTTGTTAGAAGCAGAATTATTGAAAATGAAAGTAAATTTTAAAAATACAGAAATAAGCTTAACTCTATTGTAAAATACTGTAAAAAGTCGTACTATACTAATTCGTTACAAAAATAATATGGTGACATAAATAGTACCTGGAAATCGCTAAATACCATTCTAAAACGTAATCGACAAGCAAGTTCTTTTCCAGATACTTTTAATACTTGTGAGGGTAAAAAGGTCACTGGTATAAAAAAATGCGGCAAATGGTTTTAATGATTTTTTCGTTAACATTTGTCCCCGTATAGCTGATAAAATAGATGTTGTTGAAGTTGGGAAAATTTTCGAGTATATGGAATGTTCCTTACAGGCACTGATTAAAAAGAGTTGATTGATATAGTTAATTCATGTAAAAACAAAACATAGCTAGATTGTGAGGGTATTTCAATGTGTACAGTTCGAAATGTTTTTCTATCAGTTGTTAAACTATTCTTACATATTTGTAACTTGTCTTTTGAAACCGGTGTTTTCCCTAATGGTATGAAAAGTGCTAAAGTTGCACCTTTATTCAAGTCTGTCTGGAGAAAAGTTCAAATTTAGTAATTACAGACCTGTCTCTTTATTACCTCAATTTTCCAAAATTTTAGAAGAATTGTTTGAGAAAAGGTTAGATAATTTTGTCGTAAAAAATGAAATTCTGACAGAAAATCAATATGGTTTTAGATCCAATAGATCAACTTCGTTAGCCTTACTTGAATAGTTGAAGAATTAACATCCTCTATTGACAAAAAAGCTTTTAACCATAGGAGTATTTATAGACCTCAAAAAGGAATTCGACACAATAGACCATAAACTATTTCTCCCAAAACAAGATTTTAATGGTGTTCGCGGTGCTCCCAATAATTGGATTAGAAGCTACCTTTTTGAAAGAGAACAGTTTGTACAAATGAATGATGATTTTTCCAATGTATTACATATTTTTGTGGTGTACCTCAGGGCTCCGTTCTGAGCACCAAACTCTTCATTTTATACACTAATGACATCATAAATGTTTCAAAGCTTCTCAGATTTATACTCTTTGCAGATGATACAAATATTTTTTTACAGACCGTGATCTATTCACAATGTGTGAAAGTATTACTTGTAAATTAAAAAAGCTAAATCGTTGGTTTAAGATAAATAAATTATCACTAAAGGTTAGTAAAACGAATTACATTGTTTTTGGTGCTTTGGTTCTTTAATAACTGTGATATGGAAATTTTTCTAGGTGGTGAAAAGATTTCATTGGTAACATTCAGGAAATTTCTTTGCGTCATTATCGATGAAAAGCATAACTGGAAAGAACATATAAGTCGAGTCCGTTCTAAACTTAGTAAATGTATCGCAATTATGTATAAGGTTAGTTATTTTGTGGATTATGGTGCACTGTTTATTATTTATTGTTCTCTTTTTCTTCCATATATATATTATTGTCTGGTGATTTGGGGGTAATACCTATGCAACAAATGTTATGCCAGTATTCAAGTTACAAAAAAGCGGTAAGAATTCTTAATGTTGTTGGTAGATTTGAACATACCAGTTATCTGTTCGGTAGATCAAATTTTCTTAAATTGTTTGACCTTGTTAAGTTTAAAACCCTCCATATAATGTTTAGAGCAAAGACTTATTCGTTACTGTCAAATGTTCAAATATATTTTAGTACAGTGTCTGGTGTAAGAAGTACGAGGCAGTTTGGTAACTTTAATCATGTTTACTCTAGAACCACTCTGAAAACATACTGTTTGAGAATAAGAGGAACACAGTGGTGGAATAAGCTCTCAACAGATTAAAAACCTTGTTTCTATCCTATTATTTAAGAAAAAGCTAAAGAAATACATATTGTCATATTACATGCCCAATGAATAAGCGGTTGATCATGAAAGCTTCATTTAGTCAGGTACGATACTTCAATTATTACAAACACATTTTGTTCACAAATTGAACTTTGCTTGGTGTATGCTGTATATGTTTCTATTAATAACTCTAACTGTTTATTCTAGTTGTTCTAGCTTAGCGATCAATGTATATTAAAGAATGTTTATGCTTAATTCGCTTAAAAAATATCTGGGGTATAGGGCAAGCATTCAACAAGCTTTGCTTGCTTCCTTTTCTGTATCATAGATTATAAATTCACAAATCTATGTATTGTTAATTCATTTCAATACTGTTGATCCAGAAATAAACATTCTTGATTGATTGATTGACTGATTGGTATATATGCGTGTCTGACCTGTGCGTTATAAGTCGTCCAATATATCGAGTGAAGTTAATTTACTCCTCTGAAACTAATCACAGGTCGAATTTTTGATTGCATTAAAAATAGTGAGCCTAGAGTTTTAGTATGAACACCTAAAATTAATCCAGGATTCATTAAAATATGTGCCAAAAGATATTATTAAGAGATTCTTTCAAAGGTCACAAACCATCCGTGTTTCTCGTCAGTTAAAACCTGTCTCTCTCAAGTTGCCCATCCTTGTTAGTAAATCCTTATTGCTATGAGAAATAATTCCTGCCATCTATAAACATTTGGGTTCTTACAAAGGGCATAAAACTAAAAACATTTTGAGTGTTTTTATCAACTTTTCTTTGTTAAAGAAAATAATTATTATTAAGTTGAATGCGTATTCCACCACAAAAAATTCAATAATGTAAAAATTGTGGATGATTTTAATCAATCAATCAATCAATCAATCGAAATTTATTTTCTGAATCCAAAACCAGAGGTTATTACTAAGAGAACAAACATTAGTAATTAATAATTCAAGGAGGTCAGAAAAGGGAACAAGCTAAAAGTAAACGCTTGTGACTATGCGTGCCCCTTTCTCAAGTGACAATTTTAAACGTTATATACACTTCAGAAATTATTGCATGGTGCTAACTGCACTAATCGAAAAGTGTTATAAAACACAACTGATATTTTATCACAGATTTTATATGAGACTACTCGAACATAAAAAGAAGAGAATTAATCCAAAAAACATATATCAGGCAAAATGTTGCCACATTGTGATAAAAGATAGCTACTCCGTCTTTCCATAAGTATCAATAAGATAGTGTTTAAGTTTTTTCTTAAAAAGCCTTTCCGAATGAACAGTTTTCAATTCTGGAGTTAAGGAATTTCACATCTTAAAGTTAGCCCTTAAACTTCTACAGTTAAAATGAATTATAGAGAATCCTTCCACGCTTCTAAAAATACTTGTCAAATCGTTAACGGTGTAATATTTACAATCTTTTACAGTGTCAGCAAAACAATTGCTGTCAGGATCGATGTCCATTTCAAAGTCGTGATCCTTATAGTCAGAGTATTCAATGCAATTAAGCTCTTCACAATTTTTATAAACGTCAAAATAGGTTTTCATGAATGCCTAGATTTGAATTTATAAAAATGAATTCTTCATCAGTTAAACTTTGAAATGGGAACAAATTTAAACACGATATGCAATTAAACTTTACATCACTTTTCAATAGAAAGTTCAAGGTGTTTTTAGCTATTCCTGTACATTTATGATCAACAAACAGCTTACAAGTTTCACACAGGATTTTAGCTGCGTTGTTAACGCAGTCACAAACTGAGCGGGTAACAGACATTTATTTAATATCTAATATCCGAGAGGAAAAAGGACTGAAAAGCCCTTGTGTTTGAAACATAGTAACTACTGGTACACAGTTTGTGTGAATATCTAGGGTGGCTATGTGCATGGAAGCTGGATGGGCCGAGACGAGACATGTTGTATTACAAAATGTATAATTAGTTGGTGATCCCATACTTTTCAAAGTCAGACATTTCCTGAATTACAATCACTTTTGGCGTTCCAGCATTTGCAGTCGTTTTGACGAAGACGAGGCAATTCCTTGTCCATGTGCTATTGATAAGATTGTCTTTTCGCAGAGATCTTGTGTGTCTTGCTATGGCTTGGTTTTTCTATGTAAGATGCTCGTTGATGAAAACTTTCGTCCCTTTCAATTTTTTTCCATTTTTCAGTACACGGATTTTTGATTTACGGTTGATGCACTACAATGTTTGTTTTGGCATCCCTGCTTCTACTTTTGAGAGTGTGACAGGCGCTTATCTCCAATCTGGATTCATTTGCTCTTTAAAAAAGTAATGACTTTGTCCTCGAGGTTTTCTAGCTCCGCGTCAGGAGTATTTTCCTGGTCTTCCGCGCTGATACCTGATGTGGCCGCTCTGGCGTATGACTTGTGAGCACTCTCGAGACCCTGGATAATGAATTTTAAAATTATAATTAGTGAAGTGTTGTAAGGGATTTAGGAAATTTATCTGAATAATATAACACAACAATGTAAATGCTTTTCATTAATAACTGGGACAATTCGACTAAATTATGTCACATGTATTAGTTATGTTAGCTTGAATTATAGCCTATATGAACATTTTTTACTTGTGTACTGAAACCTTTTCGGATATGTTTCTCAGTGACTAATTTACCATTTGTCTGAGGTTATCATAGGTTATCATTTTGAAGTTCTGTCCAAAACGTGGTGCCACTTTGTGTGACCAATAAGAGAGTGGAATCTGTTATTGCAGAAATGTTTTCGCTAATTATAATAAGATGTCGATATAGTGTTGATGTTGTCAACATGCCAGAAAGCACGTTATGTGTAGCATCCTCAAAACTTTATTGCAAAAGATATGAACGGAACGAGACGATCAAGGTGGATGTGCCTGAGTTGTTTTTCAGCGTTATGTAAATGTTACTTTATTTTAGCAGACTTTGATATTTTATTTTATTTTTATTTTTCTTAACACGTTGTAACGGTGTGAGGCAGTACTGACTGATGGATCATCCAGATGAGATCAGAACCGGTCAGCTAAAATACGAAAAGCTAAAAATCAGAAAATTTGGACGCGAGCAGTTTTATCCCGCTGAGGAAGAAAGTGAAGAAAACGAAGGGTTTGTTAAGCATTCAGAGACAAAAAGTGTTTCTTATGGTCAGTATTGGCTCACCTTCAACCTTCAACAAGCAACAACCCACATCGTGTGAATCATTACAAGCCAGTTGAGAAGGAATTAAAGGTAGAGGGCATGACATTTCCCACACCGATTACCGATATTCTCATTAGCAGTAACAACAAAAGGCATTACTGCTCCATCAAGAATTTCAGCTGACTCATGGCCTACCGATCAAAGCATGATGGAGCAACTTTTTATTGCTTCAACTGTCTTCACGGGTTGAAGCGGCAAGATCTTTTAGATAAGCATCATGAAGTGTGTAAAAAGCATGGAGCGCAACGTTTATCATTCCCTAAGAAACCTGTCATCAAGTTAAAAAATGTGGCCAAACAACAGCGAGCATCTTTTGTGATTTATGCTGACTTTGAATGTTTCACGAAAAAACATGAAGGGGACAGGTATGAGCATCATTGTCCAAACAGCTTTGCCTATGTGGTTGTCAGCCAGTAGGACACACGTGCATAAGTTATGCATCGAGGAGACAATGGCGTGCAGTTCTTTTTAGACCATATGGCCAACGAGCGTGATGGTATTGTGCGTTGTTTAGAGCAGCCCTTCAGGACTAAGAGAATTTCAAGAACGCCTTCGATTGCTACATTTGCCACGAGCCTCTGGGAGCGGATTGTGTGAGAGATCATGTGCACATCAATAGCAAATACCGCGGAGCAGTGCATAATGGATGCAACTTGCAATATCGGCTCAGAAAAGATCAGCAGGGGAATGAAGATTCTTTTATCATTCCTGTGTTTTACAATTTACGCGGCTATGACAGTCATCTGATCGTGGAGGAAATTGGAAAATTCAAAGATGAAATTACGGTCATTCCCAACACCATTGAGACATATATTGCTTTATCATGAGCAATCTAATATGAGTTTATGAGTATCTCTCTACAGAAGTTGGTATCCAACCTCGCGGCAGAAAGCATAGATAAATTCTGCAACATGACTACTCACATCGACGATAGTGACCAGCAAGATTTGCTGCTGAGAAAGAGGGTGTACCCTTATGACTACGTGGACGAAAGATCCAAGCTACCGTCAAGTGACAACTCTTGCAGTCAGCTCACTGAAGAGAGCAGGTGTGGGATGCATTCAACCGTACCTCGACCTGTACCTGAAATCGAATGTGTTGCTGCTGCCGGCGTGTTTGAAAATTTTCGTCAAGTATGCCTCAGCACGTACGAATTGGATCCTGCCCATTACTATGCAGCGACAGGACTGTTGTGGGATGCTATGTTAAAAGTGACGAAGGTGAAGTTGGAATTAATTGCTGATATTGACATGTACCAAACGGTTGAACAAGGATCACGTGGGGAAATATCTGTGATCACGCACAAGTTCGCGAAAGCAAATAACCCCTAAGTGGCAGATTACAAGATGCCAAATGACTACCTGATGTACCTCGATGCAATCAACCAGTATGGTTGGGCCATGTCGCAAAACGTGCCACAAAGAGGTTTTATGTGGGTGAGCGAGCCAGAATTACTCAACTTCATGCATGTGGCTGAAGATGACGACATTGGATACATTTTGAAAGTGGATATAGAATTTCCGCATTTAATCCATGATCGTCATAATCACTACCCAGTGGCTCCAGAAAAGAAATGTATCAAAGTTGGAGAATTGTCTTAGTACAATCAGAAGTTACGGAAAGATCTGAACATGAAAGGCAAACCTAGTGAAAAGCTCATTCCTATCCTTTGCAACAAGAAGAAAAAAGTGCACCGTACCTTGAACACGAAAAAGAGAAAATTGGCCAAGAACCAATTGAGAATTGAGAAAGACTTCTTCAAACTCATGAACAACTCTGTGTTTGGCAAAACCATGGAAAATGTGAGAAAGCGAATCAATGTTGAACTTGTCCACCGCAAAAGCGGTTAAAAAAAGTCGTGGCCAAGTCTTTTGTCCAAAATTCAGATTTAACCGCCGTACATTTAAGCAAAGTGGATTTCCGTTTTTTTTCGGTTGCGCCTTCTTTTGTCCTCCTAGACATTGCAACCACATGCTGTGCTACTCGGCTGGTAACATCTTTCGTGACATCTCTTGCAGCCTTTTAAAGATATGATGCAACGATTTAAGCCCCTGCCTTAAGCAGTGGAACAGCTTTGCGAGCCAATGATCCCAGTATAGCACCAATACCATCTCCATATTGCATTCGCGCTCCTTTGAATCCTGTTAAATATCCACCAACTCGACGTCGGAAATGATTACGGTAAGTGTCTGGATTATTATATATGGCTTGATAATGCTTTCGGTAGAAAATGAAGTTTACAGATCACTTTCCCAGTCTTAAATAATATGTTTTCACCCGTGTCATCCTTAACATTGATTTCAATAGTATCAAATTTGGATGTATTCACAGGGACATAATGAGGTTCTCCATAAGTTTTCATAATAATGTCTCTATCATGTCCGTGTATTCCGACAGATCGTAGAAAAGGCACATAATAACCTCCTGCAACATGTGGTTCACAATACTGCAGCACACATAGAGTGTATAAAATCCATGTTTAATATCAAGCATGTGCGGCGCCTCACTTTGATCAAGATAAACTACACGTGGTCTAAATCCTAGCAATTCTCCCGACCCCGGCATAATTATTTTTAACACCAGAGAGACTTTTCTTGCAATTTTATCATAATTTAATCTCACTAGAGACACATAGGATTCGTCAGTGGTGAAGGCATCTTTAACGGCTTGATTTATCGCTTGAATAACTTCACTAGGGTTTTTGTCAAAGCCATGGGGAATATATACTGTGGAAGACACCATCAGATGCATAATTCGATATGTATCTCACATAATAGTCTAAGTTGGACTTCATAGTAGACCATGTATGTGGGTATTGAATTTCAACCAGGGCTACTTCATAGTTTCTTCTCAGAAACATGTTTCGAGGCATACAAATTTGATAGGATGAAGCCTTGTTGTTGGGATAATAATCCAAACTAGCATTACTGGGTAAAGTGAAGTAGAAACTTGTCGACTCCATGGTATATGACGTCTAAGAGGTTCGTTAGATATAATGTGTACTTGAACAAGCTGAGCATCACAACATCCACTTACACATCGTATTTCGCCCTGATAGTTCCACAACCTCCTCCTACACAAGAAAGCAGTTGTTTCAAGGCATTTAAACATTTTCCCATTCCGGATTTTGTTGGTGCTGCTGCTGCTCTTCGCGCCAGCTTAGTTCATCCCGTATGTCGGCAAGTGTAGATTTTTTTACTAAATATAGCCTGTAAAATGTAAGCATTAGCAATTTCTTGAAAAAGTACTTCAAACCATGTGGTATTACACGTTCTTTTCTCTTTGTGGAAACCAATGTTTCTTTAAGCAAATCTACATTATTGAAATTCACGACAACCACACCCGTTTTTAAAACAAGTTCATTTTTATCTGTCAAGCGTGAACCATATTTATTTAGCTGTGACATGACTGTGCTAACTTTTGCATGGTACAAAAGTGGGATAATATGTTTGCTCTAGCAGCTTTCATAGCAGCCTTTGCTTCTTTTTCATCTTTCTCAGAGTGACGTTGCTGTTGAGGTTGCATTCGTAAATACCGTCCAACCAGTTGTGTCATTTCAGTTGCCTTTTCACGAGTTTGTTTCCCACGTAAAAGTTAATTCACATTCGCTTTGATTCCATCGTATTTTACCTTCTTTTCTAGCAACATTTTATATTCGTATTCAGGAATGAGGACCATTTTAAAGTATGTTTCATTTTGACAGCAACTGCGCTAAAAAGGGTGATGCAAATTTAACAATAGCTCCAATGAATCTCCCTTTCTGATTGACCAACTTCTTTTTTCTTCGAAGTGATATCTTCCTATCTGCCAGTGTGCATAGGGTACGACGCTCACACTTGAATTTCTTAAACCCTTTTGAGCTTAAGGGTAAATGTCCTCGCAATATATTCAAACAAATTTCAAACAAGCTAGTAAATTCCTCCTTGGTAGTTTTAGCTTTAGCAAGGATTTACGTCGTTTAGGCCCACTGCGTCCAAGCAAGTGAAGAAACGGCTCGTTAGCTCAAATACGTTTAGACATTTTGGCTGCGAATGGTCAAGTGACTTGGTTCTTGTTCATTCGCTACTTTATTAACACATGCATAATGTTTATCGTTTGGTAAAATGCCTGTACGAATACGCAGTTGATCATTTGTCTTTGGCTTCAGGTCAGTGAATAAATAGCCATGTGGTTTGCTATTTGCACCTTAATAGGCTTCTATGAGAAATTGAGATTTTACAGGATACATTTGCCACGCTAATGTACTTTTCTGTTTGCTGTTTCTAGGATTTTTAAACGGAATGATGTGATGTGTATTCAAGCTAATATTTCGCATTTCTCTACCATGATGGAATAAATTATGTAAAATTAAAATGATGCTTAGATTTTGATGACTACTGCCAACAGCCAAAGAGGCGTTTCATACGTTTCATCACTATGGCATTTGGTCATCAAGTTTGGCTTTACTGGGTTAAAGCGCTCTTCAATGTCGTCTGGAATGCCTTAGTAAAATTCCACACCTTTCATTCAATTTTACAAAGGCTGATCTGCTGCATAGAGCCATAAATGGTTTTTTGGAGAGGACTTAATTAACTTTTGTTCTAGAATTTCCTTGACCAGAGATGTTTTACCAATACCTGAAGGTCCAGAGACCAAACATGTAAATGGATGCTTCATTTTTGAATGTCCGTTTCTTTCACCCTACTGTTAAACTTCTTTGGCCAGCCTAACCACTAGAAAAATAGTTCTTTAACACCTTGTCTTTTTCGTGTTTTCAAGACCTTTACAATTCTGTAGATGAATTAAATATCTTTTGTCATTTTCTGCAGTTCTTACTTATAGAGATGTCCATCAATATCTTCGTCAAAAGGTCGTTCTCACGATACAACTGAATTCCTTGCTTCTTACAATGACAATGAAGCGACAGTGAAGACTTCTTGCGTCCACTTTATATGATAATGCTGTTGAAGCATGTATTTCATGTGGGAAATGCGAACATGTTTGCCAATTTTAAATTTGAAGGTTTTTTTCTTCTTTTTTGATGTTAATTTGAATTTTTCTACATGCATATACTTCCACACTTTAGATTCATTCACCTTTCGAATATCTACAGGAGCATACCTATCAGGGAGGGAGCCATGAGGTCTGTGGTTGTAATTGCACACCAATTCTGGAAGGATGTCTACATAGCGATAGGTTTGGTTATGTAGGACATACCGATACATCATTCCCTTTAGAGTAAGAATGACTCTCTCAGCAAAGTTGGCCTTGGTTTCATTCTTTGTCGTATGGGCATGAATTCCCTCCTTCTTCAAAAATACTTTTACCCATCTGTTTCTAAATTCAGTTCCTTTATCTGACCTTAGAGTTCGTGGTCTTAGACGTGTTCATGAAAAATCTTCTGGAAGGCTTGTATGACGCTGGTATGTGATTTTTTGGGTATAGGCTGCACCCACAAATATTTGGAAAACACATCAATGACAACCAGTGAAAAGCGGGTGTCATCATTAAAGGAGGCTATGTTTCCCATGTCAGCCAAATCAATATCCCACATGTCATCAATACCACGTGAATTGACGCGCTGCATTTTAGACCTGTATTTTACAGGTTGCAGTAAACTGAATGCATCTTGATTATGCAACATTTCTTCACTTTGGAATGAGTGACTGGTTGTTTCTGTTTTTAATATGTAATACAGTTTGTAAGGAACAGCAAATGCCCCGGGCTGGCCAGGTTTAAAGTAAATATTGGTTAAGTAGTCTTTCCACGTCGGCATTTTAACACTAAATGAATAGCACTTGTCAAAGTATCTTACATTTTATTTGCCTCATAACTCTATCAACATATCGCACAATTTATTCTTTTTTTTACAAATCAAGTATAGTCACAATGATGTGATAACTGGAGCCCATTGATCTTCAATGTACACTAACCAACTACTTAATTCATCAAATATTACAGCATTTAAACCATATTTCTCACAACGTTTATTTGCATTGTCCAACACTTTATCTAAATGAACATAATATTTAGCTTTTTCCAATATGCATAGACACATGTGAAATGACAAGTATGTTCTTTACACTCTTCATTTTGATAAGCAGGACATACTAAACATGTAATTTTTTTTAAACAAGCAAATAACATATATTGTCGCAATGTAATATCTGCCATTATACTGCAGTATACGTTAACCACTGTCTCAATTCATCCAACAGTCTTGGATCAAACCGAGTAAAGTGAAATATTCATTCTACATCAAACTCCTCAGCATCGTCAATGTCTGAAAGCACACACTCCTTGATGAAATCGTCACATAAGTTCAGCGTTGAATGAGCAAGTTCCCAATAGATGTTCAAGTGTAGCAGTTGTTCTTCAACAGAACCGAAACATGCCAGTGCACTCATCATGTAGTTCACGTACTTCTCCTTGAAACACGTTTCTACATCCATCCTCCTTAGTTAAATGGTGGTTGAATAATATTTTTAAAAAGGAGTCTGCACACTATGACGGCTGGCTAGCAATTGATAAAAAAGTCTCTGAGCTTACTCTCCAGATACTGTTAGCGAGCCACACTTGTTGCAGAAGTTGTCTGGTTCACACATCTTGCAACTGTACTTGTCGCGGTGACAATCATAATAACTGACATATCCGTGAGCACCACAATATTCACAGGTAAGTCCAAGCTGATTTTGCACGTTCATATTCTCCAATTGAACATCTGCGAGTCTTTTCCTGGATAGTTTTGACACCATCATCCAAGTGTCTTTTTGCAGTTTGATGATAGTTTTCACACCATGACATTCCGTACATGGGACTGCCTCAGGTTTAGCGAATAAGACTGAGTTGATGTTATCCATGTCCTGAAGTATTGTCTCCCATTCACCGTCATACATGTTGATGCAATATTTGTATACTGTCCCTTCAAACAGCGATATGCGCACAAAACTCACATAGCGCATGCCTTGTAATGAAATGACTTCAAGCCACTTCACTTGCGTTAAGTACTGTTTGAAGCCAATCTTGCCATAATGTCTTTACGGCGTAATTGTATTTTCAGTGACAAAATAGCACTTTTATCAGAAATTTAAGGGGGGGGGGTGCCTGAAACACTATGTTCTAATATGTCTATAAATACCTTTCTGGAATTTCCTAGGGCGGGGTCTGATACAGTATGTCCTAATATGTCTATAAATAACTTTCTGGAATTTCCTATGGGGCAGGGTCTGACACACTATATCCTAATGTGTCTATAAATAACTTACTGGAATTTCCCAGGGAGTCAGACACACTATGTCCTAATATGTCTATAAATAGCTCTCTGAAATTTCCTAGGGGGTCAGATTTGAATTTCTTCTAATTTCGCCTGAAACAAATTTTGGCATAGTTTCTGGGGGAGGGGGCGGGGAAGGCGGGTCCCAAAAAGCATTGAATGAATGGGCTGCTCATTCGAGCACGTCTTTGAATGGGCTTGCCATTCGAACACATATTTGAATGGCGCGCTCTTTCCACATAATCAACAAAAAACAACTAAGCAAACAAAACAAAAAAAAAACAAACATACACAACAAACAATTTCATTTACCCAAATTTTCACTTCCCTCTTCCAACAACAGCTACCGCCATTGTCACATCCTCTTCACACACAACTTTGCTTATGGGGGCGGGGGTAGGGGGGCACAAAATGTTTCCACGATTCCACGGGGTGGGGGTCTGACAAACTATTGGTTCTGACACACTAGGGGGTCCAACATACCATGACATAATATGTTCCAAAATTAAATTTTCTAAGCGGTCTGACACACTAGTGGGGATCTGACAGACTAAGCGGGTTTGATTGACTGTTCCAAAACTGTCGTTTTTACCCTACGCTTTTTTATGCTAAAATTATAATTGATGCAAAAGCTACAGAAAGTGCAAAATGCACAAACACGGCAAACACAACCCTTACCCTAAAATTGCTTCATTGGTTGCCGATTAGAGATCGCATGGACTTTAAAGTTTTAGTTTTTGTTTTAAGACCCATAATATCAGTATCTGAAAGAACTACTGATCCCTCGCCAGCTCCGATCCACCACAGTCAACCTTCTCGTCCAACCTTTAATCAATCATAAAACGTATGGATACAGTGCTTTCTTAATAGTTGATCCTCGACTATGGAATGATCTTCCACTTGATATTTAAACTCATTAACATTATTTATCTTTAAAAAGAAACTTCAAAAACATATCTTTCAGAATGCTTTTAACTGTTAACGGTTAGATTTATTTAAGCTTTATATTAATTTTTCAGTATTTTCTTTATGTACGGATGTGCTGCGAGATTTATGGCTAAACAGCGTACTCTCATGATTATTATAAAAATTGATGTTGCTGGTCGGCTTTCATAAAAATATTCTTCTGAAAAAGAGGACATAACAACAATACGCCACATGGTATTTAAAATATAATGCTGTTACTGGTTACTGGTCTTGTTTTTTTTCAGTATTTACAGCATGATACTTAAACATAAATACATGAATACATTTAAACTAAATGGGGTTTTGATGGTTGGAAATTGTATTGTGTTTTAAACTGAAACTGTGTTTTTAGAGGTATTTTCATCAGAAAAAGTGCAATTCTCGTATTTTCATCCTGTAGATGGGTTGCCATGCGTAGATCGTTATCAGAAATAGAACATGATAATCAAACGATAAAGAAACTTTACAATAGTTGCATTAAGAGCTACACAATGACAAAACCACTTCTGGCAGTATTTTGGCACCATTCTATTTAGATGACCTGATTCGCTCTGCAGTATAGGTCAACCAAGACATTGAGCCTGCCCACAAGGTTTGTCAGTTGAATGTGACTTTATCGCGAAAAAATATAGAACTGATAAGATAAAATTGGCAGCTGCAGAGAACTTGTCTCTTTGCTAGTTTAGCTAAGCGATCGTAGTGGAATTGTGGAGAAAGATTGCATTAAAAGAGATAAGATTCTATCTTGAGCACAAATTCTAGGGGTCATGGGGAAACCCTTCAATTAGGCCCATCTGGTCGTGCCAAATTAGACCAGAAATTACGAGAATGTAGGCAAACTTGTATTACTGCCCCGGGGATCCGCCACTGAAAAAAGGTGGTCTTTGTATGGCTATGTAAGCGCATGTGAGTGACTCTTGCCTTTAAATGAAGTAGGGCGGATTGTTTTGCTCTTTTGTTGTTTTAAGTGTTGGGATACACTAAGGGAAACACTTGATTCCATCATTTCAACAGAAAGAAAAGTTTCTGAAAGGTGTGCAAATTGAGAAGAAAACGTTCCTGTATGACCTGACTGATCCGCATTTTGGTATGCCAGCCGTCTAATCCCGGTAAATCTTTTGGAACGCCGTTAGATGGAGAACCTTGTTAAGAAATGAAAGATCTGCCATTATGCTCTCCTGTGTGTTGGCCTACGTCAATTTGCGAAGTCAGGTGGAGAAGGCCGTTGACATGATGCAAATGTTGTACATGAAGCCATTCAGTTGAATATTATCTCATTTAAGTTACAGCCATTGTCTTAATACTGAATAGAATTTGTGGAACTATCATCTTGATTACTGAAAACCGTTGACAAAATTTCCTGTTTTAAATAATTTGATTATCTTTGTATTAACTGTGCAGCAATTCTACACAACAAAGGATGGACAACAATATAAATTTTATAATTGTTTTGGGAATAGAGATGGATACGAACGAAATTAAATAGTCTAATTTGAGGTTTCGCAATATATCTTTAAAAACCGCTTTTACGCTGCTAAACAATAATATTTATTGCATAAACAATTGTTTTTAATCTAAATGCGAAACTTATAATGAGCTATTTTGGGGGATTAAAACAATCTTTGAAGAAGCAATGAAAGCTAATTTTCGATCACAGATTAATTTCAAAAACAGGTTTTTACACATTAAAGTTACTCTATGAATCGCATGCTCATCGGATCAAAAGTTTTAAAGTTTGCCAAGAGACTAATCTTAAAGACACTGTAATGTCAGTTTCAGATCCCAGAAATATTTTCTGGAAACGTAAGATAGGTTGCATTTATGAATGATGAACAAACTCTAGTGTCGTAAGCTACTCTGTAACAAGTTATCAAGACGAGTACAAATCTCAGTGCAAAGGTACTTGAAGTTATTTTGAACGATATTGACGCAATATTGTCATATCACTTTAAAAGAGTGCTCATCCTTAACATAAGCAACAAATGTCAGAATAAACAGAGTGAATAACAAAAACACAACCTTCTACATTAGCTAGCTTCGCACAGAACAGTCTTCAATACTCTCTAAATTCTATGTTTGATGATGCTGTCATTTTGTCATGTTGCCATCAAAGTAAATAACAAACGCGTCTATATATTGCATAAAATTATAAGTTATTTGTTATATAACCCAATTTATTGACATTATTTGGATATTACAATATGCAAAAAATGAGGGTTATTACTAAGAATTGAAATGGAACTGTAATTGCTTTCATGATCAAAACTAACATCGGTTATTATAGAAAGCAATAAATTAACGTTACTTTTAGATACACAGAAACACATCAATTGGACTAATGCGTTGGAAACCTCATTATAAGGTGAATTTTTATTCTGACGTATTGTCGTAAAATGTACCGCACTTGTATACTGCTTGAAATATGATTTTCGTAATCGTTCGAGGTTAGAAAACAAAACAACATCAAAACTATTTTTTTTTTATGTTCAGTTGTTGATCTTTTACTCATAATTAGTTTTTTCACTCATGACATAGCAAAATATCGACCTGGCGTTCAATGCTAAAACCAACAATAAAAGACATCTACAGCCTGTAGAACTCATAATCCGTCAATAAAACCGTGCAGCAAGTTAGTTGCAGGCATTACAAGATGACATCAAACAATGCAAACCATTTAGATTCCATAAAGCAATGTAGAAAATACAGTTCTCTCAAAACTAGGCTATCACTTTGCACATTAATAGCAATAACAACGCCGAATTCGAAATACCAATAGTTCACGGCATGAAATATTCGTTCATGTCCCTTGTGATTTATATTTATATATGTTCGCGTGCATCAACAAATTTGAAAAAAGAAGCAATATCAATACTGAAAATTAAAAAATGAAACAAAACCAATCTGAATAATCATCATCAAAGCCAGATCAAAATAGTTGCCATAAAATGTGGAAATAAAATAGTGATCTTATCTTTCAAATCAACAAGTCTGTCCCTTTTCCAAGAATATCTAACTATAAAGTACATATATATTGAAAAATTTTACAAAATTGCAGAGAGTTTTTTTTTAAGATTTAAATCGAAGCGTTAGCTTACGAGTCAATTGTTTATTGTGTTTTAAACTCTGTTGCTTATTTTTATCATTATATATATTGTATCATCAGCCATATAGCTTGATGCTACAACGGATTGCTCAGCAAATTTCTGATAACCCCGTCCAATATTTTTGCAATCTACAGCTCTATGAAAATTTGGGAGATTTGGGTCTCCTGTGAATTCTGTTTTATTATATCTGCATTTGAACCGTCGACATTAAGCAAGGTAAAATTAATTTATGATAAAAAATTCATTGCAAAATAGCATCGTACTCTCTTCCCATCAGAAAAGCTGCAAAAATACTCAAATGCGTGCCCTGACCTTCACCGTTACCATAGATACACCTCGCCGACAAACTTGTAGTAAAAGCGTGACGTGGAGAAAGGCTCCCTCGTCTGGTGAGTTATGACGCCATTAATTTCATTACTCTTTCTGATGGCATAATTAATGATCTTCCACACGAACTGCCAAACTATAAATTTGCAAAAAAAACATCATCTGATATTGCATGAAAAAAGTGGTTGTGGATGACTTTGTGTAGCACATCTTAACAGGGAGCATTTACTGTTCACAATTAATGATCTACAATAGGCAAAGTCTCTCATTCTCATCAATTCAAAACAAACAAATTCGACCAAAATACATCAGATGGAAGGGTTATTGATTGATTGAGTATAAGATAGATAGATAGATAGATAGATAGATAGATAGATAGATAGATAGATAGATAGATAGATAGATAGATAGATAGATAGATAGATAGATAGATAGAGGAATATATATATGTTAGAGTCAATGTTGGAAACCCGCCAATTTACGTAATGACAAACTACCTAAATTTCGGTTTGCCATTACGTGAAATGGCAGACTGTTATCTATAACAAGAGAATATCACCGGAATCAGAAAAACCAGTAGTTTGAACTGTTTATTGATAAAATACGGGTAATAAATCAATGCTACGAGAATGTTTCACACCACACGATGAACGATATGAATAAATAAGCTAGAATAATATCTGAAAAAAAGAATCTTTACAAGAAATACATTGCAAAAACACCAGTTTTTATTAATTAATCGCACAATATACAAATTTTACTTTCGTCGGTTTCCCTTTACATTAGGAAATCACTTGTTCCTACAAACGAGACTACCATGGCAGAGACTTCAGTATTTTACCTTGTTCCTAAAGCATTTGCACTTATTGGTTTCGCAGCGTTTTGAACCTTTACAGTCACACCGGACATAACGACCAAATAAATTATAATGACCAAAATTTATGTTAATTATAATACTTTCATACTTGTTGATAATATAATATTCACGCCTGATTTTTGTGCCGGTGTTCCAGGCGCATCCTTTTAATTCCTCCACAGTCGAGTAATATTGCTCTTTTGGCATAAAGACCGATTTGTGCTGTTCAAATACTTGTACAGCTCCTGTTTGTATTTATCTCCATTTGATTCTCCCATTTTTAGGAGTTTGATAAAACCTTCCCGATTTCAGGTAAATTTATATCAAAATATATCTTCTGCGGAGGGCCAATATGGAAAAGTTTCCTTATTATGACCAACCCATTAATTTCAGAGTAGGTAAACGCAGACGTTATAGGATGTTCTTTTTCAGAGTAGGTTAACGGCAAATTGGTGGCTAGTTCCTGAGTACATCATCTTAACACAGTTCAGTGTGTTGTTCTAAAATTTATAATAGCAATTAAATCAATCAGAAAGGAACACAAACACTTCTGTGCATTACCATGAATTACAGTTAATATGATCGCGTTTAAAAGCTTATGATCAGTTACAATCAACCGTTGATCACGGGAAACCTGTGATGTATTAATTAAAGGAACAAACCAATTATGATGTAGTAATTGTATTTGAAAACTGAAGTAATCTTATTGCAATTATAAAAGATAAAAGACACAATATTTGTCACGATTATAAGTAATTTCGAGCCAAAAAAGCTTATTTGACAATTTCACCTGATCTTGGTTTGCCAATCTGTGAAATAAAATGTAAGATTTTTAGGTAATTTCACGAAATAACCTGATTTCTATGTTATTTCGTGAAATGGCAAAAGATTTTAGGCATTATGCGAATTTACCCAACACGGTTTGCCATTATGTGAAATGGCGGATTTCCAACATTGACTGTAATATATATATATATATATGTATAGCTGCTTCGTTTCGTTTACTTTGAAAGTTACCTATCTTCCAGACAAATATTCCGTATAAAATAATTAATTGTAAGATTCTTGAATTTAGAAGACAATGTTGTCACTGATTTTAATTACCTCATATAAAACTAATTCTGAACCCAGATATAGATTTCATTTCGAAAAAATATTTTGATGGAGAACGAGAGAGACAGAGAAACAGAAGGAAAGAAGGACAATAACACAACAAAGGAAAAGGACATAAGTTGGCAGTTATTTCACAATGTAGACAAGCAGAAAGGTAGAAATAATTTACCGAGTTCCAAGTAGAAATGGTGTTGTCCTGTTGTGCAATGCCATTTTCAAGTTCTTGAACAAACAGAAACAAATCAATCATTTCGTGTTGTATTTTTTTAGAAATATAAGAGAGTAAACGTCTGATATGCTAACATACTTAGCTGCTTCGTTTCGTTTACTTTGAAAGTTACTTATCTTTCAGATAAATATTCCGTATAAAATAAATCGACAATTGAATTGTAAAATTCTTGAATTTAGAAGAAAATATTTTCCCTGAATTCAATTTCATGTTAAGGTCATACAGATAAAATTCTGAATTCCGAACCCTAATTCTGAACCCAAATATAAATTCCATTTAGAAAAAATATTTTGAAGTTAAGAGTAATCCACAAACAAAAATATGGATCATCTGTATATATCTTAGAAATATATACGCTACTTTAGAGAGAGAGAGAGAGAGAGAGAGAGAGAGAGAGAGAGAGAGAAAGAGGGAGAGTAGGGGAAAGTGGGGGTTTTAAAACAGGAAGTGACGTCATAATGACGTCAGAATGTGTTTTGATAGCCCCATAGGGTTTTTAAAACAGTGACGTCATATGGACGTCATATGGTTGTTATATGGACGTCATATGGACGTCATATGAACGTTATAATGACGTAAGGAGGTATTTTGATAGCCATATGTGGTTTTTAAAACAGTGACGTCATTGTTTTAGAATCCCCATTGGGTTTTTGGAACAGGTAATCGATAGAGCGCGCGCCCATGTCAATGGCGTCATGATGACGTTAAAGTGACGTCATCATGACATCACCATCAGAACGTTATCATGACGTTAAGACTGTCCTAAGCAGCATAACCCTAAGTCACCTGTCAATCATCATGACGTCATTAGCCACGTGACCTGTCAATTATCGGTCATGTGACCCTAACCCTAACAAGAGTTTCAGACCACTTTTTGGCGTCATAATGACGTCAGACCCCTAGGAGACGTCCCTTCTACCATCTGTCTATCATACCTTCATAATACACATTCATAATGCACTCTATGGTTTAGGGTTAGGCTGCCCATATCCGGGCTCGATCCACCAACCTTCTGAGCATGGGTCCGACCAGGAGTCCCACGCTCTAGCAACTGAGCTATTCCGGACTGAACCAGAATGTTTTATGAAAACATGCCATATAAGGCTATAATGCACAATGCACGATAAAGTTCAGAGTGAACTCGTTCAGAGCGAGGGGGAAAAGCGATCGATAAATTTCAGAGTGCACTCGTACAGAGTGTGGGGGAAAAACCGATCGATAAAATTCAGAGTGCACTCGTACAGTGTGTGGGGGAAAAACCGATCGATAAGTTCAGAGTGCACTCGTTCAGAGCGTGGGAACGATCAATAAATTTGAGAAGGAATGGGATTTTCCCTACGTTAAGTCCAATGTTATGTTTTAAGTTATAGTAGTTATATAATGGCACTTCTAAAGCACATTTAACAAATGTAGTTTTAATAATATATAATGTATAAAATACCTTTTAGCATTTTACCATGGTACTTATTCAAATGTTTTAAAGTTGTAGTAGTGTGAAAATTATGCTTCTAAACCAACGTTAACAAATTTAGTTTTTAATAACATATAATATATAAAATAGGTTTTAGCATTTTACCATGCTACTTATTAGAATGTTTAAAAGTTATAGTAGTATGAAAATGGTAGTTCGAAACCAAATTTAACAAATTTAGTTTTTTGACAACATATGATACATAAAATAAGTTTAAACATTTTACCATGGTGTAGTAGGGTTAAAATCAGGGTTCTAAACCAACTTTAACAAATTTAGTTTTCTACACGTTTCAGACGATTTTACCACTTGGGTGGTTGGTTGATTGTTGGGAAATGGGAAGTGAAAATGTGGATAGTTATTTAGGAAAACTGCGCTTAATCAAAACACGTGTTCGAATAATTTTTTGGAAGATATTACGTCGTGTTTTTGTTCATCAAATTGTTCAAAATGTTCAACATGTTCAACATGTTCAACAAGTTGTACAACATGTTCAACATGTTTAACAAGTTGTTCAACATGTTCGACATGTTCAACAACATGTTCAACATGTTCAACAACATGTTCAACATGTTCAACAACATGTTCAACATGTTCAACATGTTCATCAAATTGTTCAACATGTTCAACAAGTTCAACATGTTGTTGTTCAACAAGTTGTTGTATATAAAGCTATGTTTAAGACTTTCTCTTCATTTGAATAGTGTAGGTTGAACCGAAAGGATGTATAAATGCAAAATTTGTTCGAAATCTTACAACTAGCCACAAAATTACAGGTGTTAAAGCTATTTCTAAACATATTAAGACAACTATAAAGTATAAAAGGCTGCCGCCCTCAGACGTAACACACATTTTGTATCAAGATACTGAAGAGTGAACATGTCTCCACTGAGCGAACAACAGCTACCATCTATGGCAATGCCTGTAGAAAAGTTTGAGACAATGCCTACAGAAAATTTTATAGTAAAGCCTGAGACAATACCTACAGCAAAATCTAAGGCAATGCCCATGGTAAAGTCTAAGGCGAAGTCACGTCAGTAGCGTCAAAAGCGACCACATCTTAGAAAGATGAAAGGAGATCAGTTAAGAGGTATGATGCCGCAGTGTAAAAAGCGAAAAATTAAGACAGAGCCTAAAATGAAACGAGAACCAGAGCTTAAAGCTGCTACCACCATGAAGAAGAAGAGTGTAGACGATTTACTGGTTATGATACTTGTTAATGGAGACATATATATTAAATTGGCGAAATATCAACAGAAAGTGATGGTTAACATTCGTGAATATATTACGGATCTGGGAGGATACATCCTACCAAGAAGGGAATTCTGTTGTCATTGAACGATTGGCACATGTTGAAGAAGCAAATAACGTCAGTGGATCTCATACTTCAGAAAATGGATCTGTATAAATGCAGTGACTGTCAGAAGATGGTTGATTATACAGCAAGATGACTGTATACTGTTTTAACAGCATGACGAGCTTAGTGGATGCTATGATTTCATCACCCTCAGTGCAGAAGATTGGAGCGATGGTTTTGAAGCTTGACAAGAACTTGAAACCTAGCTTTGACTCATATGGACATGTACATTTGATATGTAGTTCAAATAAATTGTCTTCATATGTAGACTATGAAATTAACATGATCTATGTTCATGTGAAGTCAGTTGTTATAAAATTTTAAGTTAAGTTCTTGTGAATCTGCACATGTATTAACATAATATGTATTTGAAATAGTTTTGTTCTTATCATAATTGTACATATTTGTGATATTCAATAAAAACTCATATGATGCTTTTCAACTTTTTTATTTTTCTCATACAATACTTGGATATAATACATAATAAAACAATACTTAAATATAATACATAATAATACAATTCTTGAATATAATACATAATAATACAAGATTAATTATAATACATAATATATGATATATGGTTTACGGGTCAATTAAAACCGTGTCAGGCACCTTACGACTTCATATGTTGCAAAGCAAGACATATATTAATGCACAACACTTAAGTTAATAAAATATTACAACATTTATAAAGTCTTTATAAAAGTTATAAAGTTTAGTCAAATAAGTCTATTTTTCTGCATCTGTTTCACTCTGTTCACTGTCCATGTCACTTTCTTCGTCATTGCTACCAGCCTCCTCCTCCATATCTACTAGCTCTTCAAAGAATGCATTGTTTTTCCTTATAGCCGCCTTTAATGCCTTTGAATACTTATAATGTTTTTCATAAACAAAGTAATTAAAGTCCTCTAAAATCTTTTGATAATGTTAGCTTTGCTGTAGACGTTGGGTATAGTTGAACAGTCTCATAAACAGTTGTTTTAGTCCATGCTTATAAATGGGTCGAAGGTCATAGCTTGCTATTTCACGCGCATCTTCAAGTCCTTGTTGTTCATATTCTGAAACCTTTTCTTGAAATATGTTATCATAGTCATCGTAGACGTCTTGAACCATATCATACCAAACAGAGTCTATTTCTGACTCACTTTCAGAGTCTGTTTCTGACTCACTTTCAGAACTCCTGTCATCAGCATCCTCACCACACTGCTCCATATGTTTGAGCAAAGCTTCTTCGCTGTTGTATAATGCACCACATTCTGTACAAGCATGTGCATTCTTTTCAGCTATGTTGACACTTTGACCTTCCATAGAAGACTCATCTAAAGTTTAGGTGAAAGGTAGTTTTACAGGATTCTTCATCCTTTTCTGAAGGGTGAGCAACCTTTAAGTGTCTTTTAAGACTTTGTGGCCAATTGTAAGATTTCGAACAAATGTTGCATTTATACATCCTTTCGGTTCAAACTACACTATTCAAATGATGAGAAAGTCTTTAAACATAGCTTTATATACAACTTGTTGAACATGTTGAACATGCTGAACAACTTGTTGAACATGTTGAACATGTTGAACAACTTGTTGAACATGTTGAACATGTTGGACAACTTGTTGAACATGTTGAACATGTTGAACAACATGTTGAACATGTTGAACAACATGTTGAACATGTTGAACATGTTGAACAACATGTTGAACAACATTTTGAACATGTTGAACAACATGTTGAACATGCTGAACATGTTGAACAACATGTTGAACATGTTGAACAATTTGTTGAATAATACCACGGCGTAATATGTTCCAAAAATTATTCGAACACGTGTTTTCAATGGGCTTGCCATTCGAACACACGTTTTGAATGGGCTTGCCATTCGAACACGTCTTTTGAATGGGCTTGCCATTCGAACATATGTTTGAATGGGCGCAGTTTTCCCACATAACTATCCACATTTTCACTTCCCATTTTCCAACAATCAACCAACCAACCAACCAAGTGGTAGAATCGTCTGAAACGTGTAAAAAACTTAATTTGTTAAAGTTGATTTAGAACCCTGATTTTTTACCCTACTACACCATGGTAAAATGTTTAAACTTATTTTATATATCATATGTTGTCAAAAAATTAATTTGTTAAATTTGGTTTCGAACTACCATTTTCATACTACTATAACTTTAGAACATTCAAATAAGTAGCATGGTAAAATGCTAAAACCTATTTTATATATTATATGTTATTAAAAACTAAATTTGTTAAAGTTTGGTTTAGAAGCATCATTTTCACACTACTATATCTTTAAAACATTTGAATAAGTACCATGGTAAAATGCTAAAACTTATTTTATACATTATATATTATTAAAAACTACATTTGTTAAAGTTGGTTTAGAAGCATCATTTTCACACTACTATAACTTTAAAACATTTGAATAAGTACCATGGTAAAATGCTAAATTTATTTTATACATTATATATTATTAAAAACTACATTTGTTAAATGTGCTTTAGAAGTGTCATTATCCAACTACTATAACTTAAAACATAACATTGGACTAAACGCATGGAAAATCCCATTCCTTTTCAAATTATTGATCGTTCCCACGTTCTGAACGAGTGCACTCTGAATTTTATCGATCGGTTTTCCCCCACACTCTCTACGAGTGCACTCTGAAATTTATCGTGCATTGTGCATTATAGCCTTATATGGCATGTTTTCACAAAACATTCTGGTTCAGTCCGGAATAGCTCAGTTGCTAGAGCGTGGGACTCCTGGTCGGACTCCTGCTCGGAAGGTTGGTGGTTCGAGCCCGGGTATGGGCAGCCTAACCCTAAACCATAGAGTGCATTATGAATGTGTATTATGAAGGTATGATAGACAGATGGTAGAAGGGACGTCTCCGAGGGGTCTGACGTCATTATGACGCCAAAAAGTGGTCTGAAACTCTTGTTAGGGTTAGGGTCACATGACCGATAATTGACAGCTCACGTGACTAATGACGTCATGATTATTGACAGCTGACTTAGGGTTTTGCTGCTTAGGACAGTCTTAAAATGATGCCATGACGTCATAACGTCATTATGACATCATTATAACGTCATGATAACGTTGTGATGGTGATGTCATGATGACATCATTATAGCGTCATTATGACGTCATTGACATGGGCGCGCGCTCTATCGATTACCTGTCCCAAAAACCCAATGGGAATTCTAAAACAATGACGTCACTGTTTTAAAAACCCCATGGGGCTATCAAAACACCTCCTGAGGTCATTTTTAAATTCATATGACGTCCATATGAAGTTAATATGACGTCAATATGACGTCAATATGACGTCACTGTTTTGAAAAACCCCATGGGGCTATCAAAACACCTTCTGACGTCATTATGACGTCACTTCCTGTTTTAAAACCCCCACTTTCCCCCTACTAGAGAGAGAGAGAGAGAGAGAGAGAGAGACAGAGAGAGAGAGAGAGAAAGGGAGAAAGAGGGAGAAGGAAAGAAGGACGATAACACAAGAAAGGAAAAGGGAATAGGTAGGCAGTTATTCCAAGACATCCAGAAGCAGGAACGCATAAATAATTTACCGTCATAATCGAGTTCAGAGCAGCAACTGTGTTGTCCTGTTGTGCCATGCGACTTTCAAGTTCTTGAGCAGAAACAAATCAACCATTTCGTGTTGTATTATTTTTAAGAAATGTACGAGAGGAAATGTCTAATGTGCTAACATATTTAGCTGCTTTCGTTTCGTTTACTTTAAAAGTTACTTATTTTCCAGGCAAATATTCCGTCTAAAACAAATCAGCAATTAATTGTAAAATTCTTCAGTTTAAGAAAAAATGCTCTCTCTGGATTTAATTTCCTCATGTAAAAGTTATACAGATAAAACTAATTCTGAACCCGGATATAAATTCCTTTGAGAAAAATATTTTGAAGTTAACAGTAATCCACAAACGGAAATATGGATCCTATATCAGAGAAACTGAGAAAGAGAGAGAGAGAGAGAGAGAGAGAGAGAGAGAAAGAGAGAGAGAGCGAGAGAGAGAGAGAGAGAGAGAGAGAGAGAGAGAGAGAGGGAGGGAGAGAGAGAAAGAAAGAAAGAAAGATTAGAAAAGTAACAAGAAAAAGACATTATTCATGGAAAAGAAAATGAGTGAGCAGAAAGCTCAAGCTATGGACAGACTTGTGAGTATAAAAACCCTTCCGTCATTAGCAGAGTTCAAAGTAGCAATTTCGTTGTCCTGCTGTGCAATGCAATTTCAACTTCAACCATTTCTCTTGTAATCAAGCAATGCTAATTTAAGTCAGATCCACAAGCACAAATATGGGTCCTCTACATATATCTTTTGAATATCGGCACTACTTCAGAGAGAGAGAGAGAGAGAGAGAGAGAGAGAGAGAGAGAGAGAAAGAGAGAGAGAGAGAGAGAGAGAGAGAGACAGAAGGAAAGAAGGACGAACAACAAAGGAAAATGGAATAATCGGCAGTTATTCCAAGATATGGACAAGCAGGAGAGCATAAATACCTTACGATCATTAGCCGAGCTCAAAGTAGCAATTGTGTGGTCAAGTGTGCAATGTGACTTTCAAGTTCTTGAACAAATAGAAACAAATCAACCATTTCTGTTGTAAAATTTTAACTTTGTTGCTCAAGTTTATCAGTTTGTAAGAAAGAAATCTATTTCATTTAATTATTTATAACTTGAGTACTAGATATGACTTGTACCAGATTAAACGGCTAATTACTAACATACATCTGTGGTTAAAAAGAAAGATAGAACATTCGCAGTTTATCTCCTAGGTAAATGCTGGAAACTTGCAGAACAGAGAAAAGCAATGAAATACTTCAGCCAGACACCGGTCTTTTATATTCTACCAGTGGGGAAAATATAATCTCTATATTATCTGTTCTTGTCTTAAATGAGGGGTGGGATTGGAGGCGGTTCCCTTCTTAGGTGATCCGTTACGTTGCCTACCAGAAGTATTTATTTCTAATTAGGTTATGTGAGATTTGATACTCTACTTTTTCAACTAAAAGCAGGATTATTACAGACTCTGTGATCTGTCAGGAACCAGGATGTTCCTCACATAACTTATGTACGTCTTATTTATGCAATTTAATGCCTTGCAAAATAATTTATGTCGTTTATTTTAATATTTCCGTTAGGGTTTTTCTTTCTCTTTTTGCTGAAATTACCGCTATGTTTTGTTATGCATTGACATGTTCAATTAAACATTTAATACGCTTCTATTTATAGCATTACAAACACGCAGTTTGGCACTAAATGACTCTCCTCTAGTTTAACGGATAAATAAGCGCAATCTGTATGTATGGATGTTTTCAAGTAAAGTTTTTGTTTATTAATCTGAAGAAAATCCGTATTGTGTCAATGTTTCCTCTAGATACAGTGGGAAAATTGTGTCGTGCTTTTGTTGTGTCGTGTTTCTCTTGTTCCGTGCAACGGGCCTGTTGCACGAACAGCAAAAGCACGCTCTCAGTTGCGTGCCAACAGCCTGTCCGTGCTGAAGTTGTTTCTGTATTTTAGAATCAATATTATAACATGTCTTCTCCCATTAAAAAGGGGAACAACAGTAATTCTACTATTGATTAATCATTCACTTCAAACAATAATCGCCGCGTTTCATTAGAAGCACTAAAAAGTGCTATTTTAATCTTTGTTTGAAATGTAGAACACACATATTTATGAATACGAAAACAGAAATTACAATGGAATGTCAAAATGAGCCATTTTTACTGAAAATCAACACTAAAACCAATAACAATAACCATATTTTTTCGACCAAAAAAATTAGGTGCCCTTTTGTTTTCGCTTTAAATGTCAGAGTCATTTTTAAGCAAAATAAACCTTTATAACAATGATAATAAGCATTTTGTGACTAGGAAAGAGGCTATAAAACTTATAAAATAGGCTAACAGGGTATTGGCACGGCATTCAGCATGCAAAAAGCATTATGCACAGTTAATATCTTAAAAAATTCTAATTATTACCTAAAGGCCGAATAAAGGCTATATGCATGACAAACTGCATGCAAACACGCTGCCCAAAATTTTGTGACTAGGAAAGAGGCTGCAAAACTTACAAAAATAGGCTGACAGGGTATTGGCACGGCATTCAGCATGCAAAAATCATCATACAAAGTTAATATCTTAAAAAAGTTCTATTTATTATCTAAACGCCAAATAAAGGCTATCTGCATGACAAACTTTGCATGTCAGTGAAAAGTATGGACACCAACGCTGCACTGTCTGTGAGCCAACATTACAAACTTCACTGCTCTGTCCAAGTGGGCAATCTAAAACACAGAATAAAACGATTCCTTTACTCATTTATATTTTACTTAGTGTTTCTCTTTTTATTGATTCTGAGCTTTAATCACATTACTCGATTATAGCGCATGCCATAACATACCTTTAATACGGAATAGCATTTAAATTAATTTGTTCAAATTGAACACGCTCCTTGCACGGAAATGATAAATTTACTCCCTGATGAAAGGCTTTGATATCGCTTGCCTTTTAATCCTACTTTGTTTATATTGTCAAAATAAATTTAGAAAATGACTACTGTTGCCCATCTATTGGTCAAGGATATTTGTTACTCAAAATAATTTCACTCATATGACCTAGCCATGCTTTAGGGTTACTATTCATAGACTACTAATGAAGTCCATGTTTGCAACAAACAGCATTAATGTATGTCATATGTGACACTGAAGGAACAATAAGTTAAGGACTGTATGAAGTTGTTTTTTGGATTAATTCTGAATGAATTTAAACTGAGGATAGTTAAAAATGTCTAACGGATTGCATTAGAGTATACAAATTGACTGAAGTTAAGGACTTGTAAGATACTTTTCAAAGTCTTATCCTCAAAGTAAGGTGTTTATCGATTACCTTATTGACAGTATTACAAAGCACAAAAATACATAATTAATTAACTACTTGATTATTCACAGAAAAATAATCAAGCGTGTAAAACTGCATCAACGAATGACGTCAAACGTTTATATTCACAATGAAACGTAATCTTTCCATAGAACTTACGAAATAAAACTGGTGACAACAAACTCATTAAAATTAACATGAATGCGATGCCCGGTTTTTAAGCTGTACCAGTCTACACATAATAACTTTATCAATGTATTAAGACATAGAGTATTAAAATTAATGTAGTTTATTTCACTTTAGTGCACGTAGAAGAAATAGGAGTATTTATGCAGTATATGTGTGGAGAAGAATATATATTACAACTGTATAAAAACACAGACTCAATAGAAATAAAAACCATTCTCGTGTTTCGACTGCTTTAAAATGCCTTATCAGCATAGCTGGCAGATCATGTGCCTCAATCTTTACTATTAAAGATTCAGGCCTGTTGTCTTAACAAAGATTTTATCAGACAGTTTTTAAATCGAAAAGTAAAAAAAAGGCTTGTTTATTCATATGCAGGCCCAGTGGAACAAGTAACGGCAATATGAATAATTCACGTATACGTGAATTAAAATACGAAAGCGCTAAATAAAAACCAGAATAGATAGATCATACATAACTTAGTTATTGCTTGTTTGCAAGTGAAGTGTTTTCGTTACTTGCTAAGCAATTAATATTGGAGTTTCATGGAAAAGAGCGAACTGCCTTTTGTGATGTAGTGACTGCCATTTGTCTTCCTTTTTATCTAAGCTGTTGTTATAAAACAGAGGCTTTCAGCCATTTTTTACTGTTTATTTTTACAAGTTGTTTCACGAAAATATATCAAGTAAACTGCATTTTATTTCACATAAAGGGGGTTAAAAGTTGCATTTTTGTATGGAATTACATAAAACCTGACAGCTTCGACATTTCTTAACATCAAATCCCAGTAAATCGCTGTAAATAACCTTCTGGCATTGAACGGGCAAACGCTGATCTCAATAAATGCATATATACTGACGCACTGGTAATTTTCATCGATCGACAAACGATGTACATACTGCAAACAAAATAAAGTCTAAGTATTCAAGAAACGCCTAAATGTTGCCCTAAACTTCACAGATAGCACTAAAAACTAATTGTGTAAAGGTATCAAATGCATGCTAAATTACTGAGTGATTCTCAACACGAAAAAATTTAATTGAGTTGGGCATGATTTGCTAGGTTGTCTTTTTATCTCAAAACAGATTAAACATGTGATTTTCATGCTTTCAGTCAGAAAGTTGTAGAATATTTTTAAAGAGTAGACATATTTAATGATGTGAAAGATGCTTAAGACTTTCAGATAGTCCAAGATAACACATATGTTATTTCGAGTTCATAGTTCAGTTCATTGCCTTCATTGGCTTCTTTTTTTGTATGCTTTCGGTTTTAAGCCAATAAGGTGATTTTTGCTTCATAATTGCTTTAATTGCATTGTCTATCCAATCATGGTAGAATAAATAGTCTGTAAAAAAGTAGTTTTGGGACGCTACTGCTAAGATCTCGATTTATCTGCTATTCCATCCTCCAACGAGCAGTATCGATCTCAAGCAGACACAATTGATTCTCCAGTTACTTTTCTGATGAGACAAAATACATCAGTTTCACCGACTGCTCAGACAGATCATACCAACGTGATTCACTTCTAAATATGAACATGGGATGAAGAAGTTACATTTTCCAATCACGTTAATGTTATTGTGAACTTGTTAAAGTATAGAAACCATTTGCATAATAACGCATGATATACCAGGACATTCACATATCAGGTGAATCGTTTCTTTATTCAGTTTTCTTTTCTGCGATATATTAGAATATTTGTCTCATGAAGATAATTTTGTTGAATAAAATGACCTCTTTACTATAGCCCAAAATAAAGGGATGATATTACCATTGTTGTTTTTAACTTTGTCAACATAGCAAAAACATTATGATTGACTGTAGAATATTTTCAAACAAAATTTTAAGAAAGTGCTTTTATCTTTATTTATATTACACCAATAAAGAAATTTATTACATATAACCAAATCTTTTCTGTATCGGATATTGACAACTCGTTAACATACTCGAGACATACCACAAGGAATTTACATATCTATGATTAAATTAATTAACAAATTAATCAATAATTGAATTAATTGAATTTGAGGTGAAATGTTATCAATATCAGTCACACCTTGGGACAAAAACCTGGCAAATTTGGCCAGTGAATGAAAACATAAACCTAGTTATGAACTCAAACAATTAGCTGTCAATCTTACTACTCTTTGCTATCATGTGTGGTTCTTTGAATTGCACAGTTAGAACTGTTTTGATATATCTATCCATCTATCTATCTCTCAGACTATCACCATGCTATAAATAACAATGTCAATATCAAAGTTAAATTGAGTTTGCAGGAAATAACATAGAAGTGGATTGTGGGAATATTACAATCCATAAAGCGCTGACTGTATGTGAATGAAATATACTCAGCAACAAAAGAAACGCAACTATTTGACGTTTCAGGCCACCAGTGTTCTTCAATTCTTACTCTTTACTACTCCAATGAGAATCACATTAATTGATATGTCACTAGCTCTAGCAATCACATGGTCATTTTCACAACTTTTTATGTTTATGTGTGACAATATGAACAGCAAGCATTACACACAGTTAAATGTACAGTAAAAAGTTAAGGTTTTAGATAAAAACTTCACAGTATTTGCAGTAAGTTTCCTGATTACTTTGTCTGTAACAAATTGATCGAGAGCGAATGATTGGAAAGTATAAGAGTGGAACTACACAAGTTAACGCAGTAGGTACCTTGCTATTAATGAAACAGCAATTCAATGCAAATGGATCGTTTGAGAGTGACAGGATTGACGAGAGAATTACAGCGTTAAAGTAGTTCTCGGGTAACGAATACTCGAGAAGACCGATACTTCCGTCGTTCAACCCTTAGAAAGAGGCAAAGAGGCTTCAATTTTCTACCGACGTCGCACATCAGAGATGCAGTGCATTACCGAATACATGCACACAGTTTAAGAAAGCACCTTCAGCATTTCAGTATTCATATTGACCGTGTATATCGACGATGCAACCAGGTGCCGCGCGAGATCATAAAAGGAAGCCAGTCACGTTCGTTGGAGTTTTGGAATTTTTTTTAATAATGACTGATTGTTTTAGTTTTTCTCTGACGGACGCTTAAACAATTGGCATAAATATGGTAATTGTTCGAGCAAACTGTTGGACTTCGGATTAAGAGCTGAGCTCCGTTTCATCAACGAAACTATAACAGCCCTACAAAGACAGAGCAAATAGTTAAACGATTTCTGTACTCACAATTCGTCAAAGTAACCAGATTTCTCAACAGGAAATTGATATTTAGAAACTCATAATGACCTGCATTTTGCCCAATCTGTCACACATGGAGTAACTTTGGGATTATTTGGATTGAGCGGTCGGTCGAAGTACTGCCCCCTCCCTCGTTTTCGTAACCAAAACTATGCCCATTGCTCTTGGCAGAGTGACACCATACCCAGAGTCTACATTCAGTGCTATGGACTATGTTTCTGCAGCTTGAAGTGAACTGAAATGAATTGAATTAAGTTAGTTGCATCCTAGTTAAACTATTTGTGTAGTCTAGCAAAGATGCTGATTAAAAACTAAAAACTATGAAAAAATAGCTATTGCGCTTTTTATTACCAGACGTTACTTTTGCTGCTATGTATACATTCAAATGTCAGAGGCCATTCATAGGTGTGTTGTAGAAGTATAAAATTAGATTTTGCGGCCTATGCAAACGAAGAACTTGAATATCAGGCAAGTAAAGTTAATATTTTTGAGAATGTTAAGAAAGAGTGTTACATAGGAACCATTTGTAGGATAAACATATATCAGGATAGCCATACAGCAGGTAAACAGTTTTCATTTGTGATGAAATATCATAAAATATTTCGGAGTGCATCTGGTATGTGAAAACACGATGTTTTCGTCTGGAAGCCAATAGAATCACTTTGCTAGCACGCCCACTCCCGAATAGCATTTCTTTGAAAGCACAAATAATCAAAATTATTAAGATTAAGTAACCCATTTCAAAATTATGGATATAATTGAATTTGTCATCGAAATTGACAGCTATAGACAGGTAGAATTACAGGAAAAATGGACTATTGTGAGTTAAATTCAAGCCATTTTGGTGCTAGGGATATTTATCCTAAAGGACTTTACGTGAGAGGCTTCTTAAATGGAGGGAGTACTGTCAGTATATGTTGAAATTTTCTCGGTTAGGGCTGTTGTAGCTATATCCAGCACAACAATATAATTCCCCTTATTTATCTGACATTAGAGTGTCATCACTGCAATTTTTCAGGGACTTTAAGAGATTTTCAGGCAAATAACGTTCACACTTTTTCTAAACAGCTCAGGAGCAAGAGCGGAGGAATATACGTACAAGGAAAGTTCCGGATCAAGCTACTTTGCAAAAGTTTTTCAAGTGCTTAAAGTATTCCTCTGCAAAATTCAGGTAATTTGTTGTTTGACACTTTAAGATTAATAGACTGTAGATCGCTTTACTATGGTGCCAGACAGAGTATAATAGATGAATACTGGGTTGGTAAATGGAGACAGCAATTTTTTTTATTTCCCATAAATACTGAGAAAGAAATAAAAATATATCATTGCGTTTTAAAATTGCATTAGTATAACTTGGCATAAACTTCATATAATAGTATAATTAAAGTATGATTAAAATTGATAAACTGACATTAGCTGTATTGTTAGCTTTAAAACGCATGCAATAAAAAGCCAAATCAAGAATTTTTCGATTACATAAAAAGATAAGAAACTTCCTGCAGGTGTGAATGTTTTCATTTTTCTGTATTAAATATTATACTTCTGAGGAAATCAGCATTGCCACAATATACATGAAAACGGTCACAATTAGGATTAAAAGAACAGTTAACTTCATCGAAAGATATTCAGATTTAAACTGAACTAGCAATAAAGCACGATTAGGGCATAAAACAATGTTGCATGTGTATGAAGAAATTAGCATCGGGACGTAGCGTAGTATGATAACTTGTCAAGAATATTACGGATATTGAACTCAAATTTGAATGTATGTTTTACGAAATAAATATTTATACTTGAAAAATCTAAAACATAACCACTAAAGTATTCATATCTATGCTAATTTAACATTGACCAGATTCATTCTACTCTTTGGTTCATTGTTCAGTCTCAGTCTAGCTAGCTCAAGCTGCTGTCCAAAATTATTAAATTTCAACGATTTTTTTCTCTTTATACTAAAACAGGAGTTGTATTTTATAATGATGAAATGTATACTAACTTGTGATCTGTTTACACTAAATTGTAAAATGGTGTGGATTATGAATTACTCTAATTTTATATGTAACAAGCTATTAAGTAAGTGATCAATCGTAATATAAAATTGCATTATCTAGAGTAAACAATAACACATTTTCATGAAATCAAACATAGGTTTACGAAATTTACTTTTGCTCGATAATTTCGCTTTCATGATTCTAATTCTTAAGTTTGCATTTTAAATCACTTTCTTAATATCAACTAATTAAGTCAAATGTTATTATGCCTTTCTCAGAAAAATGGATCCTCCATCTACACAATTAGAAGAACCAATAACTATTGAAACAACACAGTTCTCAGGTAAAATAACAGTTCTAAACATAAATTGCTTTGTAAACATTACATGATTAAAAAGCTTAATAAATCAAGATATGAGAAAGCAACTAACATGTTTATTGATTTTTTCCCAAAATACTTTACACATTACATATATATTAGTTTTGAATTAAATTTCAGATACATCAGTGTCAGAGTGTATGAACCAACCTTCTACGGAACTGGATGAACCCAATGCTGTGTGTCTTTGCGATATGTTCGAATTTATCAACCAACCTACTGATGAAATGGGCGAGGCAAATGTCAATCCATTTCATGATATATCAGGATTTATAAATCAACCTTCTACAGAATCAGACGAGCCAGATATCAATGGTCTTTATGACATACTAGAATTTATCAGTCAACCTTCTGTGGAATTGGACGAGCCAATCTCTGCTGAACAACAGTTTCAGAGTTAGCCAGATTGTTTTAGCACTTTATGTCACAGATTGTCAAATCTAACTATATTTGTTCAAGTTCACACTTTTCTTTACCAAACTGCAGTCTCGTATGAAGTGATTTATAAGTAGGTGCTATCTTTGCACGATATGCAGAGCATTTAGAGCCATTTTACCAGCGTGACCATGTATAACTATCGGTACATTAAATTCTTTTTAAAAAGAAATTGTAAATAATAGTATGATTAATTAAACTGTGATAGAACAATAAATACAAGGAATACTTTTCAGCTGTAAGATTAGATTTTTTATAAGCAAAGATTGTTTCAATTTGCAAAGAAAAAAAAACAATTGTTAATGGTCTATTATGCAGTGTAATTTCTCCCTTTCTTTTTTCTAAACGAAACTGTAAGATTGTTAAATATACCATTCATGCCATTGATAATCAATAATAAAAAGCATTTTAGCGATATCAATTTGCAATGAACAATTGGAGTTTCTTTAGTAAAAATATATAATAAAATGAATGGCATAACCAGAACGAAATTTGTATAAAACGTGGCATGATCATGTTCCAGAAGAAACTTTAACACATAGAAACTGTAATATTTTTGTTTTGTTCAAATATATATAGAGAGAAACAAATCTTCACGATAAAAGAATAAGGGAGACATGTATCAACTGTCATCAATTAGCGTTATTATAACCATGATCATATTTTATCAGTATTATACGATCTGAAATCATTACATAGTTTTAGAATAAGAAATTAAGGAAGCTATTTAAAAAATGCATGAGAGAATTAAGAATTAAGAAAAAAACAATCACACCTTGAAGACGATAATGTTTGTATAATTTGAGATTTTTTATTCAAGAAAGCAAAAAAAGTATTGTTAAAGGATTGAGAAAAATCAACGTCTGGAACATTTATGCACACGCTTAGCTCACAAAGATCCCTTATTCTTTGAAATGCTGATGGCAAATGTGACATGAAACAGTTACTATCATAATAAAAACAAAAGATTTTATTATCGGCTTTAAAAGTAGCAGTCCATCGCAATTCATGAAAAGGGAGTACACTTAGGCAGATAAGGTGTTTAGTCTTCTTTCGTCAGATCGAGAAAGAACAAATTACCTTTTCTTATCACAACAATTATAATCTGAATCATTTTCGTCTTTTGCTAGTTTTTAGAACTTCAATTTTTTAGACCACGAAATAGGATTTTTGTTTCCAAGTTGTGCAAATAATTCAATTAATAGGGTTGGATGAAATCGAGATATGTCAATGTAATAGTCAAACGTGGTTTTAAAAACCTTTAACCTGTTGAAAGCGATGGCTTTGATGTTTCTGGTTTTGACATGCTCATTTCTGTAATTTTTGTTGTTTCAAATACCAATAAAAGACTAAGAAGAAGCATTCACATAAAAATTTGTAAATCCGCATCTTAGAGACATGATAAAATTACTAAGAGCTATCTAAAATTCGACATTTGACATCTTTCATTTTCTACTTATAATGCTTTGGTATTAACGACTTGAATATGGAATGGGATAAAGATCATCAACCAAACATATGTACTGAAAAATGTTTTTACATACAAAACAAAAATCTTATCTGTCATATTCCAAAACATTGACATAATGGCATCACAAATTCCTATTTTTTCTCAAATTATCATGTTGATTTGTGAAAAAATTAGGCATTTCAGTTTTTGATGGAATGTTTGATCTTGAAAAGTAATGAAAAAAAGAATGATTCCTGTGAACAAAACTTTAAAAAAATAATGAGTTCAACTTATATAATGACGTCTGATAAAGTTGATAACTAATAAATCTATTAGTTATGTATCACAGTGCAACCTTTAATAGGAACTTAATGAATTAATATGGAGAATTTAAAAATTAATTGATAAATATACGTTAAATCAGTTTTTAATAGCATTTCGTTTCTGTCTTTCTACTTCTATTTGAAACAAATAGCTTTTTGTTTTACTTGGAGACATGAAACCATGTCCTAATTGTGCAAAAATGTGCCTGTGTTGTTTAAAGGGCACGTTAAATATAGATTTATTTAATATCATAGAACAGGAAATCCCTATTTATGCATTCAACTGATATTTTTATCAGGTAACAGATTTAATGCTGAGTGTTTGTTAAATTTGACTTCGTTTATATTCCTAAATTAAAGGGAAGTCTTTCACAGAAAATCTAAAGTAAGTCAAAGAAAGCCTATATTAGACAAAAAGTTTATTATTTGTTTTGTATTTATATAATGTTATATTAAATGATGATAACTCCATAACATCGCCCAAGTTTTAAGTGACCGTTACTAAATTTAATTAACACAGCAATTGTTAAGATGTATAAATTAATTGAATTTGTATCAAATTGAGGAATATCCTGGAGAAGAGAAATTTTCAACGGGTAATAGTCATTGTCATGAAAAGCAAAAACTGCAAAAATGTGCCACAAGTAGATCTTTTTCTTTTTTTCTTGCATCAAATATTGCTAATAACACGATATGAGAGGCAATAGCATTAAAATGTAAAGGTCACATTACTAAATACATAGAAAGATAGACAGGTAAAACGCCAGGTAAACAATAAAATACATACATTAACCGGAAATCCGGCATGTCTCACTCTTAATGTCACAAGAAAGAGACACCGTAATGCAATATCAGTTTATAAACTTTAAAAATTAGGTGAGGGTGTAGGGGTTAAGTGCTTGATCTGTGTAACTGCATCATTATTTTGCTAAGAATGAATAAAAGAGAGAAGTGTTGTTAAAACAGTCTAATTAAAAAAACATGACCTATAAGACGTTGTGACATATATTCAGTCTGTGTTTCTATAAATATACATTTTTCCAAGTTTTGAAATTGAATTCAAATGTTATCGAAAAAATATGATTTAATAAAAATTACTGCATAAGAACCTCTACTTTAGGAAAAAGTAATACGATATTACCTAAAACGACTGATATAAAAAGTGTCCAATTACTTTTTCCACTTCATATAGGTTTATTCTTATCTAGTTAGATTGTGAAAAAAAATGTAGGTTTTATCTGCTTTAGTAGATATCACCATTTCAAGTGGTGTCATCATATATCGCTTATATGACGTAGAAAAAGTCGGCACGTTAAATATAGATTTATTTAATATCATAGAACAGGAAATCCCTATTTATGCATTCAACTGATATTTTTATCAGGTAACAGATTTAATGCTGAGTGTTTGTTAAATTTGACTTCGTTTATATTCCTAAATTAAAGGGAAGTCTTTCACAGAAAATCTAAAGTAAGTCAAAGAAAGCCTATATTAGACAAAAAGTTTATTATTTGTTTTGAAATTTATATAATGTTATATTAAATGATGATAACTCCATAACATCGCCCAAGTTTTAAGTGACCGTTACTAAATTTAATTAACACAGCAATTGTTAAGATGTATAAATTAATTGAATTTGTATCAAATTGAGGAATATCCTGGAGAAGAGAAATTTTCAACGGGTAATAGTCATTGTCATGAAAAGCAAAAACTGCAAAAATGTGCCACAAGTAGATCTTTTTCTTTTTTTCTTGCATCAAATATTGCTAATAACATGATATGAGAGGCAATAGCATTAAAATGTAAAGGTCACATTACTAAATACATAGAAAGATAGACAGGTAAAACGCCAGGTAAACAATAAAATACATACATTAACCGACAAACCGGCATGTCTCAATCTTAATGTCACAAGAAAGAGACACCGTAATGCAATATCAGTTTATAAACTTTAAAAAGTAGGTGAGGGTGTAGGGGTTAAGTGCTTGATCTGTGTAACTGCATCATTATTTTGCTAAGAATGAATAAAAGAGAGAAGTGTTGTTAAAACAGTCTAATTAAAAAAACATGACCTATAAGACGTTGTGACATATATTCAGTCTGTGTTTTTATAAATATACATTTTTCCAAGTTTTGAAATTGAATTCAAATATTATCGAAAAAATATGATTTAATAAAAATTACTGCATAAGAACCTCTACTTTAGGAAAAAGTAATACGATATTACCTAAAACGACTGATATAAAAAGTGTCCAATTACTTTTTCCACTTCATATAGGTTTATTCTTATCTAGTTAGATTGTGAAAAAAAATGTAGGTTTTATCTGCTTTAGTAGATATCACCATTTCAAGTGGTGTCATCATATATCGCTTATATGACGTAGAAAAAGTCGACACGTTAAATATAGATTTATTTAATATCATAGAACAGGAAATCCCTATTTATGCATTCAACTGATATTTTTATCAGGTAACAGATTTAATGCTGAGTGTTTGTTAAATTTGACTTCGTTTATATTCCTAAATTAAAGGGAAGTCTTTCACAGAAAATCTAAAGTAAGTCAAAGAAAGCCTATATTAGACAAAAAGTTTATTATTTGTTTTGTATTTATATAATGTTATATTAAATGATGATAACTCCATAACATCGCCCAAGTTTTAAGTGACCGTTACTAAATTTAATTAACACAGCAATTGTTAAGATGTATAAATTAATTGAATTTGTATCAAATTGAGGAATATCCTGGAGAAGAGAAATTTTCAACGGGTAATAGTCATTGTCATGAAAAGCAAAAACTGCAAAAATGTGCCACAAGTAGATCTTTTTCTTTTTTTCTTGCATCAAATATTGCTAATAACACGATATGAGAGGCAATAGCATTAAAATGTAAAGGTCACATTACTAAATACATAGAAAGATAGACAGGTAAAACGCCAGGTAAACAATAAAATACATACATTAACCGGAAAACAGGCATGTCTCACTCTTAATGTCACAAGAAAGAGACACCGTAATGCAATATCAGTTTATAAACTTTAAAAAGTAGGTGAGGGTGTAGGGGTTAAGTGCTTGATCTGTGTAACTGCATCATTATTTTGCTAAGAATGAATAAAAGAGAGAAGTGTTGTTAAAACAGTCTAATTAAAAAAACATGACCTATAAGACGTTGTGACATATATTCAGTCTGTGTTTTTATAAATATACATTTTTCCAAGTTTTGAAATTGAATTCAAATATTATCGAAAAAATATGATTTAATAAAAATTACTGCATAAGAACCTCTACTTTAGGAAAAAGTAATACGATATTACCTAAAACGACTGATATAAAAAGTGTCCAATTACTTTTTCCACTTCATATAGGTTTATTCTTATCTAGTTAGATTGTGAAAAAAAATGTAGGTTTTATCTGCTTTAGTAGATATCACCATTTCAAGTGGTGTCATCATATATCGCTTATATGACGTAGAAAAAGTCGGCACGTTAAATATAGATTTATTTAATATCATAGAACAGGAAATCCCTATTTATGCATTCAACTGATATTTTTATCAGGTAACAGATTTAATGCTGAGTGTTTGTTAAATTTGACTTCGTTTATATTCCTAAATTAAAGGGAAGTCTTTCACAGAAAATCTAAAGTAAGTCAAAGAAAGCCTATATTAGACAAAAAGTTTATTATTTGTTTTGTATTTATATAATGTTATATTAAATGATGATAACTCCATAACATCGCCCAAGTTTTAAGTGACCGTTACTAAATTTAATTAACACAGCAATTGTTAAGATGTATAAATTAATTGAATTTGTATCAAATTGAGGAATATCCTGGAGAAGAGAAATTTTCAACGGGTAATAGTCATTGTCATGAAAAGCAAAAACTGCAAAAATGTGCCACAAGTAGATCTTTTTCTTTTTTTCTTGCATCAAATATTGCTAATAACACGATATGAGAGGCAATAGCATTAAAATGTAAAGGTCACATTACTAAATACATAGAAAGATAGACAGGTAAAACGCCAGGTAAACAATAAAATACATACATTAACCGACAAACCGGCATGTCTCAATCTTAATGTCACAAGAAAGAGACACCGTAATGCAATATCAGTTTATAAACTTTAAAAATTAGGTGAGGGTGTAGGGGTTAAGTGCTTGATCTGTGTAACTGCATCATTATTTTGCTAAGAATGAATAAAAGAGAGAAGTGTTGTTAAAACAGTCTAATTAAAAAAACATGACCTATAAGACGTTGTGACATATATTCAGTCTGTGTTTTTATAAATATACATTTTTCCAAGTTTTGAAATTGAATTCAAATATTATCGAAAAAATATGATTTAATAAAAATTACTGCATAAGAACCTCTACTTTAGGAAAAAGTAATACGATATTACCTAAAACGACTGATATAAAAAGTGTCCAATTACTTTTTCCACTTCATATAGGTTTATTCTTATCTAGTTAGATTGTGAAAAAAAAATGTAGGTTTTACCTGCTTTAGTAGATATCACCATTTCAAGTGGTGTCATCATATATCGCTTATATGACGTAGAAAAAGTCGGCACGTTAAATATAGATTTATTTAATATCATAGAACAGGAAATCCCTATTTATGCATTCAACTGATATTTTTATCAGGTAACAGATTTAATGCTGAGTGTTTGTTAAATTTGACTTCGTTTATATTCCTAAATTAAAGGGAAGTCTTTCACAGAAAATCTAAAGTAAGTCAAAGAAAGCCTATATTAGACAAAAAGTTTATTATTTGTTTTGTATTTATATAATGTTATATTAAATGATGATAACTCCATAACATCGCCCAAGTTTTAAGTGACCGTTACTAAATTTAATTAACACAGCAATTGTTAAGATGTATAAATTAATTGAATTTGTATCAAATTGAGGAATATCCTGGAGAAGAGAAATTTTCAACGGGTAATAGTCATTGTCATGAAAAGCAAAAACTGCAAAAATGTGCCACAAGTAGATCTTTTTCTTTTTTTCTTGCATCAAATATTGCTAATAACACGATATGAGAGGCAATAGCATTAAAATGTAAAGGTCACATTACTAAATACATAGAAAGATAGACAGGTAAAACGCCAGGTAAACAATAAAATACATACATTAACCGGAAAACAGGCATGTCTCACTCTTAATGTCACAAGAAAGAGACACCGTAATGCAATATCAGTTTATAAACTTTAAAAAGTAGGTGAGGGTGTAGGGGTTAAGTGCTTGATCTGTGTAACTGCATCATTATTTTGCTAAGAATGAATAAAAGAGAGAAGTGTTGTTAAAACAGTCTAATTAAAAAAACATGACCTATAAGACGTTGTGACATATATTCAGTCTGTGTTTTTATAAATATACATTTTTCCAAGTTTTGAAATTGAATTCAAATATTATCGAAAAAATATGATTTAATAAAAATTACTGCATAAGAACCTCTACTTTAGGAAAAAGTAATACGATATTACCTAAAACGACTGATATAAAAAGTGTCCAATTACTTTTTCCACTTCATATAGGTTTATTCTTATCTAGTTAGATTGTAAAAAAAAAATGTAGGTTTTATCTGCTTTAGTAGATATCACCATTTCAAGTGGTGTCATCATATATCGCTTATATGACGTAGAAAAAGTCGACACGTTAAATATAGATTTATTTAATATCATAGAACAGGAAATCCCTATTTATGCATTCAACTGATATTTTTATCAGGTAACAGATTTAATGCTGAGTGTTTGTTAAATTTGACTTCGTTTATATTCCTAAATTAAAGGGAAGTCTTTCACAGAAAATCTAAAGTAAGTCAAAGAAAGCCTATATTAGACAAAAAGTTTATTATTTGTTTTGTATTTATATAATGTTATATTAAATGATGATAACTCCATAACATCGCCCAAGTTTTAAGTGACCGTTACTAAATTTAATTAACACAGCAATTGTTAAGATGTATAAATTAATTGAATTTGTATCAAATTGAGGAATATCCTGGAGAAGAGAAATTTTCAACGGGTAATAGTCATTGTCATGAAAAGCAAAAACTGCAAAAATGTGCCACAAGTAGATCTTTTTCTTTTTTTCTTGCATCAAATATTGCTAATAACACGATATGAGAGGCAATAGCATTAAAATGTAAAGGTCACATTACTAAATACATAGAAAGATAGACAGGTAAAACGCCAGGTAAACAATAAAATACATACATTAACCGACAAACCGGCATGTCTCAATCTTAATGTCACAAGAAAGAGACACCGTAATGCAATATCAGTTTATAAACTTTAAAAATTAGGTGAGGGTGTAGGGGTTAAGTGCTTGATCTGTGTAACTGCATCATTATTTTGCTAAGAATGAATAAAAGAGAGAAGTGTTGTTAAAACAGTCTAATTAAAAAAACATGACCTACAAGACGTTGTGACATATATTCAGTCTGTGTTTTTATAAATATACATTTTTCCAAGTTTTGAAATTGAATTCAAATATTATCGAAAAAATATGATTTAATAAAAATTACTGCATAAGAACCTCTACTTTAGGAAAAAGTAATACGATATTACCTAAAACGACTGATATAAAAAGTGTTCAATTACTTTTTCCACTTCATATAGGTTTATTCTTATCTAGTTAGATTGTGAAAAAAAATGTAGGTTTTATCTGCTTTAGTAGATATCACCATTTCAAGTGGTGTCATCATATATCGCTTATATGACGTAGAAAAAGTCGGCACGTTAAATATAGATTTATTTAATATCATAGAACAGGAAATCCCTATTTATGCATTCAACTGATATTTTTATCAGGTAACAGATTTAATGCTGAGTGTTTGTTAAATTTGACTTCGTTTATATTCCTAAATTAAAGGGAAGTCTTTCACAGAAAATCTAAAGTAAGTCAAAGAAAGCCTATATTAGACAAAAAGTTTATTATTTGTTTTGTATTTATATAATGTTATATTAAATGATGATAACTCCATAACATCGCCCAAGTTTTAAGTGACCGTTACTAAATTTAATTAACACAGCAATTGTTAAGATGTATAAATTAATTGAATTTGTATCAAATTGAGGAATATCCTGGAGAAGAGAAATTTTCAACGGATAATGGTCATTGTCATAAAAGCAAAAACTGCAAAAATGTGCCACAAGTAGATCTTTTTCTTTTTCCTTGTATCAAATATTGCTAATAACACGATATGAGAGGCAATAGCATTAAAATGTAAAATTCACATTACTAAATACATAGAAAGATAGACAGGTAAAACGCCAGGTAAACAGTAAGATACATAAATTAATAGGAATACCGGCATGTCTCACTCTTAATGTCACAAGAAAGAGACACCGTAATGCAATATCAGTTTATAAACTTTACAAATTAGGTGAGGGTGTAGGGGTTAAGTGCTTGATCTGTGTAACTGCATCATTATTTTGATAAGAATGAATAAAAGAGAGAAGTGTTGTTAAAACAGTCTAATTAAAAAAACATGACCTACAAGACGTTGTGACATATATTCAGTCTGTGTTTTTATAAATATACATTTTTCCAAGTTTTGAAATTGAATTCGAATATTATCGAAAAAATATGATTTAATAAAAATTACTGCATAAGAACCTCTACTTTAGGAAAAAGTAATACGATATTACCTAAAACGACTGATATAAAAAGTGTCCAATTACTTTTTCCACTTCATATAGGTTTATTCTTATCTAGTTAGATTGTGAAAAAAAATGTAGGTTTTATCTGCTTTAGTAGATATCACCATTTCAAGTGGTGTCATCATATATCGCTTATATAACGCAGAAAAAGTCGCAGAACTTTTAAAAAGTTGGCGCTAAACATCAGCGTATGCAATGGGTTAGATCATGGAGTTACATTGTGTAATCTCTCACCGTCACTGTTAGGACTGTTCTATTTGCCCGCTGTAGAATTTCATCGAAAACACATTGTAGTCTCAACGAGACAAATAATCTCAAGCATATTTTCTCAGTTTTAATTATCTACACTGAATTTTAATTTTTTAAAAGTAAAACAGGATTTATCCTTTTGGTTTTTAAAATAGAAGCTGATAGAATTGATAACAAGTGTGGATAAACGTACCCCAATGACCCCAGTTCTTAGATCATTACACTGGCTACCTGTTTATTTGAGGATACAATTTAAAGTTTTAGTTATATGTTTTAACTGTGTGAACGGATTCGCCCCTGAATATTCATGTGAAATCGTTGAGAGATACATGCAAGTAGATAAGATTATCTTAGACGACCATAAATACCGTAGGAAATGGGGATCGTTGTCCATCAAGGACAATTGAAAAACGGATCTTGCTTTCTTTTTTTTCTTTATTATTGATTGTTTGGTATTGTAAAGCGCTTAGAGCTTTTATTAGAATAAGCACTAAATAAGTGTATTTTAATAAAAATAATTTTTAAAAAGCTATAAAAGAGTAATGGATAGAAAATAGCGAATATACGTTTGAAGACATATGCTCATTGTGGTATGTTCATTAAACTAACACTAAGTATAATTGTGTAGAAAATGTCTGTCTTAAGTCTCTTTACTGTTTTGAAGTCTAACGACTAATTTGAAAAAAAAGTATGGTAAAATAAGTGCATTTTGATTAATGGCAGCTTATGTTGATGTTGACAATTTATTTGATTAATATAGATCATACACAAACTAGAATTGATTGAAATGAAACTGATTTTTGTTCATTTTTTAAACAAATCATGTTTGAAAAGAAAGAAACCATGTTGATAACATCATGATTTTTAAAAAGTTAATTATTTACAAGATGTGCAGTTGCGTTCTGTTTAATGAGAACAATCACACACAATTGACAAATCAGGGTTATATGTTTTTGATTTTTACCAAAGTGAGTTATAAAATCAATCAGTATTTAATATATATTTTTTGTAAATTTAATTTAATTATGCCAAAAAATAAAATTTTGAATGAGGAGACAATTTCTTTCTCGCGTTCAGTAAAGTTGAGGTTTGTTACTAAATGAGCGGTCACGTTCTGACAAGTACAAAACTACTCCAGGCTAGGAATTACAGGAAAGTTATTTATCGATGTATAGGTTCCAGTATATAGGAGGAATTAAAAAGAAGAATTATTATAATTCTGTTTGAAGGGTAAATTCATAAAATACATTTTTGCCCTTTATCTTTTTAGTAAGCTGCCTAAAACCTGAAATGATAATCCGAAAATAATACATATCTCATTTTAGTTGATTTTTTGTCGCATTGCATTGGTTTGCATTGCATAATTAGGACTATTTTGATTGTTTTGAGTTCGATTTTCTTTCAAATTTCTGTTTGACATTCCAACATTTACCATTGCTTGAGAGAGGTAAATGCCGCAGAACAAACAATGATTTTCCAATTGATTTACTGCACATAGAGGGACAAATAATCCGCACGGCTGCCTTAGTGAACGGTGTTACTTACGCTTGATTTCTTACTCACTGAGATAGAGCTGGGACGATCATTCGAAAGTGTCGAGTCGTTATTCTTTGTGAGTCCATATTTTGAAATAGATATACCTATAGTTGTAGTTATATCTATAGCATATATCGTAATCATCATTCGTTTTTCTTCCTTTTGGGGATTGCAAAAGTCTTGAAATAGTTAGCTTTATATAGTTGGCTTAGCAAATCTTTGTGGCGATTCATATGAGTGTTTGTTGGTTGGTTTGCTGCCAGTCTGAATATTGTATTTTCGCAGATTTCGTCTTAAAAACAAACCAGTACAATATATAATTTAATTTAACTCAAAAAGCTATTAGAACGAAAGTTTCATCAGGCAAAATGTTAAAATTACACATTCCCTTCGTTATCATAGAACTGTTTTCAAAGCTTAGGAAAAAGGACATAATAAATAAATAACACCACAGAACACCACAAATCGCTTGAGCTCCAACACTTTTTATATTTGAGGCAGATCACCTCTTGATGATTAAGTAGGATGTACTTACACCAGATTTAAAGTCAATTCAGACAAAAATGTCATGGAATTAGAGCATATGAAATCTACCTAAGAAATATTATTAAGCTTACCTTTGCCGTTAATATTTGGTGCATCGAGAAAACAGCTACATACTGGTTTTAGAAGTTACTCTCTTGATCGTAACATTTACATTGTAATTGGCCTTACCTGATTTTTACTCGATGAACTGATTTTGTCGTTTGCTACTGTAATTGCCAATTTGATGTTCTGGCAAGTTGACGAGGTTTTGAACGTACACAAGAATATACTCAATTTTTTTAACGAATTAACTTGCACATGAGTTTGTTTTTACGGTTTAAACAAGTTCTAATACCTTTCACTATATATATATATATATATATATATATATATATATATATATATATATATATATATATATATATATATATATATATATATATATATATATATATATATATATATATATATAGTTTGCCTGAACGGTTAAACTTACTGCTGCTAGAAATTTGTATTGAAATTGTGATACTTTCGATTCTGAAACATTATTTGATTGGCCGTCGTTACAACTTTCCGATTAATCGATTTTATAAATGCGTCCGATTTCTGGCACTAAGCAGCTGTTAGAGTTTCATTTTTTTCCTGTTTCGGGACAAACTCACGGAACACGAAAACAGTGTTTAAGACATCAAGACACTGATTGAGAAACAACTGCAAAAAATTTTACTTTATCGTATTATCAATAGTATTAATATTACTAAAACAAATTATATTATAATAATAATTTTCTTCCATTTTGGATACTTCAAAATAATATTTAGGTGTCATTTGTAGGATAACATATGATATATCAGGAGAGCAATACAGCCACACTGCAGGTGAATGATTCTTTATGGGATTTTCTTCTTTTTTTTTGACATATGATTTGATTTTTATTTTAGGGCATAAAATAGAAAACTATTGCACAATTAAAGATATTTTGAAGGTTGTAGTTTAATTTATTTACAATTGTTCATAAAGGAACCATTATAACTATCTGTGAAAGGCCTGAAATATTTTAGGTGATATACTTTTAAAGTAAAATAAAAAAATCATCAGTAATTTCAGCACAAGTAAGTGGAACAACTCAGATTGTATTAGCTGTTAATATATAGTGTACAAATATAAGATTAAATATGAATTAAAATATGTTAATAAGAAACATTAACAGCACAAAACATCAAGTTAAGGCTGAGTGTGGGAATCTATTGTTTATATTTTGACAAATATAAAAATAAGATTTTAGAGGTTACTTATTATTAATAAATGGTTTTGATTTGTTTATATTGTGCAAGTAAAAAAATATATAATAAAACTTATGAATAGCTGACAATAATAAAACTAATGAATAGCTGACATGCATCACAGGCAGATAATAAAACTAATGAATAGCTGACAATAATAAAACTAATGAATAGCTGGCATGCAGCACAGGCATGAAAGTTGACCATTCAAATGAACGATTCAGACGTTTGTTACCAAAGTGAATTTATATATTTAAGATTAAAATGAATAACTTCTTAGCACATGTATCAATTGTATTATTAATGTTAAAAATGCGTACAATAAAAAATTAAAAGCTAAGTCAACAAATTTTCACGAAAGATTACAAAATATTTTCCAATCAGAATTATTTCATTGCATACTTCCTTTTCCAAATGCTGAATTACTTATGAAATCAACATCATCAAGGCAAAACCTTATGGTCACAGTTAGGACTAAACTACGCAGAGATTGGGATGGACAGAAGAATAAATTATCTGTTTTATGTAAATCAATCCAACATAGGTCATCTCAGTTATAGAACCAAATACAAAAGCAACTAAAAAACAGGTTTCAACATTGACAAAATTCACTTATGAAGCATGAAACAGCGCAACAATTTTGAGATGGAAATGATTAAGAAGAGTTGTTAACTTAAACGACCCAACCACAAAGTGATGCCAATTACTAGAACAATGTTAGAGTTATTTAATATTTGGTGTGGAACTGCATGTGATTAAGTGTCAGTAGCTGAGAAAGCATCAAATTGTTTATTTAGTAATTTTGCGTTTGTGACAGTCAGTAATACAAGCTTTCGTGGTGCACAACTGGGACTACTGATTTAGCAGTATGCCATGTGTAGTTATAAGTAATCTTTATGAATGTAAGGCGTAGTATCTCGCAAAAGTTTACAGAGAAACCCGACATCATCAGATGTCTACAAGAAATTTTGAAATTGTTGACAGATTTAACGACTAGTTTAATGAGAGATTTGATATTTTAATTTATTGCAGCTTCAAGAGAAATAAGTACTTTTGTACGGTTTGGATTACCATAACTATTCTTGCATTTGGTAAGTTAAATTTTATAATGTGCGTTTTCATTAATTGATAGAGTTCTATGATGCATATTTTGCATTGATAATACAGAAAATGTAGATATTCTTTCTCTGATGCTAGGACTGATATCGTAACATAATATATAAGCTTCACAAAATCGCTAAATATGGTACACGTGCAGAGAGTCACAGGAGTTCCTTGGTTGAATGACCCAAACTAAGCAAAAGGATTTGTTAGTAAAATACCAGATTTAAAATGGCATCCTGGCAAGAAATCTTAACTAGTTTCCTTGTATATGTATTGCAGTGAAGGGCACAATTAGGACTGAGTTTGATAAGAGTTTTCCGGCATGTTTGACAGATACAATCTTAAATAGATAAATGGCATGATTTTTGAGGCAGTAAGAATGTAAAGAAGAGCACAAGCCACTGGATGAACATTTGATCACTGAATGTTGTATTCTGCTCCATCATCAAAGAAACACTCTATTTTTATCAAACAACATTCAATTTGATCTTAAATTTTTGAATGTTACTTCTGAAATATATTTCTTTATCATCAAAGTTTGAAGGAAAATAGTTAATTAGCTTAACAACTTATAAATCAACGTGAAACTAAATACTACATTGGTTTAGTTTGGTTTGCATTTCTGTAAATACCGGACACAGAAAAGACGAATAAGGCAGTAACTTCATATAGTTCAGTAAGCATTTTAATAAGATATTTCGTTCGAGCCGTTTGTGGAAAAACAGAAGATATAAGAACAACCATACAACTGGCAAATTGTTTGATTTTATTATTAAAATGTGGCTCTGTTAAATGTAAAAAAAAATTGCCAAACATCTGATCTGTGGAAACAGAATGCTTTAATTAGGGAGGCAATTAATGCGGCTGAATAAATATTCTCTTGAACACCGTCATATGAAATGGAAAATATTTCGTATCACAATTAGTAATTGTTCCTAGCAGAAATATTTTAATACATATTGAAAAGCTAGAAATATGTAATTGATCGTTAAAAAATATTAGAAATCTTTCATTTCATTCTAAGAAGTTTGTTGACTATCTTAGCATGCATTAGCAGATGATATATAATAATCAATACCTCCAACAATCAGGTCATGCTCTTTTTTACATTTGACGGCTCTTGAATATAGGGTTTATTTAGAAACTAGTAAGTGAATAAAAACTGATAATGCTAAATTAGCTCTCATGATACAATTAGGGCTATTTTGACATAAACGTACCAATCTTAGCGTCTGCAAAATAACGTAGGGCGTAAGGAGCAGTCTCTCCTTAAATACATGTGAGTTTGTAAACATAATGTTCACTTCTGCTGAGAAATTTGCTTGTGTTCAGGAGTGATTAATAGGAAAAGGAATCCGTCGAGAGGTTATAGCATATTAAATGAAATACCAAAATTTCAGCATTCAACTGAACTGTAACAAGTAGAAGGCCTAAATTAATATAACTAAATATTGTCAAGTCAAACAGTTATCGGCTTTAATTGTGATTATAGAAAAAGTTTGCTTATAAAAGCATGGTCTTTAAGAAAAAATAATTATAATTTTTGTTACTTACAGCACTGGAGGAGGATAAAAATGTATAAAATTTGTAATTTTATTAGTTACTTTAGTGAATTTAAATATAATACATTATCAAAGTTTAAATAAGGTGTAATGAAATAAAAACATCAATCAATACATTTTCATTGTCCGCGGCAATAGGAAAAAATATGCTGCAAGCAAATTATTCATATAAAACCAGCACTATTTGCATTATTATGTCTTACAGAACATTGATGTTGAAATCATAATAGTCAAATGCCTAAAGCACAATGTGGACTAAGATAAAAAAAATAGAAGACTATAAGCTGCTATAAGTTACAGGTAGAACTGAGATCACAACCCAGAAAATTATAAACTATAATAATATCTATGAAGGAATGAAGTCGTTTGTGTGCCATGTACTTAATTATAACCACCATTGTAGAGTAAAATCGCTTTAAGAAAACAGCTGGTGTAGAAGCTTTCAGACATTTTAAAGCATTGTACACTAGATTATTAATGTACTTTCCTAATAGTCGACCTCTGTTTAGTTTTGAAGTGAGACCCTCACTCAATCAATCTCACATCGCCTCACGTGGTTGTCATCACATTATATATTTGAGCACATACATTTTACGGGTTCAGTAAAATGATTTTGAAGGATATATTAGCACGACGTTAAGGTAAAATATGTTAAGTCATTCAATATTCGTGTAGAGAGAACAATTTAAGTTTGTTAAATACTGCAATCAGTATAGCGTAAAAAAACAACTGGACGTGCTTATGGGCTTGCGGGGGCAAAATTTAGGTTTGCATTGCATTAGAACTGCACTCTAATTATCTTTGGGCCTGAATAAGTTTAGTGTTATTACTGCATAACACATAAATGAATGATATTTAAAGTTTGTTTGTGAACGATTAGGACTGCTCTTCTTTGTATTTTACACTAAAAAAGCAGGTTTTATTCAAGCTTTACTATCAGAGGGATTAAGTGGAAAATGTTTACGAAAGACATATTAACTAGACCGTTTTTGCCAGTGAATAACAAAAATGATACTTGGGGACACACAAAAATAAAATTCTGAATATCTAGAATTTAATAATGTCAAAGTGCTAGCTGCATTAAAATTTGTCCTGCTGGTATATCTCAGTAAACATTCTGGCGTCAATAAAACGTCGATCTGAGGTTGAATCCGGTCAAATTGCAACAATAAGCCTAGTTGTAACTTGGCTTTGCTTGGTGGTGACCAAAGACTTAAGTACAACGTCGAATAGACGTTGGATAAGCATCTATATGCAGACACTAATTTTCTCGTAAAAAACATTTGTAGTGTTGGTTGTAATTTATCGTGTTAATGTTTACTCAATGTCTTTAACATCGTTTGATATAAAACGCTCTTTGTATGTAATGTTATTTTTCGTTGTCGAAAACCCAACATTTACGACGCTTAATAAATGTCTTTGATGTAATGTTGAATAAATTTCGGAAATTCGACATTGCAAAAAAGTTCAGGCAAACTGCAGTAACTGCAGAAGAAACTCCTTCCCCGCTCTTTTGCCGGAGTTTGCTTTGTGGAATTCCAATTTTGCATAGGAAATGTTAATGCATTTCTTTGGAAAATGAGATGGACAATCTTGACATACTATATATGTCTCTGCCACGTTTGGTCGCCCTACCCCTTGCCGTCTCAGAGGAGTAAACGAAACAAGGTTCTGGGGAAAGAAGAAACATAACCTTGTAGAAATCGCACGAATTCGATAAACTATGGGGGCTGAAACTCCCCGAGTAAAAAGCCTTTCTTGCAGTTGTGAGCAGTCGCATTTAATACTATTGCAAAATTGCCAAAAATATTTTGTTATGCATAGTTTTGCTCTAATAAAGTGCAATATGTATAAAGAAGAAGCAAGCATTAATCAGAAATTTAACGAATTTTAAATTATTATTGACAATCTTTTTATTTCTAAATTTATAGAAAACTTATCTTATTGTTTTCGCAGGAAGTCAGTGCTAGCATCTTTTCTGTGCTTGGTCTATCTGTCCTCAATTTTTTATTTTAGAGGTAAACTTTTAATATTTTTCCTTTTATTTCAATTTCTAAATGAAAAAAAAACAAGATTTGTGTTATGGTTCTGGTAAATAGAAGCTAAAACACATAAAACATGTCAAAATAGATTTTTTGAACATAAACGACATGAAAAGTAAATTAATTTGTCAAATATCTTGCTTTTATGTTCCATACATTTTGATATGTATAAATGTAATGTAATGATATTTTCATGCATTGATAAGAATTGACATGCAGCCAGTCATTTATGAAACTGATCCATATTTACGTAAAATTTATTGTCACACTTCCACTGTATGCTGAAACCTGTATTGTTAAATGTATAGTTTGGAAGGAATTATACGGATGTTCAGGAGATTCGAATGTTTTCCATGGCTTTAGATGGTTATGCTATTCAGTAAAATGTGAGTTTTATAGGTAGAAACTTATTCAATGAAACAGTTTTCTCCTTTTTGCACAGAAATGGATTCACCTTCTACCCAATTAGATCAGCCAATAGACATTGAAGCAACACAGGTTTTAGGTAAATATTAAAATTTAAAAAAAATGTTGCATACCTGAATTGTCTGTAAATAAAAATTTGATAAAATCATAAAAGCAACAACTGAAGCGCTATTTCTTTGCATATTTAGTTTTTCACTAAATTATAGATGACTACAAACAAATTAATAATTTTAACTTTGAATTGTCCTTCAGATATATCAGAGCTTATAAATCAACCATCGACGGAATTAGACCAGCCATTGTCCGCTGAACAGCTTGAGATCTAAAGCCATTTAATGAGCTAGGTAAAGACTTATGGAAAGGCAGTTTAGTTCAAAAGTGAGCTATGGCGTGTATTTTACATTTCAGGTATCGTCCTATGGACAGATTTCGCTTTATCAGTTTTGTTCCTTTCATTAAATTATTTGAAACCTTATCTATATAAAGATTTAGTGTTATTTATGCACAGAATGCTAGGTTAAAATAATTCATTTGTAAAAACATTGTTTATCAAACTCGTTTCAAAAGCATGCAGTGTAAGAACAGCAGATGTTGAAGCTGAGATATGTGCTCATTAAAAAAGAAGTGACAAGAAATGAACTGCAGAAACACGTTTCCTATTATTACCAATCCTGTATTTAACGCCACTTTTTGTGATAGAGAAAATATCTGGTTTTTAAATATTTAGTTTATTCAGGAACCAGCAAATGATTAAAAACGGTTGTGCTATACAGGCTTCATGGCACAGTTACATAAGTACATAAACGTATTTACCTTTATGTACTTATGTACTTACTTAATACTGACTTCTGTTAAGAAGTTGACCTGCTGTTTAGGAGTGATATATAAGAAATTTATTCAAAAGAAAACCCCTTCGGTCAAGCTATTTTGCAAACTGGACTACTTCGTTTCGTTAAAAGTTTGAGTTTTCACTGGTAGTCTATAAAGCGGTAGAACTAGAGTATTTTTACTCCAGTTTACAGTACTGAAAAAGAATCACAGGTGTATTGAATAGTATGGATCAGTGTTGTTGTTACATAACACATCAAATCCAGAAAAACCTTTAATGGGCTATAGTGTAAAGAAAGCAGGTGGGTGGTGATAAAAAGCCTCAACAAACCGTAAATATCAATATCAATCCAATCGGACTATCTTGTTTCAGTCGAATATTGTAGTTATATAGTTACATATTGTGGTTATATGTTTACATATTGTGGTTATATAGTTACATAATTATTTGGTCATATCCCTGGGCGTCCTCTTACCGCATCCTTATTGTGCGTCTAATGTCAATGTGTTATTTCAATAACATGGTGTGTCTTTAGTGCTGTTTCCTTAATTTTGCAACAAAAATAAAATGAAAGTCCCATTATTAATTATATCACAAATATCAACAAAAATCTTGGCGATAATGAATTGTTAGCATTTCATTTGACGTTGCATTTAGTCGTTATTAAACGTTATTGAATAATGGTCATACTATTAAAATTTATTAAATGAGAACACACTGTTTAACCATTCGCATTGATGTTCTTTCTTTTTCTCTCATATAGAGCAGATAACGGGACTGGGTGCTTTATATTGAAAAAAGTCACATCAAAACGAAAGCTTTTTCTGATAATATATATTGAGAAAGATTTTAGAAGATCTGGAAAGATTGTGATTGTAATGTATGAAATTGTGCCTTAATGCGTACTGGAGACCATTAATACCACACACAGGGATAAATGAAACTAATACAAATCCTTAGTGTATTAAACCATAACTAAGTAACTTGAAAAAATAAACGAATAGTATATGCATCCACAAGAGAAGTACTCTAACAGTAATTCCAGTTGAGGGACCCAGTAATTTCATTGACTAAATTAAATTTAAAAAAACACAGTGGGGCCTCATCGCTCTTATTACCATAACAAAATAAAAGTTTGAAGTAAACCTCACTCTAATTAAAGTAATTTTGCAATAGTTACTTTTCACGATTGCTTTCTCTCTCTTTTTCTTAGATTTTATTTGCTATTACAGAGTACT